>CM076582.1:58363308-58506046 GCA_034641835.2 Pinus albicaulis | reverse complement strand
CCTATTTATGAGAAGGAAATGTTAGCAATACTGCATGCACTAAAGAAATGGCGAACTTACCTAATGGGAAGACACTTCAAGGTAAAAACTGATCATGATAGTCTTAAACACTTTTTGGAACAAAGACTATCTTCAGAAGAGCAGCAAAAATGGGTCACAAAGATGTTGGGTTATGACTTTGAAATAATCTACAAAAAGGAAAAGCTTAATGTTGTTGCAGATGCACTCTCAAGAAAGAATGAAGAGGTGGAAGCATTGCTTTGTGCCATTTCTATTATCCAACCAGATTGGATAACTGAAGCAAGAGATGAATGGAAGAAGGACAAAGATGTATGGACACTCATTCAAAAGTTGCAACAAGATCCTAGTACATCCGATACATTTAGTTGGAAAAATGATTCCTTATGGTACAAAGATTGCTTATATCTTTGTAAGAATTCCCAACTAAAACAAAAGATTCTTCTGGAATTGCACACTTCTCCTTTAGGAGGACACTCGGGATTTTTAAAAACTTACCACAGGGTGAAGAAAGATTTTTTTGGGATGGCCTTAAATCTGATATTCAAAAGTTTGTGGCGGAATGTTTGGTTTGCCAGCAGAATAAAGTGGAGACAATTAAGACTCCGGGACTTCTACAACCTTTATCCATTCCAAGTCAACGTTGGGAGGAGATTTCAATCGATTTTATCACAGGTTTACCGAAGTCCGAAGGCAAGAATGTCATCATGGTGGTAGTTGATAGACTTACCAAGTATGCACACTTTTGTGCATTATCTCATCCATTTAAAGCAAGTACAATTGCTACTACATTTGTGGACAGAATTAAAAAGCTACATGGAAGCCCAAGGGTTATTGTGAGCGATAGAGATCCCATTTTTACGGGAAATTTTTGGACGGAGTTATTTTCTTGTTTGGGTACTCAATTAGCTCATAGCTCATCTTATCATCCTCAATCTGATGGTCAAACTGAGATAGTAAATAAATGTTTGGAACGATATCTTCGTTGTTTTGTATCTGATAAACAAACACAATGGGTCAAGTGGTTACCTCTTGCTGAATGGTGGTATAACACTTCCTTCCATACTGCAGCTAAAATGACCCCATTTATGGCACTTTATGGATATCATCCACCATCCATCACATCATATTTAAGAGAAAATTCGAAGGTTCAAGCAGTGGAAGATCACATCGAGCATCACCAAGAAGTTCTCCAACTCTTAAAGGATAACCTAACTTTGGCACAAAATCGAATGAAACAACAGGCAGATCAACATCGCAGCGAGAGAAGTTTTGATGTAGGAGATTGGGTATTTTTACGGCTACAACCATATAAACAAATGTCCCCCAAGCAAGCTAAGAAGGATAATAAATTATCGCCAAAGTACTATGGTCCTTACAAGGTGTTGCAAAAGATTGGTACTATGGCATACAAATTGGAGCTTCCTGCTTCTTCACGAGTACATCTAGTTTTCCATGTTTCATGCTTAAAGAAGGTTATAGGTGAAAATCTTCCGGTTCAAACAATATTGCCAGAACTTGATGAGGAAGGAAAAATCATATTGGAACCTGAAGCGGTCATGGAAACAAGAACTCGACAGCTACGGAATCGATCAATTTCACAGTATCTCATCAAGTGGAAGAACTTACCCACTGAAGATTCTACATGGGAGGATGAGAATTTTATACAGAAGCACCCAGAGCTACTCAAGCGTTGAGGACAACACTTTTTTGAAGGAGAGGGGCATGTTAAGTCCCTATATTAATAGTGTAGCCCCCCTTATTGTTATTATTGTACCCCTGTAACCCCCATATTGTTATTATTGTGCCCTTACATTATTATTGTTAGGTCGGCTAGGATTACATTATGGCCCACTAGGATTACATTATGGCCCCATGGACTCCTATATATAGAAGGAGTTTTTGTTCATTTGTATCATCCAAGAATTGTTCATTTATGTAATGTATTGGAGGTTGCCCCCTCGAAGTGGCTTATTTCTAAGGCATTCATACCTCTTTTCTTCTATTTTTGGAGCTGGTTACACAACACTCAGCTAGGCGAGAGGATCATCCTGAACACCTTCGAAATATTTTCCTTCGCTGTAGGCGCTTCAATATTAGGCTTAATCCTCATAAATGCGTCTTCTGCATGGATTCTGGCCATCTTTTGGGATTCATAGTCTCCAAAGACAGAATTCGCCTTGACCCTTTAAAGGTAAAGGCTATCATCAACCTCCCATCACCCTCCTCATTATATCAGTTGCACAGTCTGCAGGGAAAAGCAAACTTCCTTCGGCGCTTTATCCCGAACTACGCCGAGGTGGCCAAAGGATTCACGCGCATATTAAAGCAGAATGTTCCCTTCCACTAGGACGAAATTTCTCAACAATCCTTTGAGAAGATGAAGACGTTACTCGTTAATGCTCCTTTGTTTCGTCCTCCGGAATATCGTCGTGATTTCACTTTGTATCTCGCCGCCGCGTTTAGCACCATAGCTATGGTTCTGGTGCAGGATGATGATGATGGTAATGAACATGTTGTTTATTATCTATCACGAAACCTTCTCGATACAAAAACGTGTTATGCTCATGTCGGGAAGTTGGCGTTAGCAGCAGTACACGCTGTGTAGCATTTTTGCCACTACATCCTGTTGCGTATGATAACAATGGTTTTGGATTGCAACCCCATGACATATATTCTCTCTCGACAATTACTGGGGGGAAAATACTCCGAATGGATTTTCATCCTGCAGGAGTTTGAATTAGAGTTCACCACAGCTAAGTCAACCAAATCACTTGTTTTCGCGGATCTTATATGCTCACTCCCGACAGACTCCACTCCTTCACACTCCAAGGATCATATCTCGGACGAAACTCTTTTCCTCATCTTTACTCGCGACCCTTGGTATGGCGACATAATCATGTATCTTCAGACCTCCACATTTCGGTTTGAGTTGAATAAAGATGCCCGACGTCGAATTCGGAATCAGTCTCAACCCTATCGCATCATAGGATATACCTTATACCGTATTGGAGTAGATTCGGTGCTCCGCCGGTGCCTAACCTTGAAAGAGGCTGAAAGGGTCCTAAATGACTACCACAATGGCACCTGTGGTGGACATATGTCCGGATATGCTACTGCCCAGAAAATTTTGCGAGCAGGTTACTTCTGGCCATCCATATTCAAAGACTGTATCGTTGTAGTCCGTAAATGTCACGCGTGCCAGGTGTTTCAGCGCAAGATACGTGCGTCGCCTCTCCCTTTGCATCCTGTTATTACCATCGGTCCTTTTGCGAAATGGGGCGTGGATTTTATGACGTGTAACCCTCACTCGGCCGGGGGGCATGCGTATATCATTTTCGCTGTCGACTACTTCGCCAAGTGGGCTGAAGCGATGCCTACACTAGTTTCCGATGGTAAGACAGCTGCCCAATTCATATTCAACCATATCATTGCATGTTTCGGGGTCCCGCAAGCCATCGTTACTGACCATGGTACTCATTTCCGAGATTATATGATGGCAGAGCTAACTTCAAAGTTGGGCTTACGCCACAATAGCTCAACGCCATATTACCCTCAGGAAAATGGCCAGGTTGAAGCAGTGAACAAGGTTCTGGTCACTATGCTTCAACGAACAGTTGGTATCCACAAATCCAATTGGCACCTCAAACTGTTCTCAGCTCTATGGGCGTACCGGACTTTTGCAAAGAGTGCAACTGGATTCACACCATTTCAATTGGTGTATGGTCTAGAAGAAACTCTTCCGGTTGAATGCGAGATTCCTTCGTTGAAATTAGCTGTGGAACTTCTACCCGACACTTCTGTTGAGGAAGAACCTCTTTTGTATCTGGAACAGTTAGATGAAAATCGTCGCTTAGATGCTTTAGTTATTGAAGCACAAAAGAAGCGGGTCAAAGCTCACTTCGATCAATCAATTTCTCCTCGTTCCTTTGTCGAAGGGGACCTCATCCTCCTGTACGATCAAGCACATGACAAGCTTGGGGCTGGCAAGTTCCAACCTATGTGGCATGGGCCCTACATAGTAAAATGAGTTTTGAAGAATGGGACTTATGAGCTTATAGATTATGAAGGAGTTTCACTGGCGCAGCCCAGGAATGGGCTGTACCTGAAAAAATACTAAGCTTAAAGTAATTTTTAGTGTGGTGTGTGTACATAAGTGTGTATTTTTCATTTGTGTGCATGTGTGGTGTGGTGTGCGATGTAAACATATTTCTGCTGATCGGGTCTTCCTGATTGTGCAGATGTCCATCCATTCGTTTGTTGGTTTCACGGATGGTGCCTCCCGCAGTACCAGGAACCTGTCTTCGGCGACCTGGGTAATCTATGATCCTGCTGGTGAGTTGGTCAACCTGCAAGGTGTGTGTCTAGGATGTACTACAAATAACATCGCGGAATATAGTGTTGTATTAGAATTATTAACTGAGGCTGTAAACCTTGATATCTGTGAATTACTTGTGTATCTAGACTCGCAACTTGTAGTATTACAACTGAATGGTCATTATTCGGTCAGAAACCCATCCATTTTACGGTTGTATCTGCGTATTCGTTTACTGGAAATAAATTTTGACTATATTACATATCAACATATACCCAGGCATATGAATACATTAACATATGCAGTAGCTAATTTGGTATTAGATAGACATTTGCGCAATTTGTAAAACAACATCACGTGAAAAGAAATATCCATCCAGAAATAGATATGTATATATGTAGATATCGAAATGTTTACATAGTGTGCGTCGCATAGAATCAAAAAATATACATGTTTGCCTTAATACATCCGGAGAAGATATGTCTCTCAAAAAATATGCATGATAAAAGCCCTAGGAGTCTAATCCGCATGGTGCTCATGATAACAAGTGACTGCACGCACTAAGCATCTTAGAAGTCGGTGGAGGCGACTAGGCACTCCCACCGTATGTCTCTGGTATGCCATCGATACATCTGCTAGCCGGGCATAGTTTGGGATCCCTCGGGCAATGCCCTCGAGATTCTGGATTAACTCCCCCCCCTTTGCACCCCCTCCCAGAGGATCAGGTGCGGGAATATTCCTTCGTGCGATAGGAGACATACCGGCTGGTCTCTCTGGGCCCACGTCTGCATACATATAAAATGTGTCAGGTTGGACATGTATTAAAAAAAAATTATAAAACATAAAAATAAAAAATAGAAGAGGTCATACCCAAATCCTCGTCCCAATCATCTCCTTCCGGCAGTGGGAGATCTGGGTCTCCAGTGAAATCGGTTCCTGCATATGGCCAGTCTTCCACTACGATCAACTGATGCCGCACCCACCCAAAAAAATCTGGCCTCCAGGACATCTGTTGGCCTCCTCTAGCTCTGGGCATCAGTGCTGCCCAACGAGCCATTCTTGGCTCTCGTGGAATCGACTCAGCTACTATGGCCCCTTGGCCCTGGAAGATTGGTAATCATTCTAGAATGAATGATACCATGATGGAACCATAGCCAAACTGTTTCAGCTTGGCTTGCTTGCATTTCGTAAGCTGTCTCTTCATGTTTATCGTCACTGTTGTGGCCCAGTCAAACAATAGGGGAGTCATACACTCTGAGGCTAGCAAAAGTTGGGCCTTTGTGGCCTCGTGCGGTGCCTGCGACCCCGCAGCCCGCGTGATGGTATGTAGCACCACTCTCAGTGCCAGGTCAGGAATGGTGTGAATGTCCACTTTCCCACTTCCAGATCCCAGTCGTGCCCTCGGGCACACTTGTGCCATCACTTGCTCCATCTTCTCACCAGACGGTCTGCTCCCTATTAATATGGGCACCGGACCTCTGCGCGATAATCTAGTTATGAAGTATATGTCAGAAACCTCCAGTTATAATACCTGGTCCCATAACTTGAACACTTGTTCCTATTCATCCCATATGCTGATCAGGTACTGTAGGAGCTCGGGCTGAGCTCGTAAACAAGGTGTCAAGAAGAACTTTTTTAGCCCACAGTTCTTGAGGGCGTTCATGCAAGTTTCATTCTCCATAGCTCGTTCATCCTCTTCACTGTGCTCTCTCTCTTTCCACTCAATCACCATTTTGCTCGGTTTCCTACATCAACATGATCACAAACCCTTAATTAGATCTCTATTGAGTTTCAAAATTCATCCAAATTGATTAAAATCTCAATTTTTTAGGCGGAAATTTGGGTTCCGCCGCTGGCGCAGATGTTTCCTGAACAGTCGCGCCAGTTGGCGCGAGCCCTTTGCATATAAAAGCCCATTGGCGCGGGTCCGTGCTCGATACCCGCGCCAATGAGCGGAGCCCTAAAAATTTAAAAAGTTGCCACATAAATCTATTACATGATGGAAAACTATTAAAAAATGGATTGAAATAGAGTAGAAAGAAGTGCCTCTTACCTGGAAATGATGGGAATCTGAATGGTAATCTGGATTGGTCGCAATCGCTATCAAAAATTCGCACACAAAATGGACCACTGCTGCTCTTCGGTGAGGTAAAAAGTAAAAAGTAATTTTATTTTTACCATTTGACATATTTATAACTTTTTGAATTCAAATTAGGTCTTGAAAGTTATTTTTTTGAATATTTTAATATATTTTGTCGAAAATGGGTTTTACACTTGCCTTTTTGTGTAGCAACAGGTCTTTCACGCAACTTAGACGGCGAAACGAGTTGTATTTTATACTTTTTCGGACTTTGTAAATACACAAAAAAGTCACTCTGGAGTCATATTTCAGCTCTTTTCTGACTCTCTAAACATGAAAATATTGCCGAGGCCCTTGTCATTTCGATCTCGTTAAAGTGGACACGAATCGACATCTACCCAGTATACGTTTACCCCTTTTTCGGGCTGGGATGGATTATTTACGAAAAAGGAATACCCTAGCCTATCGCGACTAGGAGGTTTTCTCGGATATTGTTTTCTACCTTTTTGGGTCCAAGGAACTATTTACGAAAAGGGATCGCTGGAGTTTACTTTTCTGCTGTCTTTTCAAACTCTCTAAACATGAAAAGACACCGAGTTCTCCCTTTGTCAGACTCGTTAAACCCTAATGACATTAGATTCAATCGAAATGACGTTCTCCTCCTTCCTCCTTCCTAGGGCTCGTTAAATGTACTAGGATGGATTCGCCCGAAGGGCGGACTTACATTACAAGCATATGCTATCCCCTTCGAGCTTGTTATAAAAAATAATTGTGGTACTCGCCAGAAATGGTGGGGGAAAATGGAACCAACATCATTGTCGTGTCGGCAGTATGTCGCTCTTGAACATCATTGTCGTGTCGGGTTGGGGACATCTCATCTCGTTCTTCACTTGCCTCTGTGGGTTTGGATAATCCCTTTTGACCTCTCATCTACTCATTGCCTCGTCACCATGACCTCTGATCCGTTGATGTCAAATACTGCCAAGTCCACTGTCGTGCCGTTTGAGAAGTTTACCTCTGCAAAGCATCAGCCTCCCTCTGATTCTCATTTGATCCTGATTCACAAAAGACATCATGTTCCTCTGTCTCATGTCGATGATGTGGGAAAAACTATGGCCCACCTTCGATCGAGGTCACTTCCTGTCGACTTCAGCTCATTATCCAGGAAGATGACCTAGAGACTCCCTTATGGTACCTTGAAGCCTGCATGCCTCAATGGCAGGTTCGTCGCATTCGGCGTGAGGTTTTCATCATTGGCCTCCGATTGAGTGATTCTGCGGGTGTTCGACGCTAGCTCATTTATTCACATGCCGTAGATTTTACCTATAGTAGCTTGAGGGCCATTATCATTATTGGTGGTTCCTCTCGCGTCTGTTAACAGATTTCATCATTGGCTAGTAATCAGGCGATGTTCTTGCATGTTCGAATTTAGCTCACATATTCGCATTCCTGAACTTGTACTTTGTTCGGGTCGAGATGGAGCGCAAGACCCTAGATTGTGTCTGTTGTAATCCAGGCTGCGATATTGTGGATTATTATTTACATGACTCACGGCCCATTCCGTGACCTGTGAGCAGAGACAAGACTTGAAAATACTTTCATTGCATCCCTCTAAAGATGAGCTTTCATTGCCCTGCAGACATCTCCCTGCAAAAAACCCTAAAAATAGCTCTTTTTCCATTGGCGCGGTTCTATAGTTCAGCCCTCGCGCCAAGGGGGAAAATCCTCCAAAGAGGGCGCGCCAATTGGCACTCTGTCATAGAGCCGCACCCGCGCCAACCATATTAAGAGGTGTTTTAAAAAAATAAAAGGCGGAAGTTTCGTCCTAACAAATTCCTGGACTGATATCTATCTTGAGTTGGGAGGTTTGGCTATGGATTTCCATAGAGAGGAAGTGGTTTGCCACCTCTCATGGAAGCTTCCTTGATGATAGGGCCAATCCCATAATTATAGGGATCCCAACTTCCCTTCCTCCTTCTATAAAAGCTTTCTCAGAGCCATGGCAAGCTAATCTCCAAGTTCCCAAGAGCTTTCATATCCTTATGCTGCAAGAGCCTTCTTGATTCCCTTAAGGCCAAATCCAAGCAAGGAGACTATTGCCAAGTACCCGGAGAGAGAGGCTTGTCCCATCCTTGACAAGCTTTATCGAGACATGTTCTGCTGACGACCCGCCAAAGGAGAATTCGGCGTCGAAGCTTTGGTTGTATTCTTCTTTTTGACTCGTTAATGTTAAGCGACTATTGGTTATGGTTCCACTCTTGTTCTTGTCCATGTTCATGAGTTATGTCCTCTTCGACTGACATATAGTTGTATATATTAGATTTTATGCTTGCGTTTGTGTTGTTTCTTGCATGTGCAGGTGTCCGATCACGGAGATCGTGAGGATTGTGATCTGCCAGGGCAAAGGAACGGGAGCACCACCTCTCCTACAAACGACAACGTTGGATTCCAGGTAAGCCTTCCTCGCAAGTCGGTTTATTTACGATTAGGAACCTGCACTGTAGCGTGTTTGATTATTTCTATACCCGATCTGGGCTAGTAGGGATCGCCTCTGTCCGCAGAGGGGATTTACCTCCTCAACAGATGGTAAGTTACAAGAAGGAGTATTCCCTCCTTTCTAAGTTAGCTTGAAGATACATGATAAATTCCTACACAAAACTATGTTGGCTTCAGGCGCTTCACACAAATTAATGCCCAAAGTTGTAATGGAAAATTTAGGTCTTGACATCACTAGAACTTACAAAGATCTATACTCATTTGATTCAAGTAAAGTGAAGTGTTTAGGTCTCATCAAGGACCTGTTTGTGACTTTGTATCAAATCCCAGCCAAAAGCCTAGTTATGGACATTGTCGTAGCAAACATTCCTCCTAAATATGGCATGCTTCTATCACGTTCTTAGGGAAACAAGTTACAAGGAACCCTTCAACTAGATATGACCTATGCTACAATACCAGTCTTTGGTCAGCAGAGAAGATTGTATAGGAAAACTATCATGAAATATATGGTAAGCAGTCAAGAAAAACCTTATAATTACCCTCTATATTATGTTCACACTGATTTGGATTCATTCATATTATTCAATGATATTGAAATTGAAGCACAATTTGGAAATAACATTGATGAAAACCCAATTCAACTCAACCAATTAGATCCTCCTTCAGAACTATTCTAGAATATGAGCTTTGATGGAGCCTGTAGTAAAGAAGGCTTTGGAGCATGAATCTAGTTATCTAATCTGTCTGATAATCATTGTGAAGGGCATTCCTATAAACTTAATTTTCAGTGCACCAACGATATTGCTAAATATGAAGCTCTGATGTTAGGTCTACAATTACTTAATAAATTAGGTGCCAAAAGGATTGTTGTGCAAGGGGATTCAGAATTAATCATCAAACAAGTAAAAGGAGAATATGCTGCTAAACACCCTAGATTAAGAGCCCACAGAAACACAGTGCACCATTTCTTATATACTTTTGTGGAATATGATCTAGCAGTAATTCCAAGAACTCAAAATGTCATAGATGATAGTCTGGTTTTCTCTGCCAGCACTTGTAAAATCCCTCACCCGAACAAACCACACAAAATTGAAATAAAACATCGCCCTGCAGTACCAGACAACATGCGATACTGGCAGGTGTTTGGAAATGAAAAACAGATTGAAAATTTCTTACTGTCAAAAGATGAGTTTGAGGAAACATAGTTAGATTTGGATAATCAGGAACAAGATCAAGAAAAACCAGAAGATCATGCAGAAAATCAAATAGATGTATATAATACTTTGGTAAACCAGTGTGATAGATTAGATGTCAATAATCATTTCGATGAAAGTGTGCCTAAGTTAGAAATTCATGAAATAGATCCTGAAAAAGAATATTTTGAAGTGCTTCAACTAAAATATAACGTTTTCCCTTGGGGATTAGCTCCATTAGAAGACCTTTTTGACTTAAATGATGTAGCAAAAAATCCTAAAATTGTGCCCATTGGAGCAAAAGTTGAGGAGGAATGCAACATAGGTACTGAAAAAAACTTGAAAATGATCAAATTGTCAAAAACATTACCTCTTATTACCAAAAATAAATATATAGCCCTATTTAAAGAATACATTGATGTGCTCGCTTGGAGTTATGTGGACCTGAAATTTTATGATTCCAGCATCATTCAACACAAAATTCCAATTAAAGAAGAACAAAATCCTTTCAAACAGAAACATCGGAGGATAAATCTAGTTTTTTACCTTTAGTTGAGAAAGAAGTTAAATGAATGTATGATGCTAAAATAATTGTTGCCCTCGGATATTAAAAATGGGTGTCAAACATAGTACCAACCAGAAAGAAAACTGGAGAAATCAGGTTGTGTATTGATTTCATAAATCTGAATAAGGTTTCTCTGAAAGATAACCATCCCTTATCTAAAATGGACCATATCTTACAAAAGGTGATAGGATCAACTAGGATATCATTACTAGATGGTTTCTCTGGCTATAAACAAGTCTCGGTTGATCCAGAAGATCAAGATAAAACAACTTTTACCACTCCATGGGACACTTTCATGTATGTGAAAATACCTTTTGGACTGATGAATGTTGGGGCCACCTTCCAAAGAGAAATGGATATTGCATTTTTAGAAGAGATTGGCCTCTTTATTGTAATCTATTTGGATGATATAAATGTGTATTCAAAATCTGACGAAGAACACTTGAGACATTTGAGACGAGTCTTTGAGAAATGTAGGAAATTTTGCATATCTTTAAATCCTAAGAAAACACTATTTGCCTTGGAAGAAGGCAAATTGTTAGGACATATCATATCAAAAGATGGAGTTAGAATTGACCCTAAGAGAATCAAAGAAATCCTAAAGATCAGCCCCCCAAGAAACATTAAGGAACTTCAATCCTTCATAGGTAAAATAAAGTTCCTGAGAATATTTATCTCTAATCTTGCTGAACTTCTTAGAAGCATAACCAATATTCTCAAGAAAGATTCTGAGATCAAATGGAGCATAGAGGCTAGGCAATATTTTGACATGGTAAAATAGGAATCAACTAAAGCACCAGTGTTAATCAATCCATATTTTACTAAAGATTTCATAATCTTTTCTTCTGCTTCTGAGCACACTGTTGCAGCTATTTTACTGCAGAAAAATAGTGAAGGATTTGAGCAGCCAATATCCTTCTTCAACAAAGCTTTAAGAGATGCTTCTCTCAAGTACAACACCATGGAAAAACAAGCCTTTGCACTAGTCAAAACAATTAAATATTTTAGAGTTTATATTCTGTATTCACATATAATTTCTTATGTACCTAATGCTGTGGTAAATGATATTTTAACGCTCAATGGACCAGATGGTAAAAGAGGAAATGGATTGTAGTAATTTTAGAATATGATCTGGAAATAAAATCTACCAAACTAATTAAAGGGAAAGGACTTGCCCAACTTATGGCAGAGTCCAATTTTCAAGCCTTGGACATAAACTTGGTTGAAACTTTGGATCATCAAGAAGAGCAGGTGACTCCACAAATCAATGAAGAATTTTTAAATTCTCCCTAGTATGTAGACCTGCTTTATGTTTTGTTTAATTTAAATGCACCTCCTGGTCTTACAAAAAATAAATCTAGATTTCTGAAATTAAAGGTAGTAAAATTTTGCATCATTGATAATGCCCTTATTGGGAAGATACTGGTGGCCTATTACTCAAATTTTTGTTGAAGAATGATGCATACAAGATTATGCATGATTTTAATGAAGGAGACTGTGGTGGCCACTGGTATTGGATGAATACTACTAATAAAATTATCAGGGTTGGTTTTTACTTGCCCACCTTTTTTTCTAATATTCATAAGAAAATTAGAACCTGCCATAAGTGTCAAATTTTTGAAGGTAAAAAGAAATTCCTACGCTTTCCTCTCAAACCCATTTCTGTTGAAATCCCATTCCAACAATGGGGTTTGGATTTCATAGGTGAAATTCATCCTCCTTCCTTTGCCCAACACAAGTGGATTTTAACAGCCACAAATTACTTCACTAAGTGGATAGAAGCCATCCCTTCCAAAAATTCCACTGATGCTATTATTACCAAGTTCCTTGAGACCAATATCCTGTCCAGATTTGGCTGCCCAAGGACAATCATCACTGAAAATGCAACAAATTTTAAATCCAAAAATATGATTGAATTCTGTGATAAATATCATATTTCTTTAGTATATTCAACGTCCTATTATCCACAAGGTAATGGACTGGCTGAATCATCCAATAAGAGTCTGGTAAACATCATCAAGAAGTTATTAGAACAGAATAAAAAGTCTTGGCATAATAAGTTAGTCAGTGCACTTTGGGCTGATAGGCTTACTACAAAGAAGTCCATTGGTATGTCACCATACCATCTTGTCTATGGATTGGAAGTTGTTTTTACATCATCTCTAGCACAACCGATGATGAATATAATGCAAGAGTTTCAAGTGGAACCAAATGATGCACTCAGAAGGGTCCATCAAACCATTCAGTTGCAACAAACAAGAGAAGAGGTGTATAACAAAACACAACTCATTGGAGTGTAAAAACTCTGGTAAAATTTATATGTAAATATTATTATTGATAAAAGATGAGATGATTACAATGGGGAATCACCAAGGCTTTAAATATAGCCTTATGGTGTCCCTTAGCGAAGAGGCATGATCTTTGATCATGCCCTTCCACATTAATAAACCTAAGATAACTATATCTAACTAATAATTAATAAAATATACATAACATTGCTCCTCTCTTAAGATGCTTTGTCCTCAAAGAATATGTAATGATGGGTGTTGCTGGCGAAATGCTTCAGACTCCCAAGATGCTTCTTCAATGGGCAAGTCCATCCACTTGATTAAATATTCCGTAATAACATGAGAGCACAGCTTCTTATCACGGGTATATAGGATACCTTCGGGCTCTAGAACGAGCTTGCCTTCATCATCCAAATTGGGAAGTGTTGTTTGGGGAAACTGATGGTTACCCAGTGCCTTTTTTAAGCAGGACACATGGAAAACATTGTGAACACGACTGGTATCGGGAAGGCTCAACCCATAAGCGACTTGACTGATCTTTTTAATAATTTGATACGGACCATAAAACTTTGGAGCTAATTTATTATTTCCTTTTTGTCTTAGGGACAACTGCTTGTATGGTTGAAGCTTGACAACACCCAGTCTCCAACTTCAAATGATCTCTCAGTGCGATTACAGTCAGCCTGTTGCTTCATACGATTCTGTGCAATATTCAAATTTTCTTTTAGAATTTGGACGACCTTTCGGTGTTCTTCTAGTTGATTTTTTACTGCTGGAAAATTTGTCTGAACTGAAGCAAAATCTTTCCACTTCGGAGGCTCATATCCATATAGAGCCTGGAACAGAGTCATTTTTGTCGATGTATGGTAAGTAGAATTATACCACCATTCGGTAAGATGCAACCATTGAACCCACTTATTTTGTTTCTCTGTAGCATAACACCGTAGGCAAGCTTCCAAACATTTATTAACAACCTCTGTTTGCCCATCTGTTTGAGGGTGATAAGCTGAGCTCATGTTGAGGTAGGTTCCCACATGGTTGAACAATTCCTTCCAAAATTTTCCTTTAAATTTGGCATCCCTGTCACTGACAATAACTTTCGGAAAGTCGTGTAGTTTATAAATATGTTTGAAAAATATCTCTGCAATTTTCTTTGCAGAGTCTGTTTTTTTAATAGTGATAAAGTGAGCATATTTAGTGAGTCTATCTACTACGATAAAGATCTTATCCTTTCCATCTGATACAGGTAATCCTTCAATAAAATCCATTGATATTTCTTCCCATTTCTGAGTCGGAATATTTAAGGGATGAAGTAACCCAGGTGTCATAATGTTTTCATTTTTATTTCTTTGACACTTGTCACATTCTGCAACATATTTTTGAATATCGTGACTCATACCCTTCCAGAAAAATGACTGACGTGCATTGTAGTAGGTTTTGAAATATCCTACATGCCCAGATGACATGAAATCATGTGATTCCTTGAGTATTATTGATATAAACTTGGATTTGGAGTTTAGATAAATTCTCCCTTTGTACCATAAGATATCGTTCTTCCATTCAAATTTTGAATTCCTTGGGAGATTATTGATTATAGCCAAAATTTCTGGATCTTTGGCGTACTCACTTCTAATCTCATTAAGCCATTCAGGCACAACAATCGAAACTGCAAGTAATGCTGATTCCTCATCTTTTCTGGACAGGGCATCCGCTACTACATTGTCTTTTCCTTTCTTGTGTAATATCTCCATGTCAAAAGCGGAAATCTTCTCGATCCATTTTTGTTGTTCTTCAGAGAGTGTTTTTTGCTGAAGGAGATACTGAAGACTGTTATGATCTGTTCGGATGGAAAATTTACTCCCTAACAGATATTGTCTCCATTTGGCCAATGCATGCATAATTGCGAGCATTTCCTTACTGTATGTGGACTTGAGACACTCATGTTTATTTATTTTTCTGCTTTCAAAAGAAATAGGGTGCCCCTCCTGCATTAATACTGCACCAATACCGAATCCAGAGGCATCACATTCAATGATAAATGGTTTAGAAAAGTCGAGAGTTGCCAATACAGGTGCATTAGCCATTACTTCCTTCAAATCTTCAAAACATTTCCCTGCTTCGTCATTCCATTGAAACAAATTTTTCTTTAAAAGGTTTGTAAGAGGTGCAGTTCTATGCGCATAATCTTTAATAAATCTTCGATAATATCCCGTTAATCCTAAAAATCCTCTGAGCTTGGATATGTTCACTGGTTTATTCCATTCCCTTATAGCCTTAATCTTAGAAGGATCCACTTTTACTCCTTCATGGGATATTAGGTGTCCCATATATTCAACTTCTTCTTTTCCGAAGGTGCATTTGGATTTTTTTGCATAAAATTGATGGTCTTCTAGTAACGTGAGAATTTTATCCAAGTGTTGCAAATGCTCCCTCCAAGTTTTACTATAAATCAAAATATCATCAAAAAATACTAGTACAAATTTCCTAAGGTATGGATGAAATAACTCGTTCATAGTGGCTTGGAACGTAGCTGGTGCATTTGTTAACCCAAAAGGCATTACTTTAAATTCATAATGACCTTCATGTGTTTGAAATGCTGTTTTTGGTATATCTTCCAATCTAATTCGGATCTGGTAATAACCTGACCTTAAATATAATTTAGAGAAGTATTTTGCGCCATGGAGCTCATCCAGCATTTCATCGATAAAAGGAATTGGAAACTTATTTTTAATTGTTATCTTATTTATTCCTCTATAGTCAATGCATAGCCGAAACGATCCGTCTTTTTTTCTTACCAATATAACTGGGGCAGCATACGGACTCTTGCTTTTTGATATGACCCCACATTTTAAAAGGTCTTGGATTATCTTCTCAATTTCAGTTTTATGGTGATGTGGGTAGCGATAAGGCTTGATGTTAACAGGGTCTGATCCTACCTTGACTTCTATTGTATGTTCGATTTCCCTATGAGGAGGCATTTTCATTGGTAGGTCTTGAAATACCTTTTCATGTTTCTGAACTAGTGCTTGTACCTCCTGTGATTATTCGTGGTTGAATTTTGTAGATAACATATCTAAATGATGACATTCTACTATATAGGTTGGCGCTCCCTTTCGGATCATCTTCATCATCTGGGATGATGATACGATTTGATTTTCTGGGGCTTGGAATCCATATAACTTGTGCTTCTGCCCTTCCCACTTAAAGCTTATAAACTGCTTCTGATGGTTGGTCGCATAAGTACCCAAGGTTTTTAACAACTGAATTCTTAAGACCACATCTACTCCTCCGAGTGGTACGACATAGAATGGAGATTCTAAATGAAAGTCTTTAATCTGCAATTTGACTTTATGGCATTTTCCTACTTGTCCAATATTCTTACCATCGGCCACCATTACCTTCATATTAGGCATGGGAAAAGTAAATAGGTTGAGTCTTTTGGCCATGGTTGAATCTAGAAAATTGTGCGTGCTGCCTGTGTCTATGAGAACCATTATGTTGTTTTTCTTAATATGTCCCCTTAATTTTAGTGTCTGAGGTTGTGATATACCTGTCGTGGCTGATAATGACACTTGTGGAGTGCTATCATCATCTACTTCTGGGGAGAATTATAGGGTATCTTCTATCCCTTCTATGTCTGAACCATCATTGTTAGAATCATTAGTTGCTTCACAATTATACATATTTTTTTCTTTTCCATTAGCACATCTGTGCTTAGGGTCCCATTTTTCGCCACAACGTTTGCATTTGCCTTCCCTCATTCTTTGTATTTCCAAGTTAGATTTGTCTCCTTCGCGAAGGCGTGGTGGAACATATTTCATGTTATCTTCTTTTGTAGATTGAGGAAACCGTCGTCTCGAATATACTTTTTCTGGTTTTGATAATCTTTCAAATTTCTTTTCAGCAGCTTTTGCTTTTTTCCTTGCTACTTCTACAGACGTAATTTCATGTAGTTCGAGCTCTTCTTGTATATGGATTTTAAGTCCTGAGATGTAAGACTGGATTAGAAAAGATTCCGAAAATCCTGGTACTTGTGTTGCCAAGGTCTCCCATTCTCGAGTGTACTCATCCACATCTCCTTTTCGGGGTAATTTGATAAACGTTGAAAAAAAATTTCTTCTTTTATGCCTTGAAACCTTTTGAAGAATGCATCCTTAAATTTCCTCCAACTGATAGCGAGCGTCGTCTTTTTCCACCACATATACCAATTATATGCTTCTCCTTCCATTTTCATGGAAGCATGTTTAATTTTTTCGTCATCACTAGTAATGTCATAAATCTCAAAATATTATTCTACTTTATTAAGCCATGCAACACTATTTTTTTCATTACCATCAAATTTGGGTAGCTCGATTTTGGCTCTTCGCTGATATGCTAATGGTGGAACAAGAAGGGGATATTGATTAGAAAATGCATTCCAGAGCTGCTTATTTTGAAAATCTGCATTACTATCTTCTTGATGATGTGGGGAATCGGTTTTTTCCTGATGCTCTTCTGAGTTCCTTGAATCTATGGAATTGTTTTGTTGATTTTGTTCCATGTTATGAAATATTGGGGATTGTGTCTGACTTAACTTATCTATCTTACCATTTAGCTTATTGAAGAGTTCTGTCATATTGTTCATTGCTTCGCTATGCTCTGTCATCTTGTTCATTGCTTCACTATGCTTTCTGTGGCCTCATGATGATTTAGCCACATTTGTCTTTCTATTCGATTTGTCGTATCATGAACCTTTTTGACGTCGTTGGAGTTCCCTGCAACTGTACCTTCAAGATCGACTAATCTTTTTCCGAATTCTTCAGAATTATTATTGATTTGTTTCTCAAGATCCCCCAATTTCTTTTGAAATTCGGCCATCGACATCGATGAAGACATTGAACGTGTATGAGGTGGGGAATATTTTTCTGCCAGTTTCTCTCCCCTTTTTTTTCTCTTTTTTTTTTTAATTATTTTTTAAATAATAATAATAATTTTTTTTTTTAAATTATATAATTATTATATATAGATATATATAATTATTAATTGAAAACTATATAATATATAAATAAATTATATAATTATTTTATATATATATATATATATATATATATATATATATATATATATATATCAATTTGAAAACTATATAATATATAAATAAAGTATATAATTACAATATATATTTATATAATGATCAATTGAAAACTATATAGTATATAGTTTATATAATTTCAAAAAAAAAAAATCGTTTTTTTTTAATAACCGTGTCGTGTTCGAAAGACAAGCTACTTAGAATATTTTGGTTGCTGAAAAATGGTTGTCGAGGTGGAGACAATGGTGTCAACTATAGTTATATGTAATGTTTTGATAACTTACGCGGTTAACCAATGGGACGTGTGAGACAATCGGACGGGGACGGGAAAAGCTTTGGGAGAGTCAACGTTTAATTTTTGAGTAGGCACAACCGCCAGACACAATGGTTCATGAATTAGAAAACGTGATTTATTTGTTGACACGAGAATACGTGTTGATCTGGCTACAGTGGGGGAGCAATAGGGAAAGATGTCGGATGGGCGGAAGAATAGACATTGGGGGAGCAGTGATGACTGTTGACAGGGGCGGCGGAAGCAAGAGACGGGCGGAAGAAAGCCGCGGGTGTACAAAATTGTTCGAGTGTATTAAACGCCCACACTATTCTCTGTAACGTCGCACCTCTCCACGACCGATCACCGATCTGATTTGAAATTCGGGCTACCTGTCACCGTGTATTAACGCCACAGTACTTCCTATGAAGTCGCCCCTCTCTGCGATTGGTCACAGGTTTGATTGAAGTTCGAGTTCAGATATCTGTATGCAGATATTTCTATCGGCCGATATCCTATGCCTATGGTGGGGTATGGCAGCGGCAGTGGGGAGACAGTGGAGAATGCAAACTATAGTTCGTTGGTTTGGTGTATTTCTTTATATGCGATGGTACAAATTATTCCGCCTCTGGCTCGGCCTTTATAACTATTACTCAACCCCACAAACTTCTAAATTGTCAACGGAATAAGACGCAGGGAAATGGGAGGGCGTAAGCGTGAGGGAATGGGGAGCGTTGTCCGAGGGGGAAGTGGACTGTGAGATGAGGGCCGCGGGGAAGTGGGGCACGGGTAGGGAGGCGTAGGGTGTGTAGTGGAGGGATGTGGGATGGGCAACCGAGTTAGTGTTGTGTTGTGAGGGGGTGGGTTGAAATGGGAAATCGATAGGGGAGGGAAGTAGAGTGAGTGGGCGTGAGCGTAGCGTAGGAGATTGAGAGGGGACAGGCTGGGGGATGTGAGTGTAGTGAGGGAATGAGCGTGAGAGCGTTGGGAGGGAAAAAATCTGCAAAATTTTATTTTTATTTTTTTAAACCAAGGTTGCTACCCACAAGCACTTGGTAAAAAGAAAAATCTGCAATCTAGAATTCTTGTAATTCCTTAATTCTGGGTGATCACATAGATCCCAAAGAGCGATGGCTCCGATACCAATGGAGTGTAAAAACTCTGGTAAAATTTATATGTAAATATTATTATTGATAAAAGATGAGATGATTACAATGGGGAATCACCAAGGCTTTAAATATAGCCTTATGGTGTCCCTTAGCGAAGAGGCATGATCTTTGATCATGCCCTTCCACATTAATAAACCTAAGATAACTATATCTAACTAATAATTAATAAAATATACATAACAAGGGCATTTTAGAACCCAATAATGATATCTATGCTTCAATATGCCCTTGGAATCACTTCAAACTGATTTTTCAAAAAAGGCTTGTGCAATTAAAAAAAAAAAAAAACATACCTTTTTCTTGCTTTTGAGGAGCTCGATATTGAAACCGATGTATCTCTGTAATTTCAGATCCCTAAGATTTTATCTTTGGTCTTGTAGTAGACCTCTGAATCTTCTTTCCAATGGCACAGGTTTGACCTGATTTGGATTCTTCAAGACAAAGTTATGTCCAATCTCCCACAATGACCTAATTATGGACTGGTTCAGTAGTGCGAACTTGTTTGGCATGCTACGTGTCGTTGTTTCCCCTTCGGCTTTGAAATCGATACACAGGAAACTACAGTGCGTGTACTTTCGACCACTTTTTACAGAATTCCAATCCGATGCTTAGAGAGTTATGGCGATTTTCCCAAGGTCACCTCTTTGAGATGAAATTCGGGAGCCTTCCAAAATCCTAACTTCCACAAATCATATCTCCGAAAATATTGCAAATCAAGATTTGAAATTTTTCCACGAAGTTCCTCTGGATTTCGGCGCAAATGGGTTTTTTTTAGCTTCTAAACCTTCGTAGAAAAAAAAAGTTATAGCGAAAATGCCACGATGATCCGTTTGAAGCAGCGAAATCCTAGAATCCAAAGCTCTGATACCAAATGATATGAAACCAACTCAAAAAATAGAAGAAAAGAGAGATCAACGACTTAGAAATCAACCACTTCGAGGGGGCAACCTCCTTTACATTACATAAATGAACAATTCTTAGATGATTCAAATGACAAAACCTTCTTTCTATATATAGGAGTCCATGGGGTCACAATATGATCCTAGCCGACCTAACAATAATAATGTAAGGGCACAACAATAACAATAGTGAGCTATTATGGGGCACAATAATAACAATATGGGGACGACAGAGGTACAACAATAACAATAAGGGGGCTACACTAACAAAAATAAGAGACTACACTAGTAATATAGGGCCCTAACAACATTATAGCCTAAGAACCCTTCACGTTGCCCGGTTTTGGGAGGCTAGGCTTGCGGCCTACTTCAACTGGCAGTGATCCTCCAACAACCCACCAAAACAGTCCTTCCTCACTATGGTTTTAGCTTTCAATCAACCCACACATAACAACATCTTGCTCACAAGGACCTTGGTCTATTACCCTGCCTTCTCGTCTTCTAGAACAACAAACTTGGTTCTGTTTTATAGCCCAAAGATAGTTCGCTGCCACTGCAGCTCACTCGTCCTCCATCACAGAATTTAGACCCTCCCCCACGCCTTCTAGGCCTCTCCTTCCTGCAACAACTAGGGCTAATTTTAGAGCTCCTTTTCTTGAGAGGACGTTGCACTTCTTGGATCTCTAAAAAACACACCAATTCATGCTCCTTTGATAGCCAAATGAGGGGCTTCCACGAATAGATGAAGAGACACATCTATTGGCCAAATTTTACATCAAGCCTACATGACTTGAAAACCAATAATTACTTGTCAACTTCAAAAATTCATTTCTCCTTAACGACAACTCTAAATCAGGTGATTTTCGATGCGTTGGATTCGTCTCAACGAGCACTATCATCCTCATCCATCACATGTTGAAAACTCATCATGGTTTTGGCCCAAACATCAACGGGTGCAAAACCCCCAAGCTTGGGTTTTAAGCCCGCAAGCCTACTTGTGGCGCTTTGACCTCCAACCCTCGAACACTAGGGCTTGGAGTACCTCCCAAGCTACACAAAAACAACACTCCCTCTTAGCGCAGGAGGTGCTTCCAAAACTAGGAAGCAACCATCATCTGAGGACATTAGCCCATTTGACATCCATTACTGCAACATACCCTGTAGATGAATCCTACAATCTTGTTAATGCCTTTGCCTCATCATCTTGAACCTGAAGATCCCTAACCTCCATAGGGCTGCTCCCTCTAAGGCTAGACTGCCTCTGAGCCTAAACGATCTCCACTGGCTCAGCCTGTAAGCACTCATCCTCCTGGATCAAATACCACTCGTGCAAATCCCTGCAATCTCAGATATTCAACCCCACGATTCGATGAAGACTCTAGCCTGCCAATCTGTAGTCCATCACATGAAGTGATTTTGATCAACCTGATCTCGTCCATGACAAAGAAACCTTCGAGCTGTCCCAACCATCCATGACAAATCAATGGAAGTCCACGATCAACAGTCTGCCCTACAACAAACTGTTGTTCACCAAGGTCACTACCAATCCACCAGAACTCCCAGCCAATCTTGCAGTCAAGGCAGTCAAGACCACATCTCCATGTCTTCAACTAAACTCTCTGCTTCATGATCTAGACACCGACAACTCCCTCTGAGTTGCGTCGCTGTGCACACTCTGATTCATTGACTCTCAAAGTAGCTTCGATATGCTCTGATACCATGATGAATTTCCACGACTTTGGGGTTTAGGTTTGTCTTAAAATCACTGACGTTACCAAACCAAGAATCTCAACCATGAACTACTTTGCACAATTGAAATATAAAGTAGTAACTACATTGCACATGCACATAATATAGACAAATTTTTAAATTTTCAACCCAACTTCGTCATATTAACAACATATAATACAATAGTCGAGGGCTCTTATACCAAGGATAATGGCCCTCATACATCCACTAGTACAAAATACAACTAGATACTTTGACCATCTGGCTGTAGTGCAATCTCTTAGCCCTCTAGGTCATACCCTGTACCTGCTCGGTCCTTCGGCTCCCGATCTGCAGCTCCTGCCTCTATCAATGCTCCAAGTCCATCTGGGCACTGAATCTCGGCTATCCAGTCTACTCTCTAGTTGTCCCTTCGTCCATCAAGGGCACAACACATCGAGACTCTTGTTGAGTCGTTCACAGCTCCACTTGTGAACAACTCTCAATCTGCCCACTGTTGCTCCTCAGCTACTCAGGGACGTCAAGCCACTATGGTCTTCCTGTGCTGCAATGATGTAGACCAACATAGGGCACAAAGGGTTGCCACCTATCATTGCAAGATTCCCATCTTCCACAATGAACACGGGCTAGGAGGACTACCCATCATTTGTTGGAGAAGTCCTTCTCCACACACAAGTCTTAGGCTCTACTATCCTGCTCCTGGTTGATTAGACCCTTGAGCTACAACAATTGCCACTCTAGCAACCACCTTTGTCCACCAAGGTGTTGCACACTGGGCTCCAACTTGGACACTATCACGTTGTCCTCCAGCAGACCATAAGTGTCTAATCCATGTCCACACTTGGTCCACTTTCACGCTGCCCTCCAACAATCCACGAGAGACCAAGTCCACGTCGTAGTATTTGCACCTAGTTAGGGCATCCTCACACCTAGGAGATCCTTACACACGACTGCACATAGACTTCACCAATCCACCCTTTGCTTCTGTAATAGAGGAGCTATTGCAAAAAATTCGGTACATCAAAATGTCCTTGCCTAAGACACCATCAACTCATTAACCAAGGGAACATCTGCAACTCTCCTTGTTGTTGTCCTCTCACCTTCCAATTTGATGTGCTTGCTGTCACCTTGACTACTTGGTAGGCTTCCCAATAATCCACGTGGGCTCCTCCAAACAACTCCTAATGTCTCCTCAAGCTGCCCATCAACCGATCCACGCTCTGGTCAAAGTATTTGACCCAACATCCCTCCAAAGATATTGCTGCACATGTGTTTGTGTCTTACTGTTCGTGACACCCGGTTAGGGCAAGTTCATGCCACAACCAACACTTACACATTCACCTAACAACCTCCTTATGGATGCGGCCTAGATAAGGAAGGCTCCTCTTCATGCAAGCTATTGTTCTAGGCATGCTACAACCCAAGAACCCTTAACGCTGTTGTGTTTTGGGAGGCTATGCTTGCGACCTACCTCAGCTGGCTGTGGTCCTTCAACATCCCACTAAAACAGGCCTTCCTCACTGTGGTTTTAGCCTTCAAACAACCCACACATAGCAGAGTCTTGCTCGCAAGGAACTCGGTCTATCACCCTACCTTCTTGGCCTCTTGAACAACAAACTCAGTCCTATTTTCTAGCCCAAAGACAGTTCGCTGCCACTGCAACTCTCTCGGCCTCCATTACAGAATTTAGACCCTCCTCCACGCTGTCTAGGCCTCTCATTCTTGCTGCGGCTAGGGCTAATTTCAGAGCCCCTTTTCTTGAGAGGACGTTGCACTTCTTGGATGACTAAAAGGCACATCAATTCACCCTCCTTTTATAGCCATATGAGGGGCTTCCACGAATAGATGAAGAGACACATCTATTGGCCAAATTTTACATCAAGCCTACATGACTTGAAAAACAATAATTACTTGACGACTTCAAAAATTCATTTGTCCTCAACGAGAACTCAAAATCGGATGATTGTTGATGCGTCGGATTCATCTCGACGAGCACTATCATCCTCATCCATTACATGTCGAAGTTCATCATGGCTTTGGCCCAAACTTCGATGCGTGCAAAACCACCAATCTTGGGTTTCAAGCCCACAAGCCTACTTGTGGCGCTTTGACCTCCAACCCTCTAACACTAGGGCTTGGAGTACCTCGCAAGCTACACAAAAATCAACAAATATGAGAGTGCAGGAGACTGTTGGTTAAAGAAAATATTTATGACTGTGAAGACTCAACGAGAATTTAATACAAAATTGAATATGTATTCTTGGCAATCTGCTCAAGGAATTATATGTAAGTTATGGATCATTGATGTCGCTTAAATCAATGTCCAAGAACACCGTGTTTTCTATTTGCCTTCCCTAAATCAAAATGGCAATGCGAATGCTCATGCAAAATATGGTTTCTAAATAAGATGGCATTGAAATCTTTCAAAGAACGTAATTTCCAGTCATTCCATGCTTGGTGGAATTGAGTTGTGGCTTCCAATTTTCTATTTAATGTTTTATGACCATAAATTAACTTGGTAGTCATGAGTTGGAGAACAAACTGGGGACACTGAATTGTTGGAATTACTGAGATGGGGGTGAATTAATATTTCTTTTCAATTAGTATATTTTTAACTTCACTAAGCATTAATTATCATTATCATCATATGTAACATAAATCCACGGTAAACAACACCTTTCAACAACATGCAAACATAAAGACAATAGACAACAATGTTTTAGATCGAAACCCTTCCGAGACAAAAACCACCAAATGCTTCTTAATATTTGTCTTTCAATAAAATGTACATCAATATTTGCAGCGCTAATTAGGGGATGCTCCAACCCCCCTAGTGTACAGGCTTCAACCTATAGGACGCTCCAACTCCTTATTTACCAACTGCAACTGATAAGATGCTCCAATGCCCTGGTTTACAGGCTAAAACCTGAAGGATGCTCCAACACCCTGTATACCAGCTGCAATTGGATAGACGCTCCAACGCCCTGTGCAAGCTCCAACTTACCCTAGCACCACCCTAAAGTGTTCTCTGGCTCTAACATGAAGGAGACTCCACATTCTGCCTTGCACCACCCTGCTACCCTAGTTAGCTAGCAGACTAGGTTTCACAATTTTTAGACTGGATCCACCTGCGTTCAAAATCAATACAAAAGAATTGCAATACAATTTCTATTGCTTCTGCTTAGTATGTATGTTAATGTCAATCCTGATTCAATAAGCAAGCACTGAAAACCTTGGCTGCCCACACTAGCCAATAATACTGCTATCAACACTGCTTTTTTGCCTCAACTCAAGGATAAGAACTTTGTCAAGTGCTCTACCACAATGGCTCTGCTCAATTTACATTAACTTGTCTAATCATGAAACTTATGCTCATAATGTATACTAAACCCTAGCAGCAGTGTATCAACCTTTGCCAAACTCACAACATGAATCTCTAGCTCATCATCAACATCTATATGGAGCCATGTGCACATGAGGTGTTTGACCCACGAGGATGAAGACACTTGCAGAGTCAAGTTGTCGTGGTCTAGAGTGGACTAGGCGTAATGTTCAAGCGCAACTCGGAACTTGTCTTGAAAGAACACAAGTTCAGTTGCACAGAGGTTGTGTAGGCTCAGAGGGAGTCTGTAAATTTATGTAGATGTTCTATGCTTGATGCAACTTTACTTTTTACTACAACAATCACATAAACAGTCAAGTAAAATGCTGATAGAACATACCAGTGGATCTATAGAAGACAAACCTGAAACAAAAAAATGTGGTGGTACATTACGGCGGTCAATAGGATGCTTCAACCAGCAAAGTCTCCTTGGTCAGCCAACCCAGCATGTGTCACAACAGCCCTCAAAACAGCCACACGATCAACTCAAAGTCAACCCTAGAAAAGTCAAGGTTGTCCAGAAAAGTCAACGCAGGACACCAGCGAGAAAGTCAACGCAGCTCGGTCTTGGGTCAACCTTTTGACCTCGATTCTTGTGCCAATATGTACGGCCTTCCAAAATCGAAGTCTCCACCAATTTTCAGCCTATTTGGACTGTGCGTTGACCAAAGTCAACGCTGGTCAAACTTGCATGGAAACCCTAGCAGCCCATTAAGTCCTTCTTCTAATTTGTGATAATTCATCCTTCTTCCCACGTGCTGAGTGAAATTGCCTTAAGGAGCATGTGCTAGAAATGAAGGAAGATGTGTGATGAGATGAGTGAAATGATCTCCAACGTTGACTGTATATATATCCATCATTGAGGTGTGTGACACATTTGCTAGGGGTGTAAAACCTTAAGGCCGACCTGCACATATTTGAAATTATTAAAAATAAATTCAAAATAAATGTTCTGCTCATGAGATTAAGATCAATTTTATATCGATCTTACACCTCTCTGAAAGAGGAACCCAATAAAAATATTGGTATCTTCATCTGAGCATCACAACATGGAGTTTGGACCTAGTTGTCCAATTTTAACACTCCCTCTCTACTAGGGAGAACTCCATCCACCTGTGCAATCACACATCGTGCGTCATCCCACTGTAACTTGCTTTGCTGAGCTCTTTATTTCAGAACAGAAGTGGGTCAGTCACAAAGACATCATTCCCCGGTTGATAGATTCAGCCCAGAGGTCCGAAACCTTTGTCAGACTCACAAAGAGTCTCATACCAACCCGAAGTTGGTTTACCTGACTCGAAGTCAGTTGGAGGTCCGAAACCTCACTATACTTGATCCTAGATCAAGTGGTTGGACCGAGCCATCCTAGATAGAGAGTACGACAATCTCTGATGCGTCCATTAGTCTTTGCTACTAGTCTCTAGCTTTTCCCACCTCATTGGTCAAATGAGAGGTACTTCCCATGAGCCTTGAACTCAATGGGTAGGATGCATACGTGGCACATATAATGAGAGGTGAACCAACTCAAAATCACAACGGTGGGGCCCAAACACACCAACAAGATTTGGCAAGCCTAGCCTTGTGGTTGCTTATAGCTCCGAGAAGCTATACCCAAAGCGCCCCAGAGCTCCCAGAGCTCATCGTCCAACAAGACCCACATTATAGGGTCGTTCCACGATACCAAGACTCTCACGGAAGGTTAGGAACTTGACCTGCCCCAGGGGCTTTGTGAGAATATCCACGACCTGCTCATCAGTTCCTATATGATCAAGCCTTACGGCGCCTCGCTGTACCATATTCCGGATAAAGTGGTACCTGATATCAATATGCTTGGATCGATCGTGGAACACTGGATTCTCGAATAAGCGAATCCCACTCTGGTTATCGCAGACTATCACGGTGGTATCTAGCACATGTCCGAACAACTCATTGAATAGCTTTCGCAACCAAACTGCTTCACAACAGGCCATACTTGTTGCAATGTATTCAGCCTCTGTGGTGCTCAAAGTCATTGACTTCTACTTCCTGCTCATCAATGAGATCGAAGCAGAACCAAGATTGAAGCAGCATCCCGATGTGCTCTTACGATCCACCACATTGCCAGCCCAATCGACATCGGTATATCCAAGGAGTGTCACGCTCCCGGCAGTGTATCTCAGCCCATGGTTTATCGTGCCCTGAAGATATCTCAGAAGATTCCTGGCACCAACCCAGTGAAAGTGATGAGGCTCAACCATTTGTTGACTTAAAATCTTCACTGCAAAACATATATCTGGATGGGTGTTCACTAAGAACATCAGGGCCCCTACGAGTTGACGATACTCAGTAGGATTAGACAATACGAGCCCAACAACGCTGCCACTCAACTTGTTGAAGTTGAGCTCCATTGGTGTTGACACGGACTTGCAGTCCACCATACCAAATCTTTCTAGAAGCTTCACAATGTATTTTCCTTGAAAAAGGAAAATCTCGCCAGGTCTCTGCGAGACCTCTATGCCTAGGAAGTAGTGCATCCGTCCTAGGTTCTTCATCTCGAACTCAGCAGCGAGCTCCCTCTTGCACTGATGAGTGAGAGGGTCAACACCTATCAGGAAGACGTCATCCACATATAGCACTAGGATGAGAGGCTTTCCCTTAACAACCTTGAAGTAAAGGTTCGGATCAACATTACTTCGAGTGAAGCCCAGCTTCATCAAGTAGCTAACTATCCTCTCGTACCAAGCTCTGGGTGCTTACTTCAGCCCATAGAGGGCTTTCTTCAACCTGCAGACATGGGTGTCCCGATCCTGGACTTCGAACCCCAGAGGTTGCTCCACATATACCTCTTCCTTTAGCGCACCATGCAAAAATGTGGTCTTCACATCCATTTGATGAAGACTCTATCCTTGCGTAGTAGCAAGGGCTATAATAGATCGAATGGTGGTATATCGGGCCACAGGTGCAAATATGTCATCATAATCTATGCCTTCCTTTTGAGAGAAGCCACGGGCAACGAATCTTGCCTTGAATTTTTCAGCATTTCCATCAGATCCATGCTTGATCTTGTAGAGCCATTTCGAGGTGACAACTGCTTTGTCCTTTGGTCTTGGGACCACATCCCAGACATCATTCTTCATAATGGACTCGTACTCTTCGTGCATAGCATCCTTTCAGACTTGATGCTTTACGGCTTCCTCAAAGGATCCAGGCTTGGATTGTACAATAGTGCTCATGGCTGCTAGATACCCTTGGTATCTACTCGGCTTCTTGCTTTCACAGAATGTCCCCCTTAGGGCAGCATGTCCCTCAGCATCCTCGAGAGTGTCCCTGAGCCATGATGGTCTCTTTCCTAGTGAAGGAGGTTGATCAATCAGATCCATTGGTCCTTCAACATCAGGTATCGTTCATCGTTTGGTTCCTTTTGATTTCCAGGCTGTGCGTCATTATCTTCCTTAGATCTCGGAAGATTGACTACTTTCCTCAGGGAAGTATCTTCATCAAAGGTGACATCGTGGCATATCTCCACTTCCCTTTGACCAGGCACATAGACTCTATAGGCCTTCGAAGTTTCTTTATAGCCCACAAACATTCCTTTCTTCCCAGAAGCATCCAACTTGCTCCTCTTTTCTTTCGTCACATGAAAGTAGACAATACATTCAAAAACTCTAAAATGTGAGACGTCAGGTTTCTTACCAGAGAAAACCTCTTCGGGAGTTTTGGATTCTAGAGCAGAATGCAGGCATCGGTTTTGTATGTACACAGCAGTGTTCGTAGCTTCTCCCTATAGAAACTTCGGAAGACCTTGGTTACATAGCATGGCATGGGCAGCTTCTACAATGGTCCTGTTCTTTCGTTCAACAACACCATTTTGCTCGGGAGTATAGACAGTTGTGGTCTCCCTCTTAATGCCAACTTCTCTGCAAAATTCCTTGAACTCGTTTGTCTAATATTCAGTGCCATTATCAGTTCTCAAAATCTTGATCTTCTTCCCTGTCATATTTTCCACCAAGGCTTAGAATGTACGGAACCACATGAAAGCCTCATCCTTCTTCTTTAAGAAGTATATCCAGGTTTTGTGAGAGAAGTCATCTATGAATGTCATATAATATGAACATCCTCCCAAGGATGTCACGGGCAGCATACCAGATACATCATAGTGGATCAATTGCAAGACATCAAATGTCTTTGTGACACTAGAGGGGAAAGGTCCCCTTGTATGCTTTCCTTCGGCACAACCCTTACATACACTTTCATGATCATTTGGAAACTCGGGCCTGTCACCACCTTCCTTGCTTCGGAAAGGGCTTTGTAGTGAAGGTGTCCAAACCTTCGGTGCCATAGTTCAGTCAATCGGATAGTATCACATGTCATTGCTCCCAGCGGACTTCCTCCAACCTAGTAGAGTGTATCAACTCTAAACCCAATCAAGATAGCTTCCTTGAAGCTCTTCTTCCACATGAGCACCTTTCCATCAGTGAATGCCACATTAAAACCTTTGTCTTCCATGGCCGATATAGACACAAGGTTCTTCTTCAAATTTGGTACATAGAGTACATCCTGCAAGTGGAGGACTTGACCTTGAGACAGGTGGAGGGTCACAGTCCCTATCCCTTTCATGGGATATGTGGCATTATCTCCAAGGATAATTTCCAGATTAGTATCTTTCTCAACCATATCAGAAAGTGCTTCCTTGAACCTAATGATATGCCTTGAGGCACCACTATTTATCAACTAGACATCCATAGTGTTGGGTGGGGATGCAACAGAGAGGGCAGATACAAGAATGTATTCATTTCTTTTATCAACAACATGTGATTCCTCATACCTGGAGTTTCTTGACCTTTTAAAAGGTTGATCATTTCCATCGGAGGGAGCCTTCCTCTTTCCCTTGGACTTGGTGTTCCTTTGATTGCCATTCCTCGAGTTGTTGTTGTTATCATCACCATCGGGAGAATCCTTCTTGAAAGGACATTCTCTAGCATAGTGACCAGGGCTATGACAAGTGAAACACTTGCCCTTCTTTCCTTGGGCCCCTGCTTTTCCCTTATTCTTCAGACCACCAGAGTTCTTCTTTCTAGAATGAGCAGTGTATGCAGCATTTCCTTCATTTCCGTACTCCTTCATTCTTGATTCTTCTTGAACGCATCTTGATAGTACTTCGTCAAATTCAGGGATCACATTATTATTTAGAATGGTAGTGTTGAACACATGCCATTCGGATGAGAGCCCTCCAAGTGCGGTGAGTACCATCTCTCGATCAGCCATTGTCTCCCCAATAGCTAGCAAATTGTTCCTGATTTCAATAAGCTTCAGAAAGTATTATTGGATAGACTCATCCCTGCTTTTTCGCATTGTTGGCCTTGAACATGAGGATCAATTTATCATACATCTCTTTGGATGTGCCCAACTCAGAGATGTAGGCCACTAGGTTTTTATGAATGGATTCCCTGATCATCAGCTTTGCTTTGATCTCCCCCTTCTTGTACTTTGCAGTAGCAGTGGATGGAGGTTATTGGATTTTACCCTGGACATAGTCCATGACATCTTGGTCTTCCAATTTGAGATCCAATATCATTTTCCAAGCATGGAAGTCATCCTTCCCAGTCAATTTGTCATCCTCCTTGAAGCCATAGCTTGTGGAACCCATTATCCTCTCTGGTGATTGCTACAAATAGGGCTTGTCTTCACCTCAGCTCCGATTCCATGTAAATTTATGTAGATGTTCTATGCTTGATGCCACTTTACTTTTTACTACAGTAATCACATAACAGTCAAGTAAAATGCTGATAGAACATACTAGTGGATCTATAGAAGACAAACCAAAAACAAAAAAATGTGGTGGTGCGTTACGACGATCAGCGGGATGCTTCAACCAGCGAAGTCTCCTAGGTCAGCCAACCCAGCATGTGTCACAACAGCCCTCAAAACAGCCACACGGTCAACTCAAAGTCAACCCCAGAAAAGTCAACGCTGTCCAGAAAAGTCAACTCAGGACAACATCAATAAAGTCAACGTAGTTCGATCTTCGGTCAACCTTTTGACCTCGGTTCTTGTGCCAATGTGTACGGCCTCCCAAAATCGAAGTCTCCACCAATTTTCAGCCTCTTTAGACCATGTATTGACCAAAGTCAACGCTGGTCAAACTTGCGTGGAAACCCTAGCTGTAGTAAATTCGTCCTTCTTCCTGGCTGCAGTAATTCGTCCTTCTTCCCACTTGTGAACCGAAGTTGCCTCCAAGGAGCTTGTACTAAATAAGAAGAGGAGAAGATGTGTGATGAGATGAGTGAAATGATCTCCAACGTTGACTGTATATATATCCATCATTGAGGTGTGTGACACATTTGCTGGGGGTGTAAAACCTTAAGGCCGACCTGCACATATTTGAAATTATTAAAAATAAATTCAAAATAAATGTTCTGCTCATGAGATTATGATCAATTTTATATCGATCTTACACCTCTCTGAAAGAGGAACCCAACAAAAATATTGGTATCTTCATCTGAGCATCAGAACATGGAGTTTGGACCTAGTTGTCCAATTTTAACAGAGTCGTAAAAGGAGAGCTAGTTGTCTAGTGGAAGTCAAACCTTTAGATTCAAGCGAGCGTGTGGAGTTTTCATCCCATGCAAGGATAGTCACGAACCATGTAAGGACAATCATGGTGGTGTAGGGAAAGTCGTAGACCATGCGAGGACAATCATGGATCATGCATGGAAAAGTCATTGTATATTCAAGGATAGTCATGCACCATGCAGGATAAGTCTTGATCAAACACAAAGGAGATGTGGCACATCCGAGGACAGTCATGGCTTATGTAAGGAAGTCACGGGCATGCAAGGAAAGTCATGGACCTGGACATTTCTAAGAGAAGGAGATGGAAATACCTTCCTCACTAAGAGGGAGGGTTGAAATTTGTGTAGCTTGAAAGGTATTTCCGAGTAAGAAAAACTTACAAAAAATGAGCTTGTGGGCAAGCTACCCAAGGTTTTGGGTTTTGACCCAAAGGAATGGGCTTGAAACTCGAGATAAAAAATTTAATTTAATTTTGAGTCATGTAGGTTCAAGTCGGCCAATAAGGCCAAGAGACACGACCCTTCGGGTTTCACACACCTTGGTTGAGTATAAATACAGGCCAATGGAGAGGCCAAATCACACGTTGGATTGACACATCTTGTGGAGAACAAGAAGCCCTAAGGAGAGCCGTAGCCTAGAGAAGGAAGTTGCAGAAGCCAAGTTTGGAATCTTATTTGTTTGGAAGCTGGAGTAGGCCATAGTTCTGAGGAAGGAGGCCGCAGAGGAGCGCAAAAGGATGTAGAGGGATGCACGGTCACAAGGGCTGCAGAGCTGGAGGCTTGGAAGAAAGTGACCGTGGTGGTTGAGAAAGCAAGCCTCAGGAAGAAAGGTAGGCTATTGAGGGTCATTTGTAGCATACCGAGTGCTCAAAAGCTTGTGTGAAGGTTGGTTGAGATGGAAAGGGGAGCTGTAGCAGGCTGAGCTAAAGAAGAGGGCTACGAAGGGTTCAAAGCGAAAGTCTGTTAGGCAAAGGAAAGACCTAAAAACAAGAAGACAAGTGGCTGGTATGAAATAGTGGCTAAAGGGAGCAGTCCACTGGTGAATAACAATTGGACAAAGATTAAAAGGAACTAATGTTTGTGTAGAGAAAAGTGGTTCAGAGAGTAGATTTTGTGTTGGAAGAAGCCTATAGCAGTGAATGACTAAGGGTACAAGAAGGTAGATAAAAAACAAAGAGGACATAAAGGGCTTCTTGCATGGGACAATAAACAACAATTAAGTCAAGTTGTTTTGTATTTGTTGGCATGTGCACTTGACGACCTAAAGGAATTGGTCACAACCCTAAGTCATTGGTCAAAGGTTTGGCTGTGTACTGCTTTTTATTAGGGTTTGTAAAGGGCCATGACCCCTAGTATGAGAGCCCAATGGTTTTCTTGTTAATGGAAAAATAAGAAACGTGATTTTGGCCAATAAATACTGTATATTGTTGTTGATCTGTTTGCTGATATTTTCCGTTGTGCAAAGTTGTTTAAGGCTGAGCATCTCTAGTATGTTTATGTGTTGGTCTAGTCATAAACCAAACCTAGGGTGCAAGCGAATTCAAACATGGTATCAATGCTACTTTGTAGGGGTGTTAGATCAGAGTGTGCACATGTATCAGCTCTAGGTGGGAGCGACGAGATTGTTGCAGGACGTAACAGTGTTGCCTAGACATGGAGCAAAAGGTTTCAACATAAAACATAGATATGTGGTCTTGTTTGGTTTGGTGACGAGATGGGATTTGAATTTTGGTGGATTGGTGGAGAACTCGGTGCACACATTATGTTGTGTGGTAGGTTGTTGATGATGGAATTTTGTTAACTTGTTAAAGTATGTTGAGACAGTTGAGGTGCCTTGGCAAGTAGTGGTTTGGCATGGACACAATAGCTTCATGTGGATGGCAGGTTGATCGTGAGAGAGTATCTTTTGGGTTGCAAAGTTGCACATTCTGTGTTGCCTAGACATGGAGCAGAAGGTTTCAACAGAAAACATAGATATGTGGTCTTGATTGGTTTGGTGATGAGATAGGATTTGAGTTTTGGTGGATTGGTGGAGAACTTAGTGAACATATTATGTTGTGTGGCAGGTTGTTGATGATGGACTTTGGTTGACTTGTCAAAGCATGTTGAGACAGTTGAGGTGCCTTGGCAAGTAGTGGTTTGGCATGGACACATTAGCTTCATGTGGATGGCAGGTTGATCGTGAGATATTATCTTCATTGGGAAGTATGTTAAGACAGTTGAGGTGCCTTGGCAAGTAGTAGTTTGGCATGGACACATTAGCTTCATGTGGATGACAGGTTGATTATGAGATAGTATCTTCATTGGGTTGCAGAGTTACACATTTGGTAGTGGAGCCATGCACACATGAGGTGTTTGACCCAGGAAGATGAGGACACTTGTAGAGTTAAGTTGCGGTGGTCTAGAGTGGACTTGGCGTATTGTTCAACCGCAATTTGGGACTGGCCTTGAAAGGACATAGGTTCAGTTACAAGGAGGTTATGTAGGCTTAAAGGGAGTCTAGCTTTTGAGGGAGACTGTAACCAAGAGTCAACCACCCATTGGAAGTCAAACCTTCAGATTCAAGAGAGGGAGTGGTGTTTTTAGCCGATGCAGGGATAATCACGAAACTTGCCACAAACTGCTTCTAAGACATGGTCTGATCTTTAAACAATTTCTATCCAAACTAAGATCAAATCCTTTAATCTCTGGCCAACTGTTGTTCACCAGTGGACTGCTCCCTTCAATAATTGTTCATACTAGCAACTTATCTTCTTATTGTTAGGTCTTTCCTTTGCAAAATAAACTTCCTCTTTGAACCCTTAACAACCCTCTTCTTTAGAACGACTTGCTAAAGCACCTTCCATTGGGTCTCAAGGATATACATACAAGAGTATGATAACTGGTTCATCCTGGACCATCCTATATATAGGTTAGGATCTACAGTACTCTTGGTAAAACCAAGTCTCAATAGATATGCATCCTAGCATACCAAGCCCTAGGTGCTTGCTTTAATCCATATAGAGCTTTCTTCAATTTGCAAACATGAGTCTCCCTCTGATTTATTTGAAATCCTTGAGGCTTCTCAATGTATACCTCCTCATGATGGTTCCATTCAGGAAAGTTATCTTGACAAGCTATCTTATTGTTGTATATCTAGCTATGGGAGCAAAGGTTTCCTCATAATCAATTCCTTCCTTCCATGAGAAGCCTCTTGCTACAAACCTTGCTTTGTATTTGTCTAGCTCCCATTTGTAATGTGCTTTATCTTGTAAATCCACTTGGAAGTGACTGTAGATTTGTCACTTGCCCTAGGGACAATTTCCAAACATCATTCTTCATTATGGACTGATTTTCTTCCTACGTAACATTCCTCCATTCTTGATGTATAAGCCTTGTCATGTATGCAACATATCCAAAATACCTCTTCGATCTCTTACTTTCCTTGGATGTCTTTGATGCTATATGTCTTTTTGGCTTTTGAAGAGTTGTTTTTAGCCAAACATTCCTCTTCCGATTTTCTAGAACAATTACTTGTTGTATAGGCTCACAAGGACCTTCAACATCTTCTTGAGCAGGTCCTGATTCTTGACCATCATTATCCTAGAGATATCCTCAAAGAAAGGTATCTCTTCTTCATGGGAGTCAACCGAAACATCCCTTGATTTCTTGTGAGCTATGCTCTCATCAAAGATGACATCCTTGCTCACTTCAATTCGACGATCCCCCTTGACATAGATTCTATATGCTTTTGATGAAGCACTATATCCCACAAAGATGCCCTTTAGACTGGTAGAATCTAGCTTCTTCCTCTTGTCCTTGGGTATATAAATATACAAAAGACACCCAAATATTTGAAGATAATCCACACTTGGTTTCTTTCCTATAAACGCTTCTTTCGGAGTCATCATGCTAAGAATCTTGTGAGGACTTCAATTCTGTAAGTAGATAGCTTTCGTGCATGCCTCTCCCCATAGGAATTGAGGGAGATCTTGATCATGTAGCATAACCCTGCCACATTCTTCAATAGTATGGTTCTTACTTTTTGCGATACCATTCTCTTTAAGATTATAGGGAACAATGAGCTCCATCTTGATTCCTGCTTCCTTGCCGAAAGCTATTAACTCTTTGGAGGTATATCTTCCACCATTGTTTGACGTTAGAATTTTGATCTTTCTCTCAGTTAGATTTTCCACTTCATTCTTGAACTCTTGAAATTTTTCGAATACCTCATCTTTGTTCTTAAGAAGGTATAACCAAGTCTTCCTTGTGTAATCATCAATGAAGGTTAGATAATACTGATGCCCACCAAGAGACTTTACATCCATAGGTCCACATACATCCCGAGTGTATGAGATCGAAGATTTCCTTAGATCTGGTATCACTACTTGCAAATGGTTTTTTTACATTTGCTTAGAGCACATCCCTTACAGATTCCTTCATGATCCTCCTTTATTTTGGAGATGCCATTGACCATTTGACTCAGAGATGGAAAAATCTTGTAATGAAGGTGTCCATACCTTCTATGCCATAGTTCGGAAGGACTCACTTCTGAGTGAACTAGGGCTTGAGTTAGAGGTGTATAGAGTCTATAGAATGTCCCCTCACGAATTCCAATCACCCTTGCCTCATTAATAGTAGAGCCCTTACCCCAAACCAAAACCTTGTCATCAATAAAAGCAATTCTATCGCCTTTATCCCAATGTTTTGAAAATCGCGATCGGGATTAAATCGGCGAGGGGAAAAAATCGGAAAAAATCGTAAAAATCGGGAAAAAATCGGTAAAAATCGGTAAAAATCGGGAAAAAATCGGCACATACAAAAATATTCATTTTTTTCAATTTTTTTGATATCTAAAGCACCCACAACATAAAATAAATGCATTGACACATAATATGAAAAAAAAACTAATATAATATAAGATGTGTAATATCATGTCTAGTGCTACATCACACATAATACTGAATCATCTCCTGAATACTAAGTCCTGAGTCTCAACTCAACTTCAAAATATCAACAAAAAATATAATAATGTATCTCATATCATGAGTCATAATGTTATATACAAAGGAATGCACCAAATAACCTATACTATTGATTTCCTTTGCCCCCCTTGCGAGAAAATGTAACAGCTTTCCCTCTAGACGAAGAAGCTGGCAGGGCTGGCAATGGACTCTGTTGTGCTCCAGATCCTGAAGCACCAGGAGCTAAAGGAGGCAGACCACGTCCTCTACCGGTAGCAGGGGTAGGTGGTGTCACCTCCTCCTCTTGTTGTTGCTCCTCCTCCTCCTCCTCATGAAACTCATCATTGATTCATTGCTACTAGAAATGGGATCATCAACAAGAGATACATAAACATCATCTAGCTCAAAGTCTTCAGACTTGGATTTCTCAACCTTATAACATGATAGAAATTGAAAAAGTTTAACATGCCTAACCAATGATTTTGGTTTGAGTGAAGAGTTCATCTCCTCAACCTTAAAATGCGGTAGAAAAAGATTAACATGCCTAACTAGTTGTTTTCCTTTGAGTGAAGGGTACATTCTTGTTAAGGCCACAGTAGGGGAGTTCAACAATCAATACCACCAACATCAACAAAGTTCAACAATCAATGCCACCAACATCAAGGTTCTTAAAGGACTTCATACTCTTGATCAAATGCCAATCTCATACCCTTACATAATAGAATCAAATGGAAACAATGCAAATCCCCAAACCATGAAACCCTGAAAACCATTAAGTCTGCTGAATTTTGAGTGAAATCTAAAATTCTAGTTTCTCCATATGAAATCCAATGAGGTCGAAACCACTCTTAAACATCCTGAGTCATTTCATGGTAATGTTAAAAATTCAAGTAAAAGGATGAAAATGATGAAAATGAAAAATAAAGGAAATATCACTTTTACTTTAAGAATTTAACATTACCATTAACTGCCAACAGGGTGTGTCAGAAAAATGAGAGGGCTGCAAAAATGACAAAAAAAAATCGATTTTTGAACTTATAGGGTTGTTGTTTGATGGGCCCATGATTTTTACTGAAAAAATTGCGATTTTTTCAAATCCAAAATATCGCCGACTAAATCGGCCTTCCGAAAAAATCACGATTTAATCGCAATTTTCAAAACACTACTTTATCCTCTAGACAAGAAATATATAGTAAGTTTTTTTCCAAACGTGGAACATATAAAATGTTGTTGAGGTGGATGCTTCCACCTGACTCGAGCTCCAATGATGTAGACCCAATGCCTTTCTCTGGATAACACTTGAGGTCGAGTGAGTTTCCCTTAGATAGGGTTTGGAGTTCAATGCATTTTCTCATCATATGTTTGCAAGCATCATTGTCAATGACCCATACATTCTCGTCCTTGAATGTGTTAGATAAAGTAGAGAACAAACTTTCATCTGCTACTTACTTTGCGAGCTTGGAGATGATTTTCAATAGACAATTCTTGATAAATGTAGTGAGATTTCCAAGAACCTTGAAACCCTTCCTTATAACCCTTGCCATAGTGCCAACAAAGATGTGCTCTTCAGTGTCCTTCTTGCACCTTAGCTCTGATACCATGCTGGAAAATATGGAGACTTGTAAATATAACTTATTTTCGTTATCTTGATAATTGCTTGTGATGTTAGTGGGTCTTTTATTACTTCTTTAAATCTATTCATCAAGCAATTACCGCACAAAATGAAGATCACAAAGAGACAAAGTACACAAGATGTAGGCTCTAAGCCAGGGCAAAACCCCTCCAAAGGGAAAACCCAAAAAATGCTTCTCTTCTTCTTTAGAATCTGCTTACAAAAAAAATGTTGAAAAGTGTGACTAGGTTTGGTTTTCATAATGACTAAGTAATTATGAATTTATGTAATGAAGAAGACAAAGATAATAAAATGTATTTTGTAATGCTTGCTCCATGGGTTTCATGAGTAAGGAGTTTTTTATTATAGGTCAAAGGCTTCTTCTTGATGTCTCTAGGGATTTGTCATCTTGTCATAAATGGGTTTCATGAGAAAGGATAACACTTGATGTCGAGTGAGTTTCCCTTAGATAGGGTTTGGAGTTCAATGCATTTTCTCGTCATATTTTTGCAAGCACCACTGTCAATGACCCATACATTCTCGTCCTTGAATGTGTTAGATAAAGCAGAGAACAAACTATTCATCAAGCAATTATCAAGCAAAAAGTGTAACTAGATTTGGTCTTCATAGTGACTAAGTAATTATGAATTTATGTAATGAAGAAGACAAAGATAATAAAATGTATTTTGTAATGCTTGCTTCATGGGTTTTATGAGCAAGGAGTTTTTATTATAGGTCAAAGACTTTTTCATGATGTCTCTAGGGATTTGTCATCTTGACATGTAGAAATTTTGAGCCCAACCCCAGTTATCAGTTTCTCATTATCACTCCATGTAGTTAAATGCTCATTCCCATAAACATACATTCAACAAGCTGGAAATAATAAATATTTTTGAAAACACAAATTTTGGAAATTTCAAAGTGCTGGAAAATGCAGAAATAAAACTCAGAAATTATTTCAGCCACACACAGAAAATAACACGCTGATTTTTGGTCAATATGACCCTGGAAAAACCCCCTACAACTCTTGAGGAAAACTAGTTCGAGAGCTCTTCTTTATTTCTGGAAAATGCTTTTACAGAGAACTTAAATATGCAGTAAAAATTCCAACGACCACAAAAATGTACTTATCTCGATTTTCGTGCTTGCACATCGCCTCGGAAAACGTGCCAAACAACAAACTTACAAAACAGAAAATTTACATCATTTATTACAAGTTACAACATTAAATGTTGAACTGTCACCCTCGATTTGCCTGCCAGAATGCAGTAGTACAACTGTACGTAAAGTACAATTGTACTTCCTCGAAAATCGTGCCAGAAAATTGCCTCGAAAGCTGTGTTATCACTGCTGTACGGATTTCTCGAAATCTATGCTAGAAAATAGCAGTGCTCCTCGTTTTTTGAGCCCAGAATCTGCCTTGGAATGCTTGTTGAAGTTGCTGTACAAAATCCTTGAAATATGTGCCTCCTTTCTCGAAAAGTGTGCCAACCTCTTGCTGTACGGATTTTTTGCCTTGGGATTTGTGCCACTAAGCTCATGTACGGATTGGCTGAAGTTTGCTAGCTGCTCTCCTTCAAGTTCTCATGCTCAGAAAATTTCTCTTGCTCTCCTCCTCCTCTCTCAATCTGCTCCTCTTTTCTCTTCTTCACAGCTCCTTTCTGAACATAGTCTCTGATGAAATGATATTTGATCCCGATATGCTTTGACCTGTCATGAGATACTGGATTCTCCGTGAGTTTAATGCAACTTTGGTTATCACATTATATCACTGAAGGTCTCAATGGTTGACCAAATAAGCCAAATAACATCTTGCGAAGCCATATGGCCTCACAACTAGCCAGATTGGTTGCCATGTACTCTGCTTCCGCTGAACTCAGTGCTACCGACTGTTGCTTTCGGCTGAACCACGACACAACTGCCAAACCCAACCCAAAACAACACTCTAAAGTGCTCTTCCTATCAGAAGCACAACCTGCCCAATTAGAATTAGTGTACCTGCCAATCTCACTCCATCTCCCTGTCTATAATCCATATCATAATCCACTGTCTCCTAGGCTCACACATGAACTGGCTCATCGTGTTGACTGCAAAACATATATCTGGTCGAGTGTTGACCAAATACATCAAGGAACCACAGGGGCTTCACTACTAGAGAAATACCATACCACGTGGGTTCATTTGGGGGGTATAAAATGAGGAAAATATGACATTATATATTGGGGGATATATAGGGTTAAAGGGTTTTTATATTGGAAACTATAAAAAATGGAGCTCAAAGTTAATGAAAAAATATAAAGGGGTATAAAAAATGTTAATGAAAAAATGGATACTTACAATATATAGTGAAAGTAGGGTCTTTTTAAATTGGGAAGGTGTATTGGGTTTATATTGGGAGGGGGTTAAATAATGTGAGTTTTAGAGGTATTTTTCAATATGTACTCAAATTAAGGGCATTTTTTCATATGTTATGATCGCACGTGATATGTTAGAGGTTCATTGATTGAAGCCCCTGTGCAAGGAACCAATCAACTGTCTGTACAAAGTGGGATCCACCAACTTGGAATCTGAAGTGTGAAGCCTCTTCTAGTTAGTGATCATAGGTATCGACACGGGTTTGCAATCCTCCATGTGAAATCTGCTAAGAATGTCCACAATATACTTCCCCTGTCCCAAGAAGAAATGCCCCTCCTCCTGCCACAGCTCCAATCCCAATAGGTAATGCATCATGCCAATGTCTTTCATCTCGAACTCTAAAGCAAGATTTCTCTTGCATCCCTCTATGAGTCTCTCTGCACCTGCAATCACCAAGTCATCCACATACAACACCAGAATGAGAGGCTCCTCACCTACCAAAATAAAGTATACCTTCGGATCTGCATCACTCTTTGTGAAACCCATGTCCTTCAAGTACGTATCAATCTTGGAGTACCAAGCTCTAGGAGCTTGCTTCAGACCATAAAGTGCCTTCTTCAGTATGCATACATGGGACTCCTTCCCATGCACCTCAAAGCCCTGCGACTGCTCAATGTACACGTCCTGCTGTATGAAGCCATTGAGAAATGCGGTCTTCACATCAATCTGGTGGATCTTCCAACCCATCTCTGCTGCTACCGATATAATGGAGCGAATGGAAGTATATCGAGCCACAGGAGCGAAGGTCTCTTCATAATCAACTCCCTCTACCTGGGAGAACCCTCTAGCCACAAATCTAGCCTTGAACTTCTTGATGCTGCTATCTGCAGCATGCTTTATCTTGTAAAGCCATCTGGAAGTAACCACGGATTTCCCCTCAGGCCTCGACACTACCTCCCAAACATCATTCTTCATGATAGAAGAATACTACTCCTGCATGGCCTCTCTCCAGACCTGTTGGTTAGCTGCCTGCTCATAGCTAGAAGGCTCGAAGTCAACGATGTTGGCAACCAATGCCATATAGCTACAAAATCGCTTAGGTGGTTTTCTCTCTCTAACCTGTTTCTTCGACCTAACAACAAATGTGGCCTCTCTCAAGGTGTCCTGAAGCCACTTGGGCTTCCTCTTCCCTGAGCACACTTCTCCCACCGGAGTGAAAGAATCCTCATCCTCATCAGAAGCTTGAACTCTTGAAGTCCTGCCAACTGACCTCCTGCCTGAACTTGTGCCTGTGGACACTGAAGTACCTAGTGAACTGTCCATCAATGGGCTACCCTGTGAACTGCTCTGCAGACTGCTCTGCATGCTGCTTGAAGCACCACCCATCTGACTCTGCGAGCCACTCCTCACTAATGCACCTGACACCATAATCGATGTATCTCTTGATCCCTGTCCACTTGATCCGTGTGACTGGCTCAACTGCTCCCGAGGGTCTGGTGAATCCAGATATTCTAACTCTCGTGACCTCCTGAAAGCCCTAGCCTCCTTGAATTTCACATCTCGCTTGACAACAACTCTCCTCCGTGTAGGAATATAAATCTGAAAGGCTTTTGAGGTCTCACTGTAACCCACAAAGATGCCCTTCTCTGTAGTGGGCTCTAGCTTGGTCCTCTTCTCCTTTTGGGAATATAGGTGTATGTAATGCACCCAAAGATACGGAAGTGACCAACATCAGGCTTCTTCCTAGAAAAAGCCTCCTCTGGAGTCACATGCCCCAAGGCACAATGTGGACTCTTGTTCTGCAAATACACAACAGTGTTGCAGGCCTCTGCCCACAAAAACAATGGCAACCCTTGATCATGTAGCATGGCTTTGGTAGCTCCAACGATGGATCTGTTCTTCCTCTCCGCAACCCTGTTCTGCTGGGGGTTGTAAGGCACTGTGAACTCCCTCCTGATGCTTGCCTCCGCACAATAATAAAAAAAACTCACCAAGGGACTTGATCTTCCAACTTGTCTAAGTCTGCCAGCATTGTAGCCCGTTGTCTTGTTGAGAGATGGGGTTGTTAGTAAAGGCCTTGCACTAGGACAATGTTGGTTGTTATGATGCTATACAGATGCGATTACCAATCCGATTCTTCTTGTGAGATTCTTCAGATTGAAAGCGACCATGTACAATTATGAATACCTCCCTAGTTAAGAGGGAGTGTTGGAAAGTGTCACTAGGTTCGGTCTTCATATTGACTATGTAATTATGTATTTATGTAACGAAGAAGACAAAGACAATAAAATGTATTTTTGTTATGCTTGCTTCATGAGTTTCATGAGCAAGGTTTTTATTATAGGTCAAAGGAATTCTTCTTGATGTCTTTTAGAGATTTTTCATCTTGCCATAATTGTACTAATTTAGAGTCATGAATATGAAGTGTCAAGTCAAAGAAGTATGCCTCAAGACCTTGTCATATAAGACTTGAAGACATGACTCGGGATGTTCCTCAAAGATCAACTTTGGAATAATCTTCTAAACAACCTACAAGTCGGCCTATTAACAGTGATCAGGTCGACTCAATGAACAATCACATCTATTCACTGTCAGGTCGGCTAATATAGGGCTGACCACTATATATACCCTATATATATTGCGTAGAACAGGTAGCCATTTTTGACAGTTGTAACAGATGCGAAGTAAAGGAACATAACTCGCATAAATTTGAAGATTTCGGTCAACAATTGCAGGAGAAGCTTCGGACAGGTTTGAGGAATAAATGCGAGGTTAAATTTGAGATCATTACGGTTATGCATATCTGAAATAAGTACGAAGTAAGAACTACGTTCAACCTCAAAGAAGAAACTGTGTGCGGAAATAGGACTATGTACAAGTGTGGAGAAGGGACAGTGTTATAGTGCGGAAATAAGACTGTGTCAAGTGCGAGGACAACCCTGTGTTAAGTGGCGACAGAACTGTGTTCTAGTGTGAAGATTACAAGACTACAAAACTGTTTTAAACGTACGAAGTGTATCAAGTATGCTCAGCAAAGAAAGGGTATCATTATAGTATGGAAAGGATTGTTCATCAAAAGAAGACTTGTGTGTAAGTTGAAAATCAACTAGCAAGGTTGAGTGAATGTGCAAGGTGTGCACATCGCTGTTCATAACAAGGTGCCAATCTCTAGTTTTGGTGTAGGACGGTGCAGAAAGGAAGGATCAGCTCAAGGAGTCAATGAAGAAGCAATGACAAGGTCTTGGAGGCATACAAGAGTCAATGGTCTGTGTCATGGGCTTGGTACTTGTCATCTGAAAGTCTATAAGAATAATTTCTTGTGGGTTTTTCTCTCCAAGAGGGAGAGGTTTTGGCTCTGGCTTGAAGAGCCTAAATTTGTGTTTCTTGTTTTGATAATTGACTTGATGAAAGATATAATAAGCTAAGAAGAGAAGACACAAGTAAAGGAAGTAAGCTCGCAAGTAATTATCAAGAAGAGAATTTGAATAAACACTGCCCTACGGAATTCTCAACGGATAGGATCTAATGAAAATGCTACAATCCTACAAATGATGAAATCCTGAAAACTGTTGGTCTGATGAATTTTGAATGGGATATAAAATTCTACTTTCTCCTTTTGAAGTTCGATGAGGTTGGAACCACTCTCAAACATCTTGAAACAATTAGTGGTAATGTTAAAAAATTGAATAAAAAGAATGAAAAGTAAAAATAAAGGAAATGTCACTTTTACTTAACATTACCATTAATTGCCAACATTTTAGTGCAGACTGAGAGTGAAACTCTCTTTTAAAAAAATATTTTCATTCTTGAAGGTTTCTAGGAGTCTCATTAAGTCATAATTAACGTCTAATGTAATATTCCAAATTAGCAGACTGCTAATTGGAATATTCATTTTTGGTTAATTTTTGCTTTTCAATAGATTAGCAGGAAATAAAGGGGTGAGGTGACCCATGAATAAAACATGAGAATAAAAGCACTTTCCTAAAGTCACTGGGTAGAATAATTAAAAGGTGAAGTGGGGCCCATGAGGCCAAGTGACAACGCAGGAGAGGAGGCACTCAGGGCAACACAATGGAAGTGGACCTCACTCTTGGTCTTCAAGAAATAAATCCAGGTCTTCTTGGAGTGATCATCAATGAATAAAACATAGTACTCATATCCACTCAAGGAAACATGAGACATCCGACCACTCACATCGGGGTATGAATCAAATCAAGAATCCAAGTCAATTCGCTGTCACTGCTGGGAAAAGGGGATTTGGCAAACTTCCCCATAGCACATCCTCTGCATGTATCAATGTGATCAGAACTGAAATCTGGCACACCTTGGGTGATCTACCGCAATGTCCTCAAGGCCCCATGATACATGTGCCCCATCCTGCGGTGCCAAATTTCGCACAGCTTTGAACTGCTAGCTCTGCTGCTGGTACAACTGGTCAATGCCATAAGAGGCTGGAATGAAAACTTGTACACCTAGGCATGGCGCACACCAATCACTCTAGTTGAAGAAGTTGGAGTGCCCCTAGGATATATAAGCACTTGCCCTCTCCTGAACAATACCTCATACCCTTTGTCCTCCAATGCTGAAACAAATATAAGATTCTTCTTCATCCCTGGCACATATAGAACATCCGACACTTTCAAGGCAGGTTTGGGTTCCCTATCAAATGTCAATGTCCCCACACCGACTGCTCTAACAATGCTGTCGTCTTCGAGTACTACCTCTATATTAGTGGCATTCTCTGAAAGCTCTGAGAAGTACTCACAAACTCCTGTCATATGACGGGAAGCCCCACTGTCAACATACCAAATACCTGAAGATGCTCCGCTAGTGGAGGGAAGTGCACACTCCCTCTCAACTTGTGTGGCAGGTGATCTTGCACTAGTGGACTCAAGAGCAATGAACCCAAAATCCCGATTAAAGCTCTCCGAGAAGTCCTCTATCTCTCTTGATGCTGCCATGGTCTTGTTCTTTCCCTTCTTCTTCTTCTCTAGACACGCAGCTGCATAGTGTCCCAACTTCTGACAATTCCAACACTTGACTTTGGAAAAGTCTTTCCCCTTGTTCACCTGCTTACCTTTAACTTTGCCTTTGCCCCCACCACCACTTGTGGAAGCTTGCTTCTTTCCTTTGCCCTTTTTTCCCCTTGCTAACAATGCTACATTGTCATCCTCCTCAACCGATTTAGCTGCCCCAAGATAGTTCTTTCTGATTTCATTCTTAATGTAATCATCCCACAACCTCTCCCAAGTGGGAAGGTTTTCCCGTGCAACAATCCCATCCACAAAACTCTCCCATGTCTTGGGAAGACCATTCAATGTAATCCGCACCAACTCAGTGGGTGGAATGGTCTCTCCAACAATAGCCAACTCATCTCTGACAGAAGTGATCTTTGTGAGGTATGCTGTAACACCATCAGTCTTAGCCATTTTAATGGCCTTCAGCTTCTCCCTTAGGACCATTTTCCTGTTTTCATTTGTGCTTTGATAGAGATTGGTCAAGGCTGTCCACATCTCATGTGCATATGTCTTTCCTCTCACATGAGGAATGACATGGTCTTTAACACCATCCAAAATCAATCTCTTTTCCTTGGCATTCTTCTTATTAAAATTTGCCAGCTGAACAGGGTTAGCAGGCACTCTACTGGGTGTTGTGCGATGTGAACCATGGTACCCTAGACTTCTGCCTCCTTAAAGATGCTCTGGATTCTCTCCCTCCATGCACTATAGTTGCTCTGCCCATCCACCCTATCCTCCACCCTCAAGCCCAAAGACATGCTTGCCGTCCTAACAAATTGAAAATTTCAATGCTGTGTTTAAGGTTTAGTTTTCTGTGTGAAAAATAAGTTTGCTGTAATTTTTTTACTTGCTGTCCCAAACTACACTTTTCAGCCACTCGAGCTTTGATACCATGTATAAATTTTGAGCCGAACCCCGGTTATCAGTTTCTCCTTATCACTCCCATGTAGTTAAATGCCCATTCCCATAAACATACATACAACACGCTGGAAATAATAAATATTTTTGAAAACACAAATTCTGAAAATTTCAAATTGCTGGAAAATGCAGAAATAAAACTCAGAAATTATTTCAGTGACACACACAGAAAATAACACGTTGATTTTTGATCAATATGACCCTGGAAAAACCCCCTACAACTCTTGAGGAAAACCAGGTAGAGAGCTCTTCTTTATTTCTAGAAAATGCTTTTATAGAGAACTGAAATATACAGTAAAAATTCGAGCAACCACAAAAATGTACTTATCTTGATTTTCGTGTTTGCACACCGCCTCGGAAAATGTGCCAAACAACAAACTTACAAAAACATAAAATTTACAACATTAAACGCTGAACTGTCACCCTCGATTTGCGTGCCCAAAATGCAGTAGTATGATCATACAACTGTACCGACTATACAAAAAGTACAATTGTACTTCTTCGAAAATCGTATCGGAAAATTGCCTTGAAAATTGTGTTATCACTGCTTTATGGATTTTTCGAAATCTGTGCCAGAAAACAACAGTGCTCCTCGTTTTTCGATCCCAAAATCTGCTTTGGAATGCCTTATATAAATTTTCCGCCTTGGGATTTGTGCCACTAAGCTGCTGTACGGATTTGCTGAAGTTTGCTAGCTGCCATCCTTCAAGTTCTCACGCTCAGAAAATTTCTCTTGCTCTCCTCTTCTCCTCTCTCAATCTGCTCATGAAAGAATGAATGACCTTTTCTTTTCTTTTCCTCCTTTAACCTAACCCTAAGTGACTTTTGGGGAATCTCTAAATCTAATGGCTGAGATAGCTTTAGATCTAGGGCTGAGATTAAATGTGCATTGAAATCTCACTTTCTATTTTTTAATTCACCCCACTTTAATAAAGACCCACTTAGCCTTTTATTCCTATAGTAACTTTTTCACTTTCTAATTTCACATTAACTTTAATAAAGTCACTTTAAAATTAGACTTAGTAATTTTATCACTTATAAAGTTAGTTTTAAATTAGATTTGACTTTACCCCTTATAAAGTCACTTTAGGAGAAAAAGTTAAATACATTTGGACACTTTTCCCTAGGCCAAAGATCAAAGCCTTAGGAAACCACTTGTCCTCTGGTACCCAAATTTTAACATGTCATAAATGTGTTTCATGCGCAAGGAGTTTTTATTATATGTCAAAGACTTCATCTTGATGTCTTTAGGGATTTGTCATCTGTCATAAATGTATGCCTCAAGACCTTGTCAAAATGATCTAGAAGATGCTGAAAGATGTTTCTTGTAAAGTCGGCTCACAAACAGTTGAACAAGTTGGCCTCCTAGCTATTGATTTGTTAACCTAGGAGAGGGAAAAAGTCTCTATATATAAGAGAGCTCTGCGACCTGATTAGCACATACAAGTTCGGATCAAGTTCTGTGATGTATTGCGAGATAAGGAACTGTTTTAGTGCGAAGTTTGAAGACAAATCAATGAAGAAGAAAGAGGAAGTCCTATCTCTGTTTTAGGTCAAATACACCGTGGTCACTTCAGGAATGCCGAGAGTAATTGCAGGAAGAGACAACATTGTGATCTAATGCATAGAACAATGCGTAGGAGGAACTCAAGCCAGCGAGAATAAGAAGAGTTGCAAGGTGTGCAAGGGATCTATGCTCTGGGCCAATCTATATTTCAGATATCTCTGAAAGGATCATACACAATGTAAAGATGAAGGTATTACAACAAAGTAAGAAATCTCATCAAGAGTGCTAGATGATAGGTTGAAGAAAAGACTTTATGAGGCTGAGAATAGTTCAAGGAAGAACAGAAGGGGAGATCTCTGTTTAGGATTAGGAACCGAGCTTTCCTAGCCCTGGTGCAAAGCAGTGCAAAAAGTAAGATCAACGAGTCTTGTAGGGCAGTGACAAGGTCTTGGAGGCATACTGGTGTCAAGGGTCTATGTCATGGTCATGGTACTCGTCAATTGAAGCTCTATAAGAAGAATTAGTTTCGGTTTTTCCTCTCCAAGAGGGAGAGGTTTTGGCCTTGGCTTGATAGCTTAAATATTTGTGTATCTTGTGCATTTGATAATTGACTTGATGATGAACATAATAATCTAACGAAGATAAGATCTGAGTGAAAGAATCATAATGAAATCACAAGTAGTTATCATAAAAGAGAAGTTTGAATTAAAGCCCTAATTTCTCAACGTGGTTTTAGTGCTAAGGCGCTAAAGACAAGAAAGGGAAGTTTAGCAAGAAGACACAAGGATAAAAGCTTCATAGAAGTCATCGAGGATCAATTTTTCTAGTATTTATGGGAAGAAAGAAGAAACACCATTCCAAGATCTGTGGTCTCTATGTAAGATAGAAAAGACTAGACTAAAAGCCAAAATTGATACTGGAACAAATCAAGAAAATCAAGCCTATGCTGCCATGTCAAGGAGAAAAGGAAAATTTGGTAAGTTTGGTCCTCTAAAGAAAAGAAGGAACATGGATAAGATCTGATGCTATGGATGTAATGAACTTGGGGACTATAAAAAGGATTGTCCCAAATAGAAATAGAAGAACTTGATTTAAAGAAGCCTAAGAAAGAAGAAGTGAAAGATCTCTGTTATGATTGAGATCATCTTCCTCTTTAAGAGTTATCTGTCGGTTGTAAAATAGTATGATGCATCATTTTAAATTTAGCATTATGATAGAAGCATTGAAGAAGGGGCACTTGTCATAGGAGGATGTCTGCAATACGGTTATGCATCAACTATACCATTAAAGAAGTGGCTCCTGGGAACCTCACTAAAAACAACATTGATGAAAGGTAGTCATCTAGATCAAGGATCATTATTCAATAATCAATATGGAAACATATGATGACATTTTCTAATGGAGTCCTCTTTGGACTCACTGGTTAGAAAGAAAGCAATATGTTTCCTCGTGAATTCCAACTTGCAAAATTTTGGGATTAGAATATGATAAAATATTGATGAAACATGTCAAGAGAATGAAACTCTTTCATTCCAAGGAAACCTGCTGCAGGATGACTCAAAAGGAAAAGAACGAGGTACATGTATATATATGCCGACGTTGGATGCTATGAAGTCATGTCATATGGTTGCAGGTAGTATACTTCTATCTTTAGAAGTATGATCAAAATAGAAAGCATAAACTCTTTCGATGCACAGGTTGCGAAAATGGCAAGATCTACACTAGTTGAAATCAACATAATATGCCCTCATATGGAATATGAAGTGATTGTCTATTATCAAGGAACTGCACAATGGAAGTTCGGGGGAATGAAATAAAACTGTGTGGAGAAAGAAGGAAGAGATGGTGGGATGTACAACCATGGATTTGGGTAAATGCTTGAGTTCTTGATTTGGTTCTCTCTTTATGATCCTAATGTCTATTGTTGAAGATCTTCTGTGTAACTGCTTAATGATTAATGAGAATATAAAATAATCTGAAGTGAATATCATCAGAGGTAATTATTAGATAAAAGACTTACGAAAACTCAACAAGAGGGAGTGTTGAAATTTGGGTAGCTTCGAAGGGATTTCCGTATAGAGAAAACTTGCAAAAAATGAGATTGTGGGAAAGATACATAAGGTTTGGTGTTTTGACCCAAGGGATTGGGCTTGAAACCAAGGAAAAATAATTTAATTTAATTTTGAGTCTTGTAGGCTCAAGTTGACCAACAAGGCCAAGAGACATCACCCTTGGAGTTTCACATCCCTTGGTCGAGTATAAATATAGGCCAATGGAAAGGCCAAATCAGAAGTTGGATGGACACATCTTGTGGAGAACAAAAGCCGCAAAAGCCGCAAAAGCCAATTTTGGAAGCTTATCTTTTTGGAGGCAAGAGTAGGTTGCAATTCTGAGGAAGGAAGCCACAATAGGAGGCTGTAGAGGACTGCAAAGAGCCATAGGGCCATTGGTTGGCCACAACTGCAGAAGAAAGTGATCACAATGGCTGAGAAAGGAAGGCCAAGGGCCTTAGGAAGAGAGGCAAGCTGAGTTGGAAAAATGGAGTTGTAGATGAAGACAATGTGTTGTAGAAGGTTGAGCTAAAGAAGAGGTTTGTCATGGGTTCAAAGAGGAAGTCTATTCGGTAAAGGAATGAGCTAACAACAAGAAGACAAATGGTTGGTATGAACAGTGGCTGAAGGGAGCAGTCCACTGTTTAACAACAATTAGGCAAAGATTTGAAGGCGCTGATCTTTGTGTGGACAAAAGTGGTTTAAAGAGAAGACGATGTGTTAGAAGAAGTGTGTAGCAACAAAGGACTGAGGCTCCAACAAGTTATGTCAAACACAAAGAGGATAGAAAGGGTTGGTTGCAAAGGACAACATACAACAAGTAAGTCAAGTTATTTTGTCTTTGTTGTTATGGGAAATTGAGAACCTAAAGGAATTGGCCTCAACGCTGAGTCATTGGTCAAAGGTTTGACAATGTATTATAGCTTTGTACTAGGGTTTGTAAAGGGCCATGATTTTTGGTAGTATTGTTGACATGTTTGCTGATATTTTCTGCTATGCAAAATTGTTTGAGGTTGATCATCTCTAGTGTGTTTATGTGTTAGTCTAGTCATAAAGCAGTCCTAGGGTGCAAAGGAATTCCAACATTGAGGGCTAGAGTGAGGTTGTTGGTAACAGGCCAACCCACCAATATACTCACTTAAGAGTTCACAAGGCTCAAAGCTATTACAACACTATTTATCAAGGAATTATAGATCCTCATGTCACCTGGGTGGGGAAGATAACAACCATTCTATTCAACCACCCGAGATAACCCCAATTGGCACACACACACACACACACACACATCACATTATATTGAAACTTGGAAAGAAATCATTATGAATAAATGAGCAAGAAAATTTAAATGACAAACATTGTTTCACCATCACTTATGGTGGTATCCTCATCATTAGTATCACTCTTTGCCTCTACCTCAATCCTTTAGGGACATCCATCAACACCACCCAATTTTGATTAAATTACCTAATCCAAACTTTAGAATATGGTACGAAAAGCCTATCATTCCTACCTCGGTTTGAGTGAAGTGAACCTTTTTGCTAAGGCCACAACATAGGAGTCCAACAAGTAGTTTCACTAACATTGAGGTTACATAGTGGACTTGGTGCTCTTGATTAACTTCCAATTCCATACTGTCATACATGATAGTGTTGGAAAGTGTAACTAGGTTCGGTCTTCATATTGACTATGTAATTATGTATTTATGTAATGAAGAAGACAAAGACAATAAAACATATTTTTGTTATGCTTGCTTCATGGGTTTCATGAGGAAGGTTTTTATTATTGGTCAAAAGACTTCTTCTTGATGTCTTTTAGGGTTTTGTCATCTTGTCATAAATGTACTAATTAAGAGTCATGAATATGAAGTGTCAAGTCTAAGAAGTATGCCTCAAGACCTTGTCATATAAGCCTTGAAGACATGGCTCAGAATGTTGCTCAAAGATCATTGGTGGAATAATCTTCTAAACAACCTACAAGTTGGCCTATTAATAGTGATCCGGTCGGCTCATTGAACAATCACATCTATTGACTGTCAGGTCGGCTAATATAGGGGCTGACCACTGTATATACCCTATATATACTACGTAGAACAGGAACCCATTTTTGACAGTTGTAACAGATGCGAAGTACAGGAAGATTACTCGCATAACTCTGAAGATTTCGATCAACAATTGCAGGAGAAACTTTGGACAAGTCTGAGGAATAAATGCAAGGTTAAATATGAGATCATTACGGTTATGCATATCTGAAATAAGTATGAAGTAAGAACTGCATTCCAGCTCGAAGAAGAAACTGTGTGCGAAAATAGGATTGTGTACAAATGTGGAGAAGGGACTGTGTTACAGTGTGGAAATAGGACTATGTCAAGTGCGAGGACAAGCTTGTGTTAACTGGTGACAAAACTGCGTTTTAGTGTGAAGATTACAGGATTACAGAACTGTGTTAAAAGTACGAAGTTTATCAAGTTTGCTCAACAAAGAAAGGGTATCATTATAGTATGGAAAGGACTGTTCATCAAAAGAAAACTTGTGTGTAAGTTGAAGGTCAACCAACAAGGTTGAGTGAATGAGCAAGGTGTGTGCAAGACTGTTCATAACAAGGTGCCAATAGCTCAGTAAAGTTCACACACAGTCAAAGAAGGATTAGTTTTGGTGCAGAAAGGTGCAGGACGATGCAGAAAAGAAGGATTAGCTGAAGGAGTCAATGAAGAAGCAGTGACAAGGTCTTGGAGGCATATAAGGCTCAAGGGTCTGTGTCATGGTCATGGTACTTATCATCTGAAAGTCTATAAGAAGAATTTCTTGTGGGTTTTTCTCTCCAAGAGGGAGAGGTTTCGGCTTTGGCTTGAAGAGCCTAAATTTGTCTCTTGTGTTTTGATAATTGACGTGATGAAAGATATAATAAGCTAAGAAGAGAAGACATAAGTAAAGGAAGTAAGCTCACAAGTAATTATCAAGAAGATAATTTGAATTAATCACTGCCCTACCAAATTCTCAACATGGTATCAGAGCTAAGGTATTGAAGACAAGGGCTACTAGACAACGAGACACTCAAGGAAGCAGGGATCAAAGTCAAGGTCAAGGTTTGTGTTAAAAAGTCAATTCAGTTTGCAGAAAAGATTCTTCAATATGACTCAAAGGATCCACTTATCAAGTAGATACTCTTTGACATCAAAGATTTATGACATTGAAGACATTGTTGGAAGACACATCATCAAGCTCTATCCTTCAATATCCAACACCTTTGAAGACATCCTCTAGCATTAAGAATCCAACATCTACATTGGAGAATTCAATCTAAGAGGGAGTTCCTAACTTCATCTTCATCATCATCAAGGAAGCTGCTAGAAGGAGCAATTATCTATAACCTCATCTAAGTCTGTCAAAATGACTTATTGCAAAGAGAGCAACAAATTGGTTGGGTCATCAAACTTTATTGCATGGAAGAAGAGGACAAATTTGAATCTAATTGAAGATGAAGTTATGGGCTACATCAAAGGATCCACAATTCAACCCTCAAAAGAAGATGCTCCAACTCATGCCAAGTACTTGAAAGGAGAAATCAGAGGCCAGAGGATTCTCATAGAATCCATTAAGGACTCACTCATACCCTGTGTATCTAAATTGGAAATTGCAAAAGAAATATATGAGAAACTGGTGGAGCTATTCTCTGTGAGTACTGCAGGAGATGCAATCTCTCTGAGACAAGAACTATACAAAATGAAATTGTCAAGAGGAAGGAAGCATTTCATATTTTATGAGGATTTTTGAAATAAGACACCAACTGCAGGAATTGGGAGAAGTAATGGCTGATAGTGAGATGACTATAGTGGTGCTGAATGCTCTACCGGAAGAATGGGGAAACTTTACTTCAAGCTTATACGGGAAGAAAGAAGCAACACCATTACACGATCTATGGTCTCTATGTTAAATAGAGGAAACTAGATTGAAAGCCAAAGCAGATACAGGATCAAGTGAAGGGAATGTCCAGGAAGAAAGGAAGATTCGACAAATTTGGTCCTCAGAATAAAAGAATAAATATGGAAAAAGTACAATGATTTGGATGTAATGAACTTGGGCATGATAAAAGGGATTGTCCTAAATCTGGAAAGGACAAGAGGAAAAAGGAAGAAGCCCATGTCACATATGAAAGGGAAGAACTTGATGCAAAGAAATCTAAGAAAGAAGAAGCGAAATATCTCTATTATGATTGAGATCATCTTCTTTTTTAAGTGATTTTTGTTGGTTGTAAAATAGTATGATAGGAAGTAGTGTATATTAATAGCATCATGATAGAAGCGTGGAAGGAGCTCTTGAAGAAGTGGCTCTTGGAAACCTCATTGATAACTACATTGATGGAAGAAACTCTTCAAGATCAAGAATCATCTTTCAATAATCAATATGAAAATAGAATTAGTGGTGCTGAATGCTCTACCGGAAGAATGGGAAAACTTCACTTCAAGCTTATACGGGAAGAAAGAAGCAACACCATTCCACGATCTATGGTCTCTATGTAAAATAGAGGAAACTAGATTGAAAGCCAGAGCAAATACAGGATCAAGTGAAGGGAATATCCAAGAAGAAAGGAAGATACGGCAAAATTGGTCCTCAGAATAAAAGAATAAATATGGAAAAAGTACGATGCTTTGGATGTAATAACTTGGGCATTATAAAAGGGATTGTACAAAATCTCGGAAGGACAACAAGAAAAAGGAAGAAACCCATGTTACAGATGAAAGGGAAGAACCTGATGCAAATAAATCTAAGAAAGAAGAAGCGAAAGATCTCTATTATGATTAAGATCATCTTCCTTTTTAAGTGATTTTTGTTGGTTGTAAAATAGTATGATAGGAAGCAATGTATATTAATAGCATCATGATAGAAGCATGGAAGGAGCACTTGAAGAAGTGGCTCCTGGAAACCTCATTGATAACTACATTGATGGAAGAAAGTCATCAAGATCAAGAATCATCATTCAATATTGAATATGGAAATAGAATCTTGGATTTAGGATATGATGACATATTGATGAAGCAGATCAAGGGAATGAAGTTCTTCATTCTAGTAAAAAAAATTGTTGCAGGATGACTCAAAAGGAAAATGATGAGGTACATATATCTATATGATGACATTGGATGCTGTGAAGTCATGTCCTATGGTTGCAGGTGATGGACTTATATCTTTAGAAGTATGATCAAAGGAAGAAGGATCTCTTCTAGTGCACAGGTTTCCACTAACATATGAAATCAAATATAGGTCCTCATATGGAATCTGAGGTGGTTGTATACAAACAAGGAACTGGATAATGGAAGTTCCTGAGAATGAAGCTGTGTGGAGAAAGAAAGGAAGAGATCATGAAGTGCAACCATGTCAAGAGGCGGTTATCATCCGGAAGCCAAGAAGATGTGACTAGGAGATTTCCTAGGAAGATATGTGGACTCTGATAGAAGTATGGTGAAAGATCATCACTAAGGTAACTTTTGATTTAAAAGTTCTTATGTATATATTTATCTGGATAAGTTTATGCAGGGTTGGCTATCATGTGGAAGGATGTAAGATCCTTGGGAGATGGTTCAAAGGAAAGTAGCATGGCATAAAGGTGGACCAGATGAGAAGGATTGATGAATCACTTTCTGGTGGATGACATGACTCATGGATGAAAGTGATGGATGATTTGTGCCCTATGAAGCCAAAAGTTGAAAATTCCTCAATATTGAAATGCATGACATCAAGGGGAGGAATTCTTCATGAGGAGTTGGGTGTCTCACCATTGCTGCTATAGGTCCTTGGTTAAGAGGGAGCTTGGTGGTAAGTTTCTTACTTTGAAGAAGCTTGAAGTATGTCATTCCTGACCTAAAAGGAAGTGACGAATATGATTCTCTAAATTCATGTGTGATGCACTAGAGCAGGACTAACAACCGTAAGTCTTAGTGAAGGCCATGAGGAGAATGGATAGACACATCATTCTGGTCTTCACCTGGAAGGCAAAATTGAGGATTGGGTAATCATTTGGCATCCGATACTCTTTGAGAATGAGATAGGGCATTCAAGATAAGAGTAGTCGGGGACCGATATTCTTTGAGGGTTGGCTACCCAAGAGAAGAATAGTCTAAGAAGGTCATACTCTGAGAACACCTAGGTGGAGTGTGTATATTGGAGAGACAATGACTATGGTGTCTGTTATCACTCAGAAAAATGTGAAACAATTACATGACATGGTCATACAGTTCATTTATCAAAGGTCTCAAGTTGGTATAGGAAAATTTCATTTTTACGTATTTAACCTATCCTAAAGTTCAAGACCACCTCCATTTTATCTCAATCCACCTCCATTCAAGTCATGTCATGTCCCATCGGTCATCATTTGCTGTCAATTTTCATTTCCCTAGTGTTTAATTTCAAAAAGGACACTTAAGCCAATTTTACCTCTTTTCGTAGCGTTTTATACTGTGAAATAACAATTTTCGCTACGAAACTGCCTAATAGTTTCGTAGCGAAACTGTTAGAGAATGAACTAGATACGCTACGTAAAGCTGTTTTTCTGTCTCTCTTGTCAAACTCTGCGCAAAGTGTCAATTCATGATTAGAAGAGTTAGGGTGGATGTCATTCGAGTCTGTTAGGGTTAATTCAATAGTAGAAGGTCATGGCTGAGGTCATCATTACCGTTTTTAGCATGCATGTGTCATGATTAAGGCATTAGTTGTCATTGAAACCATAAAAGGTTACCCAATTAGTCTTTTTGTCATACTCCGCTTTATCTTTGCATGTTATTTGATTTCTAGAGAGCTGCTTCATCGAGCCAAGCAGGTTGCTGGCATTTTCAAAGGTTGTAGGTGTCATTAATCAAGCGAGGCTGAGAAGATATAAAACCACCATTGCTGCAAGGAAGAAAACCAACAAAGGTGGTCACTGCCACAGGTATGAGCCCATGGACATGAATTTGCTAAATGAAGACCCAACTGCCATGGAGGTATTTAGAAGAACAGGTGTAGCAGCGGAAGTTGTAGATCTGTTGGCTTAATAGCAAACAGGCTTTAATTATAAAAATACACAAGAGGTATTTATAATAATAAATATTTATTGATATGATATGAATAAGATGATTGAATGATTACAATGAGGCCCTGCTTTTATACATATGCAGGTGACCTTTCATGAATAGGCATGTCTTTTAGACATGCCTTTTCAGTTAACTAATGACTACTTAACATAATCCTAATTGATTAGCTAGTAATTACATTTATTTGTATTTATTCTATTAATGACTATATCTATTATATTAGTTATGAATTAGGTTCATAACACTGCCTTCTTCTCGAAAATATTTGTCCTCAAAGCTTAACTTTTCGACAATTTCCTTTACTTTAATCGCCTTCCAAGTTTATTCATGTTGCTATCTTGAACATATAATTCGTACTCATAATTCCTCTGTTTTTTTTTTGTTTTTTTTTTTATAAAAACTTAATTTAATTAATTTAATTTAATTCCATTTTTTTAATTATATATATTATATAATTATAAAATTATATAAAATATATATAGTATTGTATAGCTATAATTATAACCATAATTAGGACATCCTTTCGATCTGTTCGAGACACTTGTTAGATGCACCGTTTGACCAGCATTTGGCCTCTCCGCGAATTGAGCAATTGTTGTATTTTATTGAATGTTGCACAGGGGCAGTCAGAAAGTGCAGTCGAGGGCAATCTTTATTCTTGGCACGTATGAGAACACCGTATATCGTATGAGAATCTTTGTTCCGAATACTTTGCGGGTAATGCCCGGCCTTCCATTAAGCTTTGTTGGACAAGGACGTATGACCGGATTTGCAGGAAGTTCTCGCTTATATTCGACCTTCGGTCTTTTAGATGTAGTAAAATCAGTGTCACTTTTGATTCTATTGTTTCCATGGTGTGAAGGTGGAGAGTAAGCTCTGGATCTCTTTCTGTTTCTGCTAGGGATTTCAGTATCAAAATTCTTATTCCCATCATGAAAATTCCCCAGCCTTTCAAATACGCTTTTTGTTGCAATGTCTATATTATTCTCCTCAACTTTGTCCAGCCTTTTAAATATGTTTTTTCTTGCAACGTCGATATTGTTGTTCTGAACTTCTCCCATCGCAATCCTCTTGTTCCGTCGCAGCCCAGCGTAGAAGTAACAATTATAGCCACGGTCTTCGGCATTTGATGGATCCATAAAATCTCGAGGGTGAAGATGAGCATGCAACCTCAATTTTGTACTTTCTTCAATCTGCTAACTAAAAAACTTGAGTCTAGATTCAATCCATCCCTTCCATGCCCTGAAATTGTTTGCGTTATCAGCCCTTATGTTTATTTGGAAATAATTCTTGTACGCCCAAAAGAAGGGGGAGTACTCGTAAAGATCACTCCAGTTCTTTTTCCTCGCCATGATATCTTAGCAGATGATTTGGCCCCTCTGAATTTCTTCCTTTATAATGGTGAGAGTAGATGGAGATATATTGTAGCCAGAATTGACAGAAGGAAATGCAGGTGTTATGGTGGGCATAAGTTCGACCTTGCTCTGTGAAGGAATGGGGTTCCAGTTTTTCAGCTGCCTACTATTATTTTCTTTTGGAAATTGAGGTGCACCAGTGGCAAACTCATTATTTAAACCCAATGTCTTTTCAGGTTGTTCTGTACCTGAAAATTGAGATCTACTTTCTGTAGAGACTTGAGTATCGGTGGTGATTATTTTATCTGATGAATTAGATTCAGTTCAATTCAGCGTACTGCTAATGCTGCTATCGAGTGGTTGCCAAATACGTGGTTGAACATTTGCTTGAACCTTTCCAGATGGATTCAAAGGATTACATTGCCACGTCCATAGCCTATGTGCAACATTACTGTCCAAAGCTAAGAGACAAGAACCTGAATGTGTATAAAGTAATTTAACAATCTTTCCTGTTGGCAGTGGATCTGTTAATCTGATCGACTTACAATGGACTGGTTCCATTACCTCACTGAACTTCTAGTTTGTGCTCTCGTTCTCACCTGTATCCTCATCTTGAAGCCTCTGTTTGACATCGACCATCGAAGTGCTAGCAATACAATTCGTCAATATTGCTGATGGAATTCTTTCTGAATTTTCTGTTGCACCAAGAACATGGCCGGTTGTATTTGCTGCACCAATGATGTTTGAAAATGAAGGCTTTGACTCCAGTGTCAACCTTCTACTTTCTAGCATTTTTACAAGCTTAACTCCATCTGCGTTAGCTAAGATCTTGATCCCATTATCACGTGTTGTTACAACCAAAAATGAACAATTTTTATTGAAACAAAGAAAAGGTCTACCCTGCAAGCCACCCTCAGCATCGGTTGTTAACAGGACATTGATGTTATCCATGTCCCAAAACTTAATTTGAGATTCATCTCCAGCTGCAAGGAACCTATTTTTTGTTGTAGCAAACTTCACCATATCTGACGACTGCTTTTCGAAATCAAAATAAGTTCGCTTGATTGCTCCATCACTTTCTTCCCACTCAACTAAGTAAGATTCTCCCGGATGATCTAAATGCCAAGTATCCATCCAAGACATATTTGTAGGTATTAACTCATTTTTCTCACCACCATTATCATCTTGTATAGTCGAGTTGTAAGATAAATTCCCACTGTCTTGTTCATTAGATACTTCGTTTTCCTTTTTATTATCAACAATGTCTTCTTCCTCATTGTCATGATATTGTTCATCTTCTCTATTATAGATTACTGCAGAAATTTTTTTACAACATGTAGAAATTTTTTTATAACCGTTTGTGATTTCTGCACATGAATTCTCTATTTGCTTGGATGGAAACTTGGCATTTAGATCATCCGGGAGAATCTTACTTAGTTGAGTGGGAAGAAAGTGATGGAGCAATCAAGCGAACTTATTTTGATTTCGAAAAGCAGTCGTCAGATATGGTGAAGTTTTCTACAACAAAAAATAGGTTCCTTGCAGCTGGAGATGAATCTCAAATTAAGTTTTGGGACATGGATAACATCAATGCCATGTTAACAACCGATGCTGAGGGTGGCTTGCAGGGTAGACCTTTTCTTTGTTTCAATAAAAATGGTTCATTTTTGGCTGTAACAACACGTGATAATGGGATCAAGATCTTAGCTAATGCAGATGGAGTTAAGCTTGTAAAAATGCTAGAAAGTAGAAGGATGACACCGGAGTCAAAGCCTTCATTTTCAAACATCATTGGTGCAGCAAATACAATCGACCATGTTCTTGATGCAACAGAAAATTCAGAAAGAATTCCATCAGCAATATTGACGAATTGTGTTGCTAGCACTTCGATGGTCGATGTCAAACAGAGGCTTCAAGATGAGGATACAAGTGAGAACGAGAGCACAAACTGGAAGTTCACTGAGGTAATGGAACCAGTCCATTATAAGTCGATCAGATTAACAGATCCACTGCCAACAGGAAAGATTGTTAAATTACTTTATACACATTCAGGTTCTTGTCTCTTAGCTTTGATACCACTGTAGCAGCGAAAGTTGTAGATTTGTTGGCTTAATAGAAAAAAGGCTTTAATTATAAAAATACACAAGAGGTATTTATAATAATAAATATTTATTGATATGATATGAATAAGATGATTGATGATTACAGTGAGGCCCTGCTTTTATACCTATGCAGGTGACCTTTCATGAACAGGCATGTCTTTTAGACATGCCTTTTCAGTTAAGTAATGACTACTTAACATAATCCTAATTGATTAGCTAGTAATTACATTTATTTGTATTTATTCTATTAATGACTATATCTATTACATTAGTTATGAATTAGGTTCATAACAATAGGTTGTTTGCAATTCTATCAAAGGCTGCAGGGTTGTCATTTACAGGTTTCTAAGGATTTTGCTAAAAATTTCACTAGAACAGCTTCAAAGGTGGGAATGCTAAACCTCACAGTAACACCAGACATCATTTCAGCAGCAACAAGAATCCCTAGAGGAGGGGAACAATGGTTTAAAGGCATCAAGTTCACCATACAGGATTGCAGAGAGTTCATCAAGCCAGAGCATAGTGAAATTGATCTCACAAATGCTATCCCAAGGAGTTACATGAAGGACAACTTTTCAAAGTTGCTGATGATCATTCAGAAGTATTTCACATGTGAAGGAAGATTTCACATGGTCTACTCCTACCACCTTAAGCTTCTACTGCATTTTGTGGGTAAGAGGTCTCTTGACTTGCCCTTTTACTTATACGAAAATCTAGGTAAAATGTCAGATAAGGTTCAAGTTAAAACAAAAGGAAATGAAACCTCTCTCTTTCATCATGGTTTGATTAAGTTGTTGGTGTTAGAGGAGTTGAAGAGATTAGACAGAGACTGGACATCCTTTCTATTCATGAGTGGTTTTGAGGTTGATGTTGTCACTCCTAAAAGAGTTCCCAAATTGAAGAAGGGAATAGATCATCCCCATTAGGACTAGTGAGCATGGAGACAAAGCCTTTGCAGAAGATTGACACACCCAAAGCTACACCTGCAAAACAGAAGCCAACAGTTAGCAAACATGGCAGCAAGAGAGTTACTAGGAGCCAAACAGTGGTTAAGGGTAACTTAGAGGACATCTTGCATGCAATTGATATTGAAGAAAATCCCATTGTCCAAGCTGAAGATGTTGAAGATGGAGGAATAAAGCTAAAGAAAAGCAAGATAGCTAAAAAGTTCGAGTTTGCAGGTAATGATTCTGGTTTCATGTTTCAACCTAGAAAGCCAATGACCAGGCATGCAAGAAAGGTCATGGAAAGCAACAAAGAGACTCGGAAGGTCAGTGAAACTACTCAGCCACCACCAAGCATCATAGATCTCTCCTCACCTGCAAAAGAAGAACTGGTCATCAAACAAAAGAAGGGTAAAGAGAAAATCACTGAAAAATTAGAAGTTGAAACCCTCGAGGAGCAGTGAAAAGAGGCAGGTGAAGAGGTATCAGTCTTGAAGAAATAGGCAAAGAAGCATAGAGTTGAAAGGGTTCAGTTTGAACAAATGAGGAAGATCTGGGAAGATCAAGTCACAAGTGTTTCAAAGACCTTGGACAATACAGAAAAACTGATAAAGTGGACTCAACTACTAAAAAGAGAGGTCAAGCACATCAAAAAGGTAAACCTGCACTTGCAATCCAAGAGCAGGGCACTAAAGGACCAAGTCAAAGATCTTCAAGAGCAATTGGATCTGATTCATGAAGAGCTGGAAAAGAAAGGTTTGAAGATGATAGTGGTAGAAGAGCCTATAGCTCAACTGATTGTTAATGAGGAAGACACACCACAAGACTAATAACTTGAGATGAAATATGCCTTAGGAGGTGCTTAACATGCAGAAAATCAAAATTTTGCAGCTAGAGGTCAGTTTTTGAAAGCAATTTTGAAAGGGGCAATTTCTGGGTTTTTACACAGTTTTGTAGTGTTCCTCAGGCTTAAAGCCAGGAATATGCTATGAAAAAACCTGTAGCAGCCTTTTTGCTTTTAAAGTTAGTTTTTGCATGATTCAAGGAATGGGATTCATGATGGTAAGGTGTTATGACTTGATTAACATGATGGAACAACAAATGAGTGAAGTAAATGGATGCAAAAGCTATTTTTCCCACGCTACCAAAACTCACTACGAAACTATCCTGTTTTTGTAGCGAGCAATTATTGAAGGTTTTTGAACATCTTAAAGGCAGTTTTGGCCAGCAGGAGACCTCCAACGTGCCAATGGAGCTTATGATCAGATATTTATAACTCAAAGAGGAGTGCCATGAAGACAGGTCATCAACTAAAACATCGTTGAAGATAAGGGTCATCTTTCCAAAAAAACAGGGTCATGCTCCACAAATCTAGGGATGTTTTAAATATGTAAAGTGGAGGTGAATTTGGTCATGTGTCTCTCGAGCATGTGATATTTATTTTGTAACCATCATGTAACTGTTTTACAGATAGGATAGAGAAATGTAATAAATAGGAGTTAGAGTCCTATTAGGAGATGGTTTCTTTAAAGTGTAGCTGTCAATTTTCTGTTGAAAGTTATGTATTTCAGTTATGAAAGATGTCATAGGAGAATTCGAGGATCTAGCCACCAGGTAGATCATCCTTGTTTGTAAAGAATGTCTATTTAAAGACAAATCATCGAAGTAGTAAGGGGTGGGAGAACATTTGCACCAAACTGTTGCTTTTATGTTATTGACAAATATCAATAATACAAAGTGATGTCTTTCTTGACAGACTAGGGATTCTCATGAGGTTTTTGATGTCTTATTGATCTATATCTTTATGTTTTATCACTTGCAGTAGATTTCATCTCTATTACTCAGAATTCATAATTTTATGCTACGACTTCCTTTAGTGATGAAATGAGTGTGTTTTCCTATGTTTTGTGTGTGAGTTGCCTCTGTTAAAGACCTCTATCTGCCTCAACTTCCATGTCAAGAAACTTTGTCATTGAAACCACTGATTGTTGACTCCAAAAGCCCAATGGTAGCAAGTCTGCATTTTTCAACCTGCAATCATAAAAACAAGTTACATTTTAAATAGAGTTAGCCATCTAGTCCTATCATTATTCAAAATCATAAACCCACTTGAGAGAGCCCTCTCAAACTGAAGAGAGCCCTCTCAAACTGAAGAGGCTAATCTTTAGTTAGAAGTGGTTTGAAACAGTTACAATGAGTTGTTTGATGAGCAGCCAATCAAGTATAGTTTTGGTGATAACAATGTCCATAAGTTATGTATATTGGATAGACAATGACTATGGTGTCCACAAGTCATGTGTCTCGCCAGCATTGTAGCCCATTGTCTTGTTGAGAGATGGGGCTGTTAGTAAAGGCCTTGCACTAGGACAATGTTGGTTGTTATGATGCTATACAGATGCAATTACCAATCCGATTCTTCTTATGAGATTTTTTAGATTGAAAGTGACCATGTACAATTATGAATACCTCCCTAGTTAAGAGGGAGTGTTGGAAAGTGTCAGTAGGTTCGGTCTTCATATGGACTATGTAATTATGTATTTATGTAAAGAAGAAGACAAAGACAATAAAATGTATTTTTGTTATGCTTGCTTCATGGGTTTCATGAGCAAGGTTTTTATTATAGGTCAAAGAAATTCTTCTTGATGTCTTTTAGGGTTTTTTCATCTTGCCATAATTGTACTAATTAAGAGTCATGAATATGAAGTGTCAAGTCAAAGAAGTATGCCTCAAGACCTTGTCATATAAGACTTGAAGACATGGCTCAGAATGTTCCTCAAAGATCAACGTTGGAATAATCTTATAAACAATCTACAAGTCGGCCTATTAACAGTGATTAGTTTGACTCAATGAACGATCACATCTATTGACTGTCAGGTCGGCTAATATGGGGCTAACCATTATATGTACCCTATATATATTGCATAGAACAGGAACCCATTTTTGACAGTTGTAAGAGATGCGAAATAAAGGAACATAACTCGCATAAATCTGAAGATTTCGGTCAACAATTGCAGGAGAAACGTTGGACAAGTTTGAGGAATACATGCGAGGTTAAATTTGAGATCATTACGGTTATGCATATCTGAAATAAGTACGAAGTAAGAACTGCGTTCAACCTCAATGAAGAAACTGTGTGCGGAAATACGACTATGTACAAGTGTGGAGAAGGGACAGTGTTACAGTGCGGAAATAAGACTGTGTCAAGTGCGAGGACAACCCTGTGTTAAGTGGTGACAGAACTGTGTTTTAGTGTGAAGATTAGAAGACTACAAAATTGTTTTAAAAGTACGGAGTGTATCAAGTATGCTAAAAAAGAAAGGGTATCATTATAGTATGGAAAGGACTGTTCATCAAAAGAAGACTTGTGTGTAAGTTGAAAATCAACCAGCAAGGTTGAGTGAATGTGCAAGGTGTGCACATGACTGTTCATAACAAGGTGCCAATCTCTAGTTTTGGTGTAGGACGGTGCAGAAAGGAAGGATCAACTCAAGGAGCCAATGAAGAAGCAATGACAAGGTCTTGGAGGCAAACAAGAGTCAATGGTCTGTGTCATGGACATGGTACTTGTCATCTGAAAGTCTATAAGATGAATTTCTTGTGGGTTTTTCTCTCCAAGAGGGAGAGGTTTTGGCCCTGGCTTGAAGAGCCTAAATTTGTGTCTTTTCTGTTTTGATAATTGACTTGATGAAAGATATAATAAGCTAAGAAGAGAAGACACAAGTAAAGGAAGTAAGCTCAGAAGTAATTATCAAGAAGAGAATTTGAATAAACATTACCCTACGAAATTCTCAATGGATAGGATCTAATGAAAATGATACAATCCTACAAATCATGAAATCCTGAAAACTGTTGGTCTAATGAATTTTGAATGGGATATAAAATTCTACTTTCTCCTTACGAAGTTCAATGAGGTTGGCACCACTCTCAAACATCTTGAAACAATTAGTGGTAATGCTAAAAAATTGAAGAAAAATAATGAAAAGTAAAAATAAAGGAAATGTCACTTTTACTTCTTAACATTACCATTAATTGCCAACATTTTAGTGCAGACTGAGAGTGAAACTCTCTTTAAAGAAACATTTTTGTTCTTGAAGGTTTCTAGAAGTCTCATTAAGTCATAATTAACGTCTAATGTAATATTCCAAATTAGTAGATTGCTAATTGGAATATTCATTTTTGGTTAATTTTTGCTTTTCAATAGTTTAGCAGGAAATAAAGGGGTGAGGGGACCCATGAATAAAACATGAGAATAAAAGCACTTTCCTAAAGTCACTGGGCAAAATAATTAAAAGGTGAAGTGGGGCCCATGAGGCCAAGTGATAGTGCAGGAGAAGAGGAACTCAGGACAACACAGTGGCAATGTGGGGCTAGGTAGCGCAGCGGCAGCCTGGGAGAGGCAGCGCAGCGCAGCAAGGAACATCGTGGCAAGAGGGACAATGCAACATTGGTGGGCCCAAGGGAATGTAGGGGTTCACAAGCATAAAAAGGGATGGAGGCAACGTTTCTCATTCATTCTTACATCTTATGATTTTCTGTCTATCAAGACTAGAGCACGCTTAAGCTGTTTAGTTGAGTCTGAATTGCTGTTTAGCACATGGGTGTCTCTGAGTGGAGATCCCAACCTCGTCCTCGGGGGACTTCGAGTGCCCGCTCAAGAGAGGAGCCATTCCACCAGTTTTTGAGAGAAGCTTCATTGTTTCAGCCACAGGATTACACAGTCACCTCTAGGGCAGCGTAGTCTTCCAAGGGATTACATAGTCATAGAGGAGAGCAACTTCGGGAGAGGAGAAACTTCATGAGATTTCAGTCCGGAGGATTGTGAGGGGATCAACCCTTCCATAGTTGAGTTCCTTGGGGAGTTGGAGGCCCTTCTTTCAGTATTTTCATCACAAAGGCCAGCGTACCCAGCACGAGAGCATAGTCATCCCAAGAGTGTTAATTTCCGGGGTCAACCTTTCCGGAATTCCTTCGTGGGTTATTCTGGGTTTTTGGAGGAGAGACCGGTGTCCGAGTTTAAGAATTTTCCAAGCAGCAGAGCAACCCCATCTTGCAGTCACTTTCCAACTAGCAACAACATTTCCAGTAGGACTGTGTAGAGGAGGAGCAACACAAAGCAGAGAGTGAGCAAAGATTCTGATAGAGGAGGGAGTGATCATTTCAGCCTTCCTTGAGTAGGCCAAGGTGCTATCATTTTGAGCACACTTTGTACTTGTTCCTCTTTTCAGAAATATAATAAAATGGCTCAGCTGTTCTGTTTTATTTGTAGTGTTTTCTGTGTATGTCTCTATTTGCTGTAGTTTTTGTTTATGCAGCTTTGTATTGCTGTTTATTTCCTGTGTGGGATATTACATCTAATTAGGCATTAAAACCAAAACTATGAGCCCCAACAATTTAAGTAGGAAAAAATTGGACAAATTTCATTTGGAAATATGTTGTACAGACTTAGAAACTCATTGTAGTTCGTATGGAATGCGTTTCAAGCACATTGTACTCGCGTTTCAACGTTTTGATATGGAAGTGCAACTAGCGTGCACGGGGCCATGTTTCATGCAATGTAGATTTGCAGACAATTCAAGATAGTTGAGAGCCTTGATTTCTTGAAGAGGTCAGAAACATCTTAGTTATAGTTGTACAAAATTGACACCCCAACTATATGTGTTGGGTGATAAAACTACAATAAGACAATCCCTAGACTAGTGTGAGTATGTCTTGCTTGATCTCAATTCTTTCATGTTCTCATAGTCGTTTGGCTACCGAGTGAAAGTCTTCTTGACTTGGTTCAATGCTTTTCTTCCTGTTAGAGAGAATATCATTGAAGGCTCAAAAGCATTGATTTTCAATGGGGATTATCCTTTAGAATTGAGGCATCAATAAGAATGTTTCCTTTCTTTTTCTTTTTCACTTCAATCAAAGCCCCCACCATGTAGCTAGTTGAACTCCCTTGGAGGGAAAATCCCTGAAATGCTAAGGTAACAAAGTCTTGTTGAAGAGAAGTGTGCTCAAGCTAGGGGTAAGGACATTAACCTATTAAGAATGTTTTAATTTTTCTCATGGCAAAGTTTTCAATAGGGAGATGACTAACAAACACGCAATCACAAATATGGTATCAACCAGTGAATTACAGACAAGCAGATCACACAATTGACAAATAGATGTGCGAAAAGCAACTTGTTGACAAGCAAGTTGTCAAGAGGGTACTTCTCAACAAAATTTGATTGGAAAATAAGTTGTTGATGGAGGTGTTATCAACAAGTATGTTGTTGATGAAGGCGTTTTGTGATGTTGGTGAAAGTGCTTATTAATGGGGTTAAGATTTGTCAATGTTGGTGCATCTAAAGTAGAAGAACAACCATTAGAAATAAATTTGTATGTATGATGTTGGTTCGATAGATGGTTGAGGTTGAAATGTTGAAGATGTAGTTGAGATTTTGAGGCAATGATGTGTATTTACAACGAACTCCATTCAAGTCTAAAAACCAATGCATAAGTGAAATGCATTGTGAGCATTGTAATTAAATAGATCTTTGGATGGATCTATTAATATTATTCCTCATGAGGGCTTTTTCTGTCGATGAAATCTTGTATACGATGTGTTGAAACTTGTTTCTAGTGTTATTATTTTTTTCATTTCTTAGTTTTAATTGCTCTTAAATAGTTATTTGAATATGAGAACAAAGACAAAGTATATTTATCTAATAGATTTAAAATTCTTATTGGTGCTTTATTGTTGGAATTTGAGCACCATTGGGAGATTTTTATTCACCAATTGAATTTCAAATTAGTCGGAGATAGCTTTCCTTTGGAATATTTGAAAGGTCCTTGGGAAATCATCGCTATGTCTCAATCACCTCAACTTGCTCATAATACTCATTGTCAGAATTTAGCTTGATCCACACAGGGTTTTGATTTTTTGTGCTTCTTGGACATTCCCAGGGTCAATGTTATTGGAACCACCGGTCATTGAATCAGAAAACCTTGTGGATCGGGAATTGGTCGGAACTTGACCGAAACTGGGAAAAAAAACCGGTTTACTAAAAACACATAAAATATTCATATTTTAAAGAAACAACAGATATATTCATGTGCATCCATATGAATCCAAACCATTTATACACAAATATGCAAAAGTTCTCATTTAGATAGCAAGTAATAGTGCTTATCAATGTTATCAGAATCCACTGGTCGTCGAACTGGAAAACCTTGTGGATCGGGAACCGATCGGAAGTGAACAAAAACTGGTTTACCAAAAACACATAAAATATTCATATTTTAAAGAAAAAACATATATTATTCATGTGCATCCATATGAATCCTAACCATTTGTACACAAATATGCAAAGTTCTCATTTATATAGCAAGTAATAGTACATATAACCAAAATAGCACTTGGTGCAAAACATCACTGATCCAAAAATGTTACAAACATCAAGAAGTAGACTCTAAAAGGCCTTTACAGTCCAAAATAACATGATAGATCATAGTATTATACTACGTCCTACAATACTACAAGCTACAACTATAGCAAATCAATGATCAAATCATCAATCATCATCAGATTCATAATCCTCGTCTTGATCATCCTCCTCATCCTCATCTGAAGAATAAGTAGCATTTAAGTCTGCAATGGGATTATGACTTGATTCCCCTGGCCTTGAAGCTGGTACTGGTGCTTCTGATATATCTGCCTCTACATCATGTGCCGGTGAGTCCAGGTCCAACCAAGAAAGGTCTTCATTGTCAAACGCTGGTGCTTGACTCTCCACAACCCATTCTGATGTTGGATCAAAGTCACCCAAGACAATGTTGCTTGTTTCACGGGTTTTATTTAGCAATTGATTGCGCCTCAACCTAAGGTTGTACTGAACAAAAACCATGTCATTCAACCACTTTTGCTTCAAACAATTCCTCTTCTTAGTGTGTATACACTCAAACACACTCCAATTCCGCTCACACCCTAAAGTACTAATTGTCTGGCTCAAAAATTGAATTGCAAATTTTTTTCAATTGAGGGCATTTACTTCCAAATTGTTGCCACCAATAGGCTGCAAAAAGGGTGGAAGAAAAAAAAAAGTATTAGCAAATTAATTTAAAAGTTGAAACTTAGACTCAACAATTGCAAAATTCAAATTGAAATCAAATGAGTAAATTATTAATATAAAAATTTGCAAATTTTAGTAGTTCTTAGCTGGGGGACTCTTTTCTCTATTTCTTATAGCCATAGAAATTTCAAAGGTACCAATACTCGTTGAAATTCAAGAGCTTGTTATGAATTTGATCTTGAGTCTTGGAATCTAGGACCATGTGCTCAATGCATTTACATAATCCCCCTAAAACCTCCCCATCAACCTCAAAATTTGTAGTGTAATGGTACCTTCAAACTTCAGAAAACAAAATCATATTCATGAAGTCAACAAAACTAAAAGCTAAAACTTATAACTTATAAGCAATGAGCATTGAAATCCAAAATTACATGCCTTGGATTTAAGTAGTAGCCAATTGCATGTAATGTTCAATGGATTTGTTTGTTCCATCTTTCATCAATGATTATCCATAGAGGAATGTACTTTTGTCTTTTATCCCCATATGTTGCCTTTATTTGTTCCTTGGCCTGATCCATGGCCTCATAAACAAAACTCGTAGCAGGTTTATCACTATCCACCATCCGCAAAACTCTCACAAGAGGCTCACTAAATAGCACAATCTCCTCTGCCTTTTACCAAAATCTTTTGTCAAATACTTGGTCAAACATCTATTTCCCTTCTGCCTTTTTGCTCCACTGAGATGAATTCCATTCATCACATGAAAACATCTTCCTCAAGGTTGATTTTTGTTGAACAAGGGATTGCAATGAAAGGAAGTTGGTTGCTAATCGTGTGATGGTTGATTGAACAAGCTCTTTACCCCATGTGTGCTTTCTCATAAGGTTCAAAACCCATGAGTAGTTGTGGATGTACCTAGTTATGGTTTTTGCATCTTGCACACACTTCTTCACCCACTCAATTTTGCCAATATCCTCAAGCATGAGGTCCAAACAATGGGTTGCACATGGAGACCACCAAATGGTGGGGTCTTTTTCCTCCAACGTCTTTCTCGCCGCAACATAGTTTGAGGCATCCAAAAGACGAAATAGCAATTTTGCATCCTTCACCTGATCAGATGCATCAATAGATTTGAGAAACATAGTACCTTTTGGACAAGCAATTGAGAAATTTAGTATGGTGCAAGATCTACCATCAGTCCATCCATTAGACATAATTGTGCATCCTGTTTTGCTCCATGGTTGCTTAAACTCTGTAAGGTACTCTTCTATTCTTTGGACCTTATTTTGTAAAAGTGGCTCCCTGATATCATGAAAGCTAGGGCCTTTGAAGCCGCTCCATGTGAAGCTATAACATCAATCATGGGCTGATAATATGCAGAATTAGTAGCATTAAAAGGTATGTTTGCATCATCTCACCATCTAACAATGCATTCATATGCAACCTCCTTCTCTATTTTCTTTCATTTAGCATTAAGGGTTGGTTGAGAACCAGGGGTGGTGTGGGGTACAAAGGATTCAATCCCTTTACGAGCTGCTGTTCTCTTCAAGTTTAAACCACTTGAACTACCCTCTCCAACTTTAGTAGGGAAACTAGAGGAATCTTCAAAACTGAGCAATATTCTTCAAAATCAGGGTCACTAAGCATAACATCATGCTTTTGACTTTTTGCTGCGTCTTTTTAAGTCTTTTGTTTTTCCCCTTCTCTTCATTGTAGGCTTCAATTAAACTTTGCATCTCTGCTTTAAGATCATCAGAAACATTTTCACAAGGTTTTACTTGCCCTCTCCAATGTGCTAGTTGTTTTTTGATTCTATGGATCTCCCCACCCTTAACTTTTTTCCCACAATAGTTGCAGATTTTTACCCCTTGTTCACTTAAGTGATAGTGAACCCACGCTGAATCATTCTTGTTTTTGGGGGCCATGAGGAAGAAATGAAAAATCTGCGTATAAAACCCTATGGTTTTTAGAATTCTATGGCATATTTTTTTTTTAGAGAAAAATAAAAGAGTAGTAGAAACAATGAAATACATTGAGAAGATCTGTAAATTTTGAGAAGAGAAGAAACTGCAACCAATTTGAGAACAAACTCTTCAATCAACTCCAAAATCTCCTTTAGAAATTTGACAACAAATTCGCTCAAAATAACCCTGCAAATTTCAATAATTGTTGAGAAAAAATACAAGAAAATAACATCAACAAATATTTTTCCAAACAAATAAGAAATTCTGAATTCTACATAAAAAAAAACTAGAGTTTTAAAATTTTAAGGCAAGAAAAGAATATATTTTTGAAGAAAAATAGAACATTAATGGTTGAAAAAAATACCTTGAATTTTCCTCTTAATTTTCTAAAGAAAATCAGCTCCAAAATCCTCAAAACTCAACTCTGGAGCAACCCCTACAAATCTGCATAAAGACACTGTGGTTTTTTATTTTTATGAGAAAAAAATAACTAATTTTTGGAGAAAAATGGAACAAACAAAAGGGAAAAACTTTCCTTGATTTACCCTCTAAATTTTTTGGAGAAAATAAGCTGTGTAGCAGTCGCAACAAAATTTAAAAAAAAAAAAAAATATTATTCCACCAGCTGCAAAAACCATTGAAGATAACCCAAAGATCTCTGGGGAAAAAAAAAAAACGTTTGAAGTAGCTCAAAAATCTTCCAACCCAACATCTCTCCAAGACTCCAATCAACTCTTCAAATCTACAAAAAATCTCCCTCAGAACAACCCTGCAAAAGACACTCCAAATTCTCCTCACTGAACTCAGCTCAAGAATTGCAAGAGACTCGAGTGAATAGTGTGAGTGAATTAGAGGGGGTGGGGATGTTTAAATAGCTTTAGGGGGGTGCTAGATTAGGTTTAGAAAATAGGGAAAATAAAATAAAAATAATTTTTTTGGTGGCCAATCTGCGCCGCCATGGGCCCACGCAGCCATAACCGGTCAATTCCGATTCAGAGGGCCGGTTCAGAGGACCAACCGGTTTTGCCTCCAAACCGGTCTGACCCACTGATTTTGCTGGAACCAGTTTCGGTTCTGATAACAGTGCTCACGGTCAAATGGTGGGATGTCCCTGCTTTGTGTTAATCTACCAGGTAGACTTGGGAGCCTTTTCGTCCAAATATACCCAACATATCTAGAAGAATTTTTTTGTAGGAGGCAAGAACTGAGATCCACCTCAACACAAATCCTTGTGTAAGTGGTTTTAAAGCTTGAAATTGTCTCACGAGGAGGCTGAAATAATTTCCCAGAAACTCCCCAATAGGTTGAAGGGAATTTATATTCCAGAAATAAAAAGGGAGGTTTCAAAATCCCGGCACAAATTTGCAGAGAACACAAGACCTTTCCGTTGGGATAAAAAATCGGTGACGAGGCCATATATATGGTGCAAGGTTCCCTCAAAACTAGGGACCGTTCTTCAACACCTTTTCCCCGTAACTACTTTCAAAAGCAATGACGATGAAGAATCATTTGGATTATTTTACAACTTTGCTAGGAATCATATTATAGATTTATTAGGAATGATATTTTAAGTTTTCATGATTTTGAGTTGGTGATGTTTAGGGCTCAAATGGAACCCCGTGGTTTGTAGGCATGCACATTCTTGCACGAACTTCGGAAGTTTTGACTGGATGCATAAAGGCTTATGCATGCAAATCTACTTTTGAATGTAATATATGATTATTTTGACAACCAACTCAACTTCTACACTTAATTGATTTAGAAGTAACATCACTTTTTTCCCCCTGTCGGCTAGCATCCAGGGGGGGACCTATCGCAAGTAGTTCCTTAACAATGCACCCATTCTCTATCAATCCAAAACCCCGTGGGCAGAAATAATATCACTCTAATGCAATCACATATGCATTATTATATGCAGTTTTATACATCACATATGTTGTGTATTTTTAATGTTTATGTAATGTTGAACGATATACTATTTGATTTTTTTGAAGAAATTGTTGTATATTTATCTTCCTTTGTATTCCTTAAACATGTGCATATCAGTAATCGTGCCCTAGTAATTTAAATTCAAGGATTCAATTATTATTTAAGGAATGGGATCTACAAGGATATGACAACTAGCAAGCCATCAAGAAAGTTAGGATCTTTCTAAACGTCCTCAAGGAAAGATTATTGTTGGATGTAATCGGAAAATAAATTCAAAGCTTATAGTTCCATTGACAAGCACAACGAAGCCCCTTGCATGAGGTGAAACATTTCCTTTTGCTTGGACATCGTGTTGAGGGGTATCTATTTTCTCATAGTTACCAAGGGTTCACACTTGTAAGTTGTTGAGGGTTATCTATTTGGTCAAAATCGCCCCAGGCTCAGGGCTAGATCCATCTGGTTATTTGGTGTCGGTTCTTGTTGGTTTTTTAGCCTTGGTCTTATTGTGGTGAATTGTTTGGTCTTATCAGTCCACCACCACCAAACGTTGTTGTCATATATATATATATATATACATTATTTTTGTTTTGATATTTTCTTTAGTACAAGCCTCAGTCTTTGAAGGCCATTTTTGAAAGGGACATTGACTATTATGCTTATTTTCTTCTTTAGTTTGAGGTGTCTTTTAGTAACCTTGTCATTTTCTTCAAATATTTAACATCATTTGTTTTTGAATTTTAGGTGTTAGATGAAGCAGACAGGTTGTTGAACATGGATTTTGAACAAGAAATTGATGAAATCCTTAAGGTTATTCCTAGGGAGAGAAAGACATATTTATTCTCGGCAACAATGACAAATAAGGTATTGTAATTACATAAATGAAATTGTAGTACATATTGGATGTTGTTTGGAATTTGAGCTTTATATGTAATTTTGTTTTTCCAATCGATTTATATTCCTAATAGTTAGTTCTTCCCTAGTTTGCTTTGGTTGCAATGCCAATAAATTATTACAGTATTTGACAAGAGATGCCTTATAAAAGAAACAAAATCACGGCATAGTATCACTGGTTGATTTACAATTGAAAAGGATGTATTTTTTATTCACATTCCGTTTGGATGGTAGTTTGCACATTTGAGTTGTAGGACTAGGTTTTTGATAAAGATGTGTAGTTTACTTTTTTTTACTTTTTAAATCAGAAAATTTTATCAAAGAATATTTTGCTACTGCTGCTTATGCAATTACTATTTGAAGTTTTATAGAAATCATGAAATTACTAAACTTGTAATCAAGCAATTTGAAACATCAATATCTTTGAATCAATAACATTTATGATATAAAAGACCCCTCTATGTTATGTCCAAAAGCATAATGGGAAAATCCTTCTGTTCTACATGGACAACTCTTTAAAGATGTAGTTTGCTTTGAATTCCCATGCTCCTTGGCACAAATGTCTTTCATGATAACCATAAATTTAGTGATACATCTGAGTTATTGCAAAATCATGATAGAGAATGCCTTAGCCAAGGGATGCTTTCACTCTTCAGGTTTACTTGGGAAAATTTAATGAACAAAGGAAGATTTGAGCCAAATGGGCATCCTGGTTTTTTTTATGGTTCCATATGCGTTGTCATAGCTCTACTTTAAGAACTACTATTGAAGAGGCTCAGGTTAGAAGAAATCTGTCATTTTGCTGCTTTATATAGTTTTAGAAAGCTTTCGACATAGTTTGATGTCATCTTTTCTTGATTGCATACAATGATTGGGGATCCCAGGACAGTTCTGCACTCCAGGTGATTTTGCAGAAATCTTAGGGATGGCGCTCACACCTTTGTTTTGGCCTCTGTATTGACAAGTTAGAGGAGTACCTTTGGAAGACTCTTGGTCCAAATGATGCTTGTCACCTTTTGAATATAATAATTTATATCCTAATTTTACTAATGGTTTGGAGCTTTCGTTTCACATACTTGGAGGTTTGTAGAAGCAACTGGACAATCTTGTTACCTTTTGTACGAATTGATAGTTGACAATGGACCTTGAAAACCAAGTTAATGGCTTCCAGTCTTCCTAAATGAGAGGTCTTGGAGACTAGTTTGAAATTGACCGATAGTTTTAAAACTTGGGCCCAAACTCCAGCTCAAGCACCAATCAACTCGAGTTTTGACTTTGACTCTGATCAATTTGGACTGGTTTCATTTCAATGACTCTGGTTTCAAAAATATACATAAAATAATTAAATTCTATTGAAAAAATTATTTTTAAGATTCCAAACCATTAGAGACAAAATATGTGAAGTTTGTTCATCTATATACCATGTAAGCATAAATATATCAAAATGGCACCTTGGGCAATATATATCAGCAACACAAGTGCAATGCAACTCAAGTCCACTGCTGACTAAAAAGGCTTGAAATAAATAAATACTTTATTATCTTTTCATGCACATGCAGTACAATCGATTGTGATGTTGTAAATACTAAGGTATACTAAGGTATGTAAAATTTTCGTGTAACTTGATGGGATCTCTCTCAAGAGTCAAAACCCCAGTCGAGGGAATTGTTGTAATCCTTGGGAAAAGCCCAAGATTTTGATATGAAATAGAACCAAAAGAAAGTTCACTGAATCTGATTGCTAATTTTTAACTGAAAGAACAGGGATCTGCTTTGCTGGACAAATGTAAACAAGTGGCATACGCCTAATTACCACATGGTTTGAATATTTCTATTGGACCCCTACCAGTGTGAAATTCAACATGCTTTGGGACGAATAAATTGGAAAAAGGCACAAATGTTAGATTTTTCTGGAGGCAATAGAGGATAGTGCATTACTGATTTCAATGCTTTTTACTGACTTTGCAGAGTCTGCTGTCTCAAGGATATATATGAATTTTAGAATGCCGTAGTCTAACTAGACTGCTATTTTTCCCTGAAAATCATGGAAATTCCGATAAGATTTTAAGAAAATCCAGCAGTGATTTTTGTAAATCCAGGTTATTGCTATCAAACTTCAATATTTTGGGTGCCCTAGAGGTTTTTGATGGTGCTGAATCCATTTCCACCATCAAAAACATGATTCAAATACTGGTACTGCAAGATTTATTAGTTTTTTTTTTGCCCGGATTCTGGCCACTTTTGGCCATCCGGGCAATTTCTCCGCCTCTGAGGACAACTCCTTTTAGAATTCCAAGTGTTAATGAACTCCTTATTTTATGTAGTGACATACAAGCATTCAATTTCACAGGAAATGGAAATTTGCTAAATCATTCAAAATGTATTATCAACAAGGTAGCTCAATAGAAAACAAGATCGTGGCAGAGGAGAGCTGTTTATCTCAAGTGACTTCGGAATTGGGTTAAAGTTCCAAAACTGGCAATACAATAAAAAAGCTTTTTAGGAATGTAAAAATTCAATTTATGGTGTTCTAATTTTACATCACCGTCATGATATTCCTTTGAATATAAATTGGGCAAACAAAATACGAGAAAATGGGTCATGGCGCCTTTTAGTGAAAGAGAGGAATCTGTGCTAGGATTGGTCTTTATCTCGACATTTTGATCCTTCACAGTGATCATCATCAGGGGACTAAATGCTCAACCCCAGAATTACATTGTTATCCTAGCTCTGTTTTCTGCTGGGGTTTGGAGGTGACTTGGGCTGTCCAGAACAGAGTTGGATTATAGTGCCCCCCCCCAAGCAGAGTTGAAGGCTGAATCAATTCAGTCACCGATCAACTTGGCCATTTGACCAGTTCCAACTCGAACCAGACCAGTTTTTAAAACTATGGAACTTTGAGCTAAGGGCAGGCCATTGATTCTGCATCTTATATAATTTGGATGTCCTCTTCTTTGATCATGGCGTCTTTTATAAATTTGGATGCTCTCTTATTTGATCTCAGTGTCTTAAATAAATTTGGTTGTTTTCTTCATTGATTGTGGCGTCTATATTAGTTTAGGTGTTATCTTCTTTGTCCTCGGTAACTTTCTAACTTTGGATGCTCTCTTTTTTGGCCCTGGCTTCTCCATGTGACCATTTTAGGATTAACAATATGCTGCCTTCCGTACTTTTCAACAAGAAGGTATCTGTCCCTCGTTTGAAGATATTGACAGTTGAGATTCATATGATCAAGTAATATTGTGAAACCTATAATTCTTTCTGGTCCAGAGATTTGGAGTCTGATTTTGAGTCGATTGAGATGATATAGGTGGAAAAGCTTCTCATTCACATGTTGTCCAGGATCATCAAAAATGTCTGTATGTCACTTTGTCAACATTGCTGTAACAAGAAGTTATATAAATATATGAGACTATTGCCAAATTTTCATTGTTTCTTTCTTTCAAATGTAAAAGGGCACTTATGTTCCGAGGATTAGTCAGATATGAGACTCCATTGCCAGGTTTGCGTTGTTTCTTTCTTTTAAATGTAAAAGGGCCCTTATGATTTGAGAACTATTCAGCCTTTGTAGAGCTGGTAAGACCATGGCTTAAAAGTTAATGTTCTTTAAAAGTGGAGATTCAAAAATAGACTGGTTCATAGTAATTGAATATTTTGAAGTTATGTTCCATTATGTCTTGGCTTTGGAGCACTACTACAAGATTTTGGTATTACGATATGCAGGGTATTAAAGTGGGTTCAAACCAAGCTCAACAAGCCTAGGTGAAATGGCTAAGCCATTGTGGAATACAGAACTGCCAATGGTTTAGAAATTTAGAATTTAGGGTACATACACTCGTAAAGACAAGGGTGATCCATAAGAGGTTAACTGGGTTGGTGAAAGCAGGGTATTGCAACCACCAGCATTCAAATGCCACAAAAATGGCCAGTTTGCCCCTATAAGGGCAACAGCGAAGGCGGTAGAACCATCACAGCCTTTAAGGCAGGCTGGGTGCTTTCTTGGTCCACTGTAGAAAAACTGCAATTGGTGACCAAACTTTGGATGATGGCCATAGATTTCTTGGATTAGGGATCTGGGATGATTCCTCTAAAACTATTCTCAATCCATAAAGGCAATGGTGAAAAGAATAAGACTCTTATTATCAATGTTGCAGCCCATATATCTTTCACAAATTTACATCATTACTAACTATGATTTGTAACACCCCCAAGTCGTTATGGTGGTCTAATCACCTAACCCCTAACCTCAACATCTAAATGTTACATTATTAACATGTCACGAATACATAAACTGACCACCATACAAATAATTATGACTTGTAAATACTCTTACATCCCATCCCCCCAACATGAAAGTAATACTTCCATTGTTTATCTGCCCTTAATTCAAAAGCTCAAAGAACTTGTGACTCTTATTATTAATTTTGCAGCCAATACATCCCTGACAAATTTACATCATTACTACGATTGTAACACCCCCAAGTTGTTATAGTGGTCTAATCACCTGAACTCTAACTTTAACCTTTAAATGTTACATTATTCACATGTCATGAACACATAAACTGACCACTATACAAATAATTATGACTTGTAAATACTCTGACCTTCCCCCCCCCTGTTGGAAATATAGGTTCGGTCTTCATATTGACTATGTAATTATGTATTTATGAAATGAAGAAGACAAAGATAATAAAATGTATTTTTGTTAAGCTTGCTTCATGGGTTTCATGAGCAAGGAATTTTATTATAGGTCAAAGACTTCTTCTTGATGTCTTTTAGGGATTTGTCATCTTGTCATAAATGTATAAATTAGAGTCATGTATATGAAGCAATGCTACACTAGTAAATAGTCAAAGAAACAATTTAAACACCCTTGTCACCTTGCTGGAATACTCCTTGGAGAAGTCAGCCACATAACAGTTGGACAAGTTGGCTCAAAGGTCCGTCACACCTATTCATACACAGGTCGGCTTATTACAGGTGGAAACAACTATTTATACCCTATATATACTGCGCAAAATAGAGGGAAGTACAATTCGGATCATCTGAGATTTTCGGACATGCATTGCAAGAATAAGGTCTGTAATTTGGCACAAAATAGACAACAAAGAAAGGTGTAGTCACAACGAAGTAAAGGAAACACTATATATCACCGTATTGGGTCTGCTATAAAGAAAAGGAGGAGGCCGAGACTTATTCTGTGAAGGGACAAGTTGGCAATACTGTTCTGAAGAAATAAGGAGGTCAAGACCTACCTCAATGAAAGAAAAGAGTTTGTCATCCATGTGTATCACAGTGCAAAAGAACGAGGAGACAGTGTGTAGAGAAGGAGTATCATTGATCAAAGATAGGAGTATGATATCTCTGGTTTGGGACAACAACATATGTCTAAAGAAGGTAAAATTAAGAAAAAGTTAATCACAATGATAAGAAGGGATATCAGAGTTAAGCATATTAAAGACCAAGGAGGAGCTCTGAGGAGACTAAGAACAAGTACGTTAATCAAGGATATTTGACAAGGGACCGAGCTTCCCTTGTGCAAGTGCAGAAAGGAATGTTAACGTAAAAGTCAAAGAAGAGCAGGCGACAAGGGTGTTGGAGGCATTCTAAGGTCAAGGGTTTGAGTCATGGTCATGGTACTTGTCATCTGAAAGTCTATAAGAAGAATTACTTGCGAGTTTTCCTCTCCAAGAGGAAGAGGTCTTGGCCTTGGCTTGAATAGCCTAAATTTGTGTCTCTTGTGTTTTGATAATTAACTTGATAAAATACCTAATAAGCTAATGAAAGAGAAGACATAACTAAGAAGAGTAAGCTCACAAGTAATTATCAAAGTAGAGAATTGAATTAAACTCTTCCCTACCTAATTCTCAACACCCCCCAACATATAATTAATGCTTCCATTGTTTATGTTTGATAGTGAGATGACTACAGTGGTGTTGAATGCTCTACCGTAAGAATGGGAAGCTTCACTTCAAACTTATACGGGAAGAAAGAAGCAACACCATTCTAGGATCTATGGTCTCTATGTAAAATAGAGAAAACAAGTTTGAAAGCCAAAGACAATACAGGATAAAGTGAAGGGAATGAAGCCTTTACAACCATGAAAAAGGAAGATTCAGTAAATTTGATCCTTAGAATAAAAAAAGAAATATGGACAAAGTACGATGCTTTGGATGTAATGAACTTGGGCATTATAAAAGGGATCGTCTTAAACCTGGGAAGGACAAGAGGAAAAAGGAAGAAGCCCATGTCACATATGAAAGGGAAGAACCTGATGCAAAGAAATCTAGGATAGAAGAAGCGTAAGATCTCTATGATTGAGATCATCTTCCTCTTTAAGTGATTTTTGTTGCTTGTAAAATAGTATGATAGGAAGTAGTAGCATCATGATTGAAGCATGGAAGGAGCATTTGAAGAAACAACTCTTGAAAACCTCATTGATAACAACATTGATGGAAGAAAGTCATCAAGGTCAAGGATCATGATTCAATAATCAATATGAAATAGGTGTTGACATTGACTAGAAAGAAGGCAAAAGGTTTCATTGGAAATTCTATCTTGCAAAATTTTGGGATTAGGATATGATGACATATTGATGAATCAGGTCAAGGGAATGAAGTTCTTCATTCTAGTAAAATAGCTACAGGATGACTCAAAAGGAAAATGATGAGGTACATATATCTATGTGCTGACACTGGATGTTGTGAAGTCATGTCATATGGTTGCAAGTAATGGGCTTCTATCTTTAGAAGTATGATCTATGGAAGGAGGATCTCTTCTTGTGCACATGTTTCCACTAACAGATGAAATTAAATATGTTCTCATATGGAATATGAGGTGGTTGTATACAAACAAGGAACTGGATATTGGAAGTTCTTGGGGATGAAGCTGCAGGAAGAAAGAATGGAAGAGATCATGAAGTGTAACCATGTAAAGAGGCGGTTGTCATTTGGAAGCCAAGAAGGTGTGACTAGGAGATCTCCTAGGAAGATATTTGGACTCTGATAGAAGTATGGTAAAGAAAAAGATCCTTGACAATACATATATTTAGGAGATGTGTCAATCTGAATAAAGGATGCCAATGCCTATAGGAAGATGTCATGGTGAAAGATCATCACTAAGGTAACTTCTGATTTAAAAGTTATTATGTATATATTTATCTGGATGAGTTTATGGAAGGCTGGCTATCATGTGGAAGGATGTAAGATCCTTGGGAGATGGTTCGAAGGAAAGCAGCATGGCCTAAAGGTGGACCAGATGAGAAAGACTGATTAATCACATTTTGATGGTTGACATGACTCGTGGATGAAAGTGATGGATGATCTGTGCCCTATGAAGCCAAAAGTTGAAGATTCCTAAATATCAAAATCCATGACATCAAGGGGAGGAATTCTTCATGAGCAGTTGGGTGTCTCACCATTGCTGTTGTAGGTCCTTGGTTGAGAGGGAGGTTGGTAGTAAGTTTCTTATATGGAAGAAACTTGAAGTATGTCCTTCCTGAGTTAAGAGGGAGTGACGTATATGATTCTCTAATTCATGTGTCATGCACTAGACCAGGACTAACAACCGTAAGTCTTAGTGAAGGCCATGAGGAGAGAATGGATAGACACATCATTTTGGTCTTCACCTGGGAAGACAGAATGGAGGATTGGGTAATCATCTGGCATCTTGATACTCTTTGAGAATGAGATAGGGAATTCAAGATAAGAGTAGTCGGGGACTGATATTCTTTGAGGGCTGGGTACCCAAGAGAAGAATAGTCCAAGAAGGTCATACTCTGGGAAGACCTGGGTGGAGTATGTACCTTGGAGAGACAATGACTATAGTGTCTATGAGTCATGTGTCTTGCCAACATTGTAGCCCATTGTCTTGTTGAGAGATGGGGCTGTTAGTCAAGGCCTTGCACTATGACAATGCTGGTTGATATGATGCTATGCAGATGCGATTACCAATCCGATTCTTCAGATTGAAAGTAACCATTTACCATTATGAATACCTCCCTAGTTAAGAGAGACTGTTGGAAAGTGTAACTAGGTTCGGTCTTCATATTGACTATGTAATTATATATTTATGTAATGAAGAAGATGGATAATAAAATGTATTTTTGTTAAGCTTGCTTCATGGGTTCATGAGCAAGCAATTTAATTATACGTCAAAGACTTATTCTTGATGTCTTTTAGGGATTTGTCATCTTGTCATAAATGTATAAATTAGAGTCATGTATATGAAGCAATGCTGCACTTGTTAATAGTCAAAGAAACAGTGTAAACATCCTTTCACCTTGCTGGAATACTCCTTGGAGAAGTTGGCCTCATAAGAGTCGGACAAGTAAGCTGAAAGGTCAGTCACACCTATTCATGCACAGGTCAGCTTATTACGGGTGGAAACGACTATTTATACCCTATATATATTGTGTAGAACAGAGGGAAGAACAATTCGGATCATCTGAGATTTTCGGACATGCATTACAGGAATAAGGTCTGTAATTTGGCACGGAATAGACAGCAAAGAAAGGTGTAGTCACAGCGAAGTAAAGGAAACACTATATATCAATGTATTGGGTCTGCAATAAAGAAAAGGAGGCCGAGACTTAGTCTGTGAAGGGAAAAGTCCGCAATACAGTTCTGAAGAAATAAGGATGCCGAGACCTACCTCAGTGAAAGAAAAGAGTTTGTCATCCATGTGTATCACAGTGCAAAAGGAGGAGACACAGCATAGAGAAGGAGTATCGTTGATCAAAGATAGAAGTATGATATCTCTGGTTTGGGACAGCAGCATATGTCTGAAGACGGTAAAATTAAGAAAAAGGTAATCACAGTAATAAGAAGGGATCTCAGAGTTGAGCATATTAAAGACCGAGAAGGAGCTCTGAGGAGACTAAGAAGAAGTACATTAATCAAGTATATTTGACAAGGGACCGAGCTTCTCTTGTGCAAGTGCAGAATGGTGCAGAAATGAATGTTATCATAAGGAGCCAAGGAAGAGCGAGTGAGAAGGGTGTTGGAGGCATTCTAAGGTGAAGGGTTTGAGTCATGGTCATGGTACTTGTCATCTGAAAGCCTATAAGAAGAATTATTTGCGGGTTTTCCTCTCCAAGATGGAGAGGTTTTGGCCCTGGCTTGAATAGCCTAAGTTTGTGTCTCTTGTGTTTTGATAATTAACTTGATGAAAGACCTAATAAGCTAACGAAAGAGAAGACATAAGTAAGAAGAGTAAGCTCACAAGTAATTATCAAAGTAGAGAATTGAATTAAACTCTGCCCTACCTAATTGTCAACACCCCCCAACATGGAATTAATGCTTCCATTGTTTATCTGCCCCTAAATCAAAAGCTCAGGCAACTGGCAAATCAGATACAATGCTTGTTGGTCCTACTAGGCAGATAACCTGATCACATGTTATGTCTTCAACAAAACAGCAATTGCTCTAGATTCAGGTATCTATATTGGTGCTCTATCAGACCAGATTCAGGTCTCTACATTGGTGCTCTATCAGACCATCGTCACTGTCATTTTGATGGTAGAACTCCACAAAAGCCACATAGACAGTCTTCCAACTCTATTAGATGGCATGACCCTTACACAGGATTATGTCTAAGGTAGGATTCTGTTGGGTTCACCTAGACTATCAATCAAATTGAGCATTTCAACCTTTGTATCCTTTGTCTGTAAACGTTTAACATCATTTCACAAACTATTCGTCTAAAACTCTGGAAAATTCCCTGATAAAATCGCGATAACATCAGGAACTTGCGATTTTTTCAACTTGCCAATGTTATCAGCCAAGATTCTCACTATTTTTTCTAAAATGAAAAACTCAAGATTTAATCGTAAAAGTCTGGATAAAATCGGGAGTCTATCCAAAAACTCGTGAGTGGGGTGCCAAGCTGCATATAAGTTAAGAAAAGGCTGATTTTTCCATTCATTTTGCACTCTAACCTTTGCAATTTGTGCCTGTGGAGAAAGGTGGTGTTTGTCACTGCCCAAGAGGAGATTTACCAGTTTTGTGACGTGAATTTGGAGGGGCAGAGGAACTCAGTGAGTGATCCGTTTATGACATGTAGATGATTCATCATCGTCATGTACATTTATATATTTTTTGTTGATATTTTGACTCTCGAGACTGAGTCAGGACTCAGGATTCAGGACTTGATTAACTGTTGATATGTGATGTAGCACTAGACTTCTTATACATCTTATCTATTAGCTTTTGTTCATATTTATGTGGCAATGCATTTATTTGATGTTGTGGATACTTCAGATGCTAAAAAAAAAAATTTCTCCCTACTTGAACGACTTTTTCAATTTTCGGACCCTTGCCGATTTGTTCCCGAGGTCGACTTTTTCCACATTGGTCTAAACAAGTAGCTTCAACATATTAGACCACAGAATTACATTTGTTAAAGCTAAAATGTATCTTCAATTTCTGCAGTGACGTATATCTTTGGATACATAGTGTATCAGCTGTCAAATGCTTATATGTACCTGGGAATCCTCCTTCAGATTCTGTGTCAGATTTGTGATAGCTCTTTCGGAAATTTGTAGACACTGTTGAATTTTTATCTGGAAATCTCAGGCAGACACCATTGAAATTTTATCTGGAAATCTTGGTTGGATGCTAGGTGTCAGACTTGGTTGTTCATGTTCTTGGAGAATTCCTCAAATGCTAGGCTACCATTTTCTTTTATATATGTTTTTGAGAAATTTTCTGGAGTAAGCTTGAAACAATTTTGGGCAAAGTTTCATGGTTTTGTGATAGGTCGGCAAACTGACCTTTTTATGTCTAAAAATTTGCGAGAAAATGTATCATTTCTATTTCAAAACAAAACCTTTGGCGCTGTTTTTCTGCTTCTAAAAATTTCAAGAAAAATAATTACTTTTGTTTTCTGTGCTTTTTTTTGTGTGCAGTAGTACTTGCAATAGTGGTGGGGGCCAAGTGCAAGTCCTAGACAAATTTTGTGGAATAGACACCTGCGAGTTGCAGCGACTTACCCGAAAGCTTGCTTTCACAAGTCCGTCCAATTGCTTCCGTTGGCCAAAAGCTTGATATAAAATATATTATGCTCTTAAAAAAATTCAGCACGGAACTTCCCACTTGATCCTCAGACACCCTCCGCTGCAAACATCATCATAGGGTTTGATATCTCTCTCCGATGCCATGTAGAAATCTTTTGCGCACAGATTCATAATAACAATGGTGGAGATAATGTAAGACATAATTAATGTCCAACAATGACCACAAAAGTTGGTCAATGGGACTAAAAGGTACATGTAGTTTTAATACGATGTTGAAGTTTGGAAAAAACACCTATTAATACTTACAGCAAAAGAAAGTGAAAAGAGTGTATCATAATTAAGAACCTAGCTAAGCAAATTGCTAGGTCTAACCAAAAGACACAACAATGGTTTAAGTGCAGTGATACAATAGGTGGGCCCGACACTTGAGATCTCGATGTTGAGATAGTGTGAGAGATGGAGATAATGTCGATTGCTATTGGTCTTAATGACTGAGGCCCCCGTGGGGTGTGGGTGGGCATGAGATACTGGGTCATTGTTGGAGTCGTCAATCACCATGTAAAGGTCGATGCAATGGTAGATGTTATCTGAGGAGTGGCAAAGGTTGAGGGGATATGGCTGACAACTTGGAGGGGTGTAGAACAAGGAACCCTCGCTCTCCTAACCATAAAGGTAGTAGGAAAGAAATTTCGGATAAAATTCTGGCCGGTTTGCTGAATCTGGGGGGTAGTTTGATGGGTGGTTCTCTGGACCTATCTAGAGATGGGCCTGTGTTAGTGTGATGAGGAAAGAAAATAAAGACTCTTATTATTAATTCTGGGGTGTAGTTCGACAGGCAGTAGGAACCCTAATCTGGACCTGTCTAGAGATGGGCCTCTATCAGTGTGATGATGGAAGAAAATAAAGACTTAATTAATGCTTGACCGAATACATATCTCTCCAAGCTTTACGTCATGTCTTTCCGCAAATTTTAACAACCCCTAAGTCGGTATGGTGGTCAAACCCCCTAAGCCGTAACCTCAACATCAACAAACAGTTGTTTTTGTATTCAATGCATGATGCAGGAGCATCCTGCTAAAATGTTATTGGTTATTTGGGAAACTTAAGCGGTCTTATGTTTTCAACAGAGTTGGTTCTCTAAATGTATTTTTTTTTTAATTCTTTGAGTAGTTTAGAATAGGATTTAATTAATATTGTGAGCATAATTGTAAATGTTCTCAAATGATAGAGAACATGGGAGAATTAGATAGTTGAGAACTCATAGGGATTAAGAGATTTGTGAAATTATTGTAAATCCTAGATTAGGAATTGGTTGCATGAATTTATGAGATTAGAGAGAATCCTTAGGGATAAACGAGAGATTTTGGGAATTAATGAGGACTTAGAAGAATTAGGGATTTGTTGAGTAAATTAAGGATCTAAACCAAAATTGGTTGTAGAATCCATTGTATATAATTGTAAACCTCAAAGACATAAGAAAGGGATAGGAGAGATACAGGGTACGAAAATTAGAGATAGAGGAAGAGAATTGGGAAAACCAGAGTGCAGGAAACTAATGCAATCAAGCCACGGGCTAAAACTATGTAAATTCCATTTAATGAGTAATTGATTTTAGTTGGTGTGCAAATTATGTTCTAGTATTTTATTGCGTTGGGAACCCTATAAAAAATTCAATACTGAAGGTGCTGGCATCGCTCTCTTCTTCCTTGGTTATAAATTGGATCATATTTTCTGTTATTCATTTATTGAAATCATTAGCTAAATGGATGATGTGGAGTTTCAATTAACACTGAAGAAATTACACAATTAAGCATTCAATTGCAAATCCGTGTGTCTAGTTTGGAGCATTAAATCTAGAGTATATGATTGGAGTGTTACACCTAGAATTGCGTTGTAACGCAACCAGTAATGAAAATATTAAAGGAAAGTGGACAGAGAAATTTTGGCGATTGATGTTAAATAGAATTGCCGAGGAAGGGAACTCTGAATTTTGAGACCGCGTGAAGGATTTGTGAGTTTAGGAAACCGAGAGTCGAAGGCACAGTGAAATCACTATGAAAGCTATTATAGTATATAAGTTAATTAGGTGTAGAAGCATTAAAGTGAGTGAATGAAGATTTGAAACGTCAATTAAACGTAGTCATGGAACCATGAAGCGGATTTGATAAACAGTCAACTGTTTTCACAAAGCATTGAAATTGTAAGTTGTATTTGTTGAGGGAGTGCGATAAAGGTCTGCAGGCGACACGTAGCACATTAAAACCATCCATTTCGCACGATAAAGTTCATGCTAATTCGATTGGTGATGAAATGTGATGACCGTCGGATGGATGGATGCTTATAGTCAATGGTGAAAAGGTGCGTTGGTAATAGTGTGAGCCTGAATAATTATACGTTGACACTTTGGTTTTTAACCAAAGTCTTAAACATAGATTAATATTGCATTATGCGGGTTTTGAAATTACAGTTGTATAAAGTGTAATAAATTCCACTTATGGATTTTTAAGGAAATGAAGATGCGTATCACAAACATATGTATATGCTTTTAATTTGATATCACACTGTGGGTACTGGTGCAGCTATGCTGCACCATAAGTGGTATTAGAGCCGAAGTAAATTGTTTTTTAAAGTTAAAAATGAATTGTGAAAAATGCAATTGAAATTACAAGAAAGGGTGATCATAGTAAAGCAGGAAGGGATTCTGCGTATAGCTAAGCGAGGTATGAACAGATTGAGATTTGCCTCAAGATAGAAAGTTACTACAACCAAAGGAAGTTTGTAGAAGAATAAGCACGAGGAATATTGATCACAGATGGTAGACTGTGATAACAAAGGAATATTGTTTTCTACTTAGAAATAAATTTTTGAGAATTTTTTATACTATATCTACACAGATTGCATGAGAAAGAGATGAATTGTGTTATGATTGGTGAGGTGGATGCTCAAAATTGATTGTTGTGACAGCTGCTGAGTGTTGAAAGAATGCACAGTGGAAGCATGTAGACAAAATTGCAGAAATAGATTCACAGGAATGGTAAAGGCCAACAAAAAAGGAGATCCTAAAGACAGGTGATGTTGGAAAGATGGTATGCATAAGTTTTCATTAATTGATGATATTTTACAGATTGAATAGATCAAGGGAGTGCAAAAGTTACATGTTTGCAGGAGACAACTAGCCGAGACATAATGTAATTACAAAGGTATGAAAGATTGCAGCAGTTGAATGAATGGAAAAAATTTGGCATAAGACTACAGTAGTAAAACTATAGGAAGAATTTTTGAAAGTTCTTAAGATTATAGCAGAACCTTATTTCAGCTAAGGCTTGGAATAGGTAAGGACAAAGAGTCCTTAAGGGAAGTGAGTGTAGCAACTAGTGAGAGAGCAAGATTGCTCAGTGCAAGTTCTAAGGAAAGAGGACTTCGAAACCAGACTGAGGAGATCAACTCAGAAGGAAGTTGATTGGTTGCAGGTGTAGAAGCTCACACAAAAGTAAAGATGGTTATGGGAAGTTATAGAGAAGGTTCAGAAGAAAGCTACAAGATAAAGGAAAAGGGTGCTAAAACAATCCACAAGAACCGGATGAGTCAAGAGGAGCTTGACAAGGAGTTGGCTGAGATAAGCAAAAGAACTCGATGAGTTAACAATGCTGCTAGAGGAAAACCAAAGACAAGGTTGGGCCCTGAAGAAAAAGACAATGAAGTGGTCTAAGTTACAAAGAAGGATACGACAGAGACAAGTGAAGTGGTTGGTTGAAAAACTCAGAGAAACAGAAATGGAAGTTTCCATTTGTGGACCAGAACATGGTGAAATTTTGGGTGAAGATGACAATGAGAAAGATTCCATGGACTATTGGAATAGTCCTGAACAATTCAGAGATACGTTGACAAGGGAAGCAAATGAGGCTATGGAGCCTTGTGTTTTTAAATCTCATAATTTGTATGTGTTTGCAGGATGTGCAGAAGATGATGGACAATCTGGTGAAACTGTCACAAAGATGAATAAAACTCTTGAGGTGAAGTATGATGGAGAATGCCTTTTAGAGGAGGAAGATACTGATTTATTGCAGCAGAAAGAATTCATAGATGAATTTCTGTTTGGTGTAAGACAACCAGTTAAAGCTGTTATGGAGCATAAGCATAATGAAAATGCCGTAGTGATATTCCAAGAGGTAAACAAATGAATTTGTTTAATGAAATTGATGAAAGAATTTTGCAATGTGATTATACGGAAAATAGGATAATTCAAGAGGACTGCCAGAAGAAGAGTGAAACTGAGAATAAAGATTTTGTAGAAATGTTGGAAATATTTCACGTGGAAATGGAGTTCTTGGAAAGATGGCTCAAGGAATTAGAAGGAGGAATGAAGCTTGTAGAACCTGATAAAGAAGAAATTGTAGAGTTAAGTAAATGTTTTAACTCTTCAGTTAATAATATGGCTGTAGGTACAGAAGACAACGTTAATAAATATGAAGTTGAAATCAGAGGAATTATGCAGAAGATATTTAGTATCAAAGTGAAGACTCAGATAAATTTTCAACTGGCATTGTTGATAGAAATGTTCCAGAAAAGTAAAGGAGACCAAAGATACAACTACATAATGGGAAATAAGGAGAAATTGTATAAGCTACAAGAGCAGCAAATGGATATGCAGTTAATAAAGGAACTGAGAAAGCTTGGGCAAATTATAAATGTTCTATTGAGGACAGAGAAGCTCAAAGGAGTGGAGTTACAACAAAATGGAATTGCTGGAGAAGAACAAGTTTCTTTTGAACTTGTAAAAGGAGCAGTGATGTTTGAATCATCAATTAAGGTAACTGAGCTTTATGAATTTGAAATTGACAATTTGTGTACTTTTGCAGGTGATAAAGAGGAGAGACAAAATTTGAGTTTTGAGACTGTTAGATCTCATGAGAAAACTCATACACAATTGGAGGAACATATTATTTTACAACATACTGCTAAAGTTGAAAACAGCGGAAATTTGGCTCAAAATGATGACCAAAAGCAAGAAGAAGAAGCAAAAGATGCCAAGTACTCAAATGCTATGCTTGAGGAAGTTGAGGTGAAGACCATTGAAGATTTTCTTAGTCATATAGAAGACTTGGAACAAAAAAGAGATTTGATGACAGAATCATCAAACAAGACTATTGAGTCTTATGATTTTAAAATTGAAAATTTGGGGGTGGTTACAGGTTTTGAAGATTTTACATGTGATAGATAGTTACTTGAAGTTGTCATAAAGATGAAGGAAGAAAGAGAAATGTACACAAACATTTCAAAGAAGCAAGACTAGAATTGTATTCTAATTAAGGAGAAAGCTATGTTATCTGATGAAGATTGCAAAGGATCTGCAGCAGTGGAAGGAAATGTTACTACTGTCAAGGAATTGAAGAGCAGTTCACTTTTTGAAAGTTAATTTGCAGAACAAAAATTGGATATTGCAAAGGGTAATATCTTTAAAGGTATTCGGGAAGTTTGGGAGGCAGCAATATCTACAAAGGTATTTGGAGTAATCTCAAAGATGATAGCAGAAGTTGAAGAAAAAGAAGGCAGCAAGAGTTTTGAAACTCATACACAAGAAAAAGGACAACAACAACAAAAATAATTTGGACAGAGAAATAGAAAATTTCATGAAATTTACAGAAAATGAACACCAAGAAAGGAGTTGCAGACAGAAAATCAGGTGGATAAAAAGCTGGACTGTAACAAACATCGAAGAAAAAACCAATGGAGTGTTGCAAACAAAGATATAGCAACCAGGAGAAGCAAGGAAAGACAACATAATACTTAAACAACAGTTGAAAGAAGCAAGGAAATCATTGAAGAACAAAGTTTGGAATACTGGAGGTAGCAAGTCATTGAGACTTGTGGCTGTTGCATTATTACTGAAAAGCAACAAACCTTATAGACAGGAGTCTATGAAAACTTTTCTACATCGAGAGTTTGATGCATGAGCATCCTGCGAAAATGTTATTGTTTATTTGGGGGACTTAAGGGGTCTTATGTTTTCAAGAGAGTTGGTTCTCTAAATGTATTTTTTTTAAATTCTTTGAGTGATTTAGAATAGGGGATTTAATTAATATTGTGAGCATAATTGTAAATGTTCTCAAATGATAGAGAACATGGGAGAATTAAATAGTTGAGAACTCATAGGGATTGAGAGATTTGTGAAATTATTGTAAATCCTAGATTAGGAATTGGTTGCATGAATTTATGGGATTAGAGAGGATCCTTAGGTATAAAAGAGAGATTTTGGGAATTAATGAGGACTTAGAAGAATTAGGGATTTGTTGAGTAAATTAAGGATCTAAACCAAAATTGGTTGTAGAATCCATTTGTATATAATTATAAACCTAAAAGACGTAAGAAAGGGATAGGAGAGACACAGGATACGGAAATTAGAGATAGAGGAAGAGAATTGGGAAAACCAGAGTGCAGGAAACTGATGTAATCAAGCCACGAGCTAAAACTCTGTAAATTCCATTTTATGAGTAATTGTTTTTAGTTGGTGTGCAAATTATGTTCTAGTATTGAATTGTGTTGGGAACCCTATAAAAAATTCGATACTGAAGGTGCTGGCAACACTCTCTTCTTTCTGAGTTATAAATTGTATCATATTCTCTGTTATGCATTTATTGAAATCATTAGCTAAATGGATGATGTGGAGTTTCAATTAACACTGAAGAAATTACGGAATTAAGCATTCAATTGCAAATCCGCGTGTCTAGTCTGGAGCATTAAATCTAGAGTATATGATTGGAGTGTTACACCTGGAGTTGCGTTGTAACACAATCAGTAATGAAAATATGAAAGGAGAGCGAACGGAGAAATTCTGGCGATTGATGTTAAATAGAATTGTCAAGGAAGGGAACTCTGAATGTTGAGACTGCGTGAAGGATTTGTGAGTTTAGGAAACCGAGAGTCGAAGGCACAGTGAAATCACTATGAAAGCTATCATAGTATATAAGTTACTGAGGTGTAGAAGCATTAAAGTGAGTGAATGAAGATTTGAAACGTCAATTAAACGTAGTCACGGAACCATGAAGCGGATTTGATAAACAGTCAGCTGTTTTCGCAAAGCATTGAAATGGTAAGTTGTATTTGTTGAGGGAGTGCGATAAAGGTATGAAGGCCACACGTAGCACATTAAAACCATCCATTTCTCATGATAAAGTTCATGCTAATTCGATTGGTGATGAAATGCGATAACCGTTGGATGGATGGATGCTTATAGTCAATGGTGAAAAGGTGCGTTGGTAATAGTGTGAGCCTGAGTAACTATATGTTGACACTTTGGTTTTTAACCAAAGCCTTAAACATAGATTAATATTGCATTATGCAGGTTCTGAAATTACAGTTGTATAAAGGGTAATAAATTCCGCTTATGGATTTTTAAGGAAATGAAGATGCGGTTCACGGACATATGTATTTGCTATTCATTTCATATCACACTGTGGGTACAGGTGCAGCTATGCTGCACCAACGCATCTTACTAAATTTGAACGAATCTTTGGTTCCAATTTGCCTTATAGCATATGATTTCCAGAGATTATTTACTTTTCTGTGACATTCTCTTTTATTCAGCAAAGCATATGCTGCGACATGAGAAAGTCTCCAAATACCGAAATACTTGATGTTCGATCCACTTGGATCTCAATATAAGGGGTCAATGCAGAGAGTTAGGAGGGCATCAGTTGACTTGAAATCTTCACAACAATAGTTATAATCTAACTGTGCTTTTGACAGGGAGTTCTTTTTCTTTCCGAAGAAAAACTTGGAGAGAAACCCAAGGGATGCTTCCGCACATTTGTGGATGGCATCTGTAGTAAATCTGTTGGCATTGACTAGTGTGCCTAACACGGGATTAGAACCAGGCAGCTACTGGCACAGAACTAGGCAAATGCTTAGTAACATTGGCGACATCTGGTTGAGCAACCCCCTTGGGCTAGAGAGTTGAATTTTACAAATGAAATGAAATATATACTTTATTGGTGTGGGGTGTGGGTTGGAGGGTGGGTGTCCATTCCTCTCTTTTAGTATATATATTTACATGTATGTTTGTATGCCATTCTTCATGTTATATATCAGATAAACTGTGCTTTAGTTTTTCTTGTTTGTTTGCTTTAAAAGTTTTGTCTCCCTTTATAATGTGATATGAGGTTTTTTCATTTATTAGAAATGTATTCTTTGTTTCTGTTTTATCAAGTTTAACAATGAAGAGATCTATCAACCAGATTTGTCTTGTTTAAGTTCTGCAGGTGGCTAAGCTTCAGAGAGCATGTTTGAAGAATCCTGCAAAGGTGAGCCCTTTTTACTTTAGTTGAAATGGCATTAATATAGTTTTGAGTTATTAATAGTAGAGTCTGTATTGCTCAAATATATGAAAAAGGTAGGAGCATTAGTGAGGTAGTCTTAAAATGCTCTATGTGCAATGTTTGATGTCAAGTTCATTCTGTAAGACAAAGTGATGACTTGAATATCTAATGAGGTCTCTGAATGTCAATGATTTTTAATCATGCTGTGCCAAGCAAGGTATACGTTCCATTTTATCTGCTAAACTGCAATTATCTTTAGTTTTCTTCTTGTATGTGCTGTCATCTGCTATTTAACAGCGTAAATTCAACGAGGTGATTCACTAATCCTTTATTTGATCATGTTTTCAGGTTGAGGTTTCTTCGAAGTACTCAACTGTCGATACATTGAAACAGAATTATCTTTTCATTCCTGCTAAGCATAAGGTTCATGTTTTCTTCTTTTCGTACTTCATACAGGGATCTAAATTGCCAAATTGCATGTTTTTATGTACACTTTCCCCTGAATTTTCTCCTTATTTTGATATTGTGCCTTCTGTTTGATCCTTCAATTGACGATTTATTAGCAAAGAATTCTATGCTATGAACTGATTTTAAGGCACACATTTCACATATGTATGAATTAATTGAAATTGTATACAAATTACACAGTCAGACAATTTCTGCCATAATGAGTATCTATCATTTTTAACCTTATATTTTTCAAACAGGATTGCTATCTCGTATTTCTTTTAAATGAGATGTCTGGAAGTACTACAATGGTTTTCACTCGCACGTGTGAGTCTACAAGGCGTATTGCTTTGATTCTTCGAAATCTTGGACTTGATGCCATTCCTATTAGTGGGCAGATGAGTCAGGTTATGTTCATTTTCTAATTCAGAATAGCTTTTTACTGCTCAAGTTTTAACAGTTTTATGTTTTCTTAATGATATCATGTTTTGGTAACTGCAATGCACCTACTAACTATTTGTAGTAATTCCTATTCACAGCCAAAAAGGATAGGAGCGCTAAACAAGTTCAAGGCTGGAGAGCGTAACATCCTTATCTGCACTGATGTTGCTAGCAGAGGGCTAGATATTCCTTCTGTAGATATGGTTATCAACTATGATATACCTACAAACTCAAAGGTTAGTACACAATATTTATAGAGGTTTAAATTGGAAAATGTGGAACAATACAGTTACATTACAATTGAAACAAATCTTAGAAATGTTATTAACAAAGAATATGTGCTGTTTTTTGTTGGTGATACATGTAAACCTAGATTTTCAAATTCTAATATTTTCACTGTAGCTTACTGTTCTCTCCCAACTTGATTTTGCACCTTAGCTGGGCTATAAAGTTGGAAGGATAAGTTTTCTGGGTTAATTTGTTGTATCCACATATTTCTTTCAATACCCATCAATTGACATATTGCTTGGAGAGTGTTTGACTCTCGCTGTGAAAGGAATGCATCATCAGTAGGAGAAATTCTCATTAAGGTGAATTGTTGCATAGCCCCTTTTTGTCTATTTTATTGATCAATGGAGTTACTAGGATTAGGAGGTTGTGCTACTTAAGTTGTGCAAATATATCTATTCTTGTGTAAAAATATGTGGAGTAGGCGCTTGGCATTTGTGGCTATGTACCTACCTTGGCACATCTAAGGTGCACTACATAAGTTAGTTATTTGGAGAAGTGTGTTTGGCATGAGTTTTCATGCAACCACTTAATTGTAGCACATATGAGGTGTGTTGCCAACTCGCTTGCACACCTAGGTTAATGTGGGGAAAATCTTCAACCCCACAAGGTGTGACTTGGTGGCAACCTAAGAGATGGGGTTGTAACCTATTCTCAATTCTCTCTGTTAAAGCTCTCTCCTAGTTAACGTTGAAATATGTAACTAGGTTTGGTCTTCATAATGACATAAGTATTCATGATTTTATGTATTTAATGAAAAGCGAAAAATAAATTTATTATTGTTGCTCTTGAGGCATGGGTTTCATGCTTAAGGGAAATTTATTTTTAGGTCAAGCAACCATTGAGTGCTTGTAGGTTTGTCATAAAGTCAATTGAGTCATTGTGATGTATTGAAGACCCATTTGGGCATGTTACATATTGTAAAGAAAAATTTATTGAGTCAAATAGAGTAAAAAGACCCTCCAAGAGCTCGTCACGACAGAAAGATCAAGTCAGCCTACATGAAGGGACAAGTCGGCCTCAAGATAGCAATTCGTACTTGTCAAAAGGCTATATATAAGAAGGAACTCGACCTCATTTGGACACACTCTCAAGAAAGTTTGATCTCTTCAAGGAAGTTGCTAGAAAAGGACGAAGAAGAAGAAGAATCAAAGTTTTGGGCCTCTCTCTCTATCTCTCTCTCTTTTGTTAGGGTTTCTACAGTTACTGGGCTAGATGAAATTTTGAAGCTTTGAAGTTGCATCGAAGTTGTGAAACTGCAAGGTCGATGCTGTGAAGGTGCATCGAAGCCATGGAGCTGCAAGGTCGATGTTGTGACGCTGCATCAAAACCGTGAAGCTGCAAGGATGAAGCTGTGAAGGTTCATCGAAGCCTTGAAGTTGTGAAGGTTCATCGAAGCCTTGAAGCTGCAAAGTCGAAGTTATGAAGTTGTAAGGTCGAAGTTGCATCAAGGTCGAAGCTGTGACGCTGGTAGGTCAAAGTTGTTGGAAGGTCGATGGTTGTTGTTGGAAGCTATGTAAGGAAAGCTCATCAAGACTTGGTCAAGGGTCATAGGTCATGGAATTCGTCAATTGGTGTTCTATAAGAAGAGAAGAATTCTGGTGGGTTTTCCTCTTAGTTGGAGAGGTTTTAGCCCTAGCTGATCGCCTACATCTTGTGTCCTGTTGTCTCATTATTCTTTATGATTTGGTAGTTGTTTGATGATAGAGAACTCTAATAATAATAAAGGAAAGAAGAAGTTAATCAAGTAAAGTAAAAATACATCACAAGCAATTATCAAAGTGAGAGAAATCACCTTCACTTGTTGCCCCTAGATTTCTCAACATAGTATCAGAGCGAAGGTGACTACATTAAGGAAGGGCATCACAAAGAAGGATGCAAAAGGGCCGACGTATGAAGAAATCATCTTGGAAACATCAAGGGCATCAATCATCAAGAAGTGAAAACAAAGGACCTCAAAACCCTAGCTCATCCAAAGAAGGGTTCCACACTCGAAGCGTTCTTGGGAAAGTCACACACTCTACAATCATTATCACAAGGAAGGAAGAAAAAAGCATTTTTGGGTTTCTTTTCTGGGCTATATTCTCCACATGTTCGAAGTATTAGGACATCCTTCTGCATCAACAATTATCGAATTGCAACCACCATCAAGGGTCAAGTTTTGTGCCAAGAAAGGTCTCCTTTACAAGCCGAAATAACAAGAAAAAGAAGTCAATTCAAGCAAAGTAGAAAGGAGGAAAATGTGTCTATCTTCTAACTACTCATATGAACTAGGGTTATTGTAGAAAAGGTCGAAATTGCAGACGAGTGCTGAAAATGAGGTTGTGAAACAAGTTTGATTAGCATTGAATTGAAGGAAGAAAAGCAGGAAAAAACGTTGTCATCATCAAGGAATCAATGTGATCTCCCTGTGAGACAAGGATCACTTTTGAAGGAAGACAACTTCTATTATCTACATCATCATCAAGATCAAGAAGGCATCATGCTGAAGATTTCATCATCTAGGAGTATCTTCTCTTGAAAAGTAAGTATCTTTATGTGTATATTTGAATCTATCACGATGACTTCGTTTTGCAAGGAAAGCAACAAATTGGTTGGGTTGTCAAAGTTTCTTGCATGGAAGAAGAGGATAGATTTGATCCTCATAGATAATGAAGTCATTGAGCATGTTAAGGGTTTAATTGTCTAACTGCCGAAAGAAGAAGCTCAATCTTTAGGAAAATACATGAAAGGGAAATTATATAGATAAGATGAAGATATCAAAGAAGGAAGGAATAACCTCATACTTCATGAGGGTGTTGGAAATACAAGACCAACTACAAGAGTTGGGGGAAATCATGTCAGATAGAGAAATGATCACCGTGGTACTCATTGCACTACTTGATGAATGGGGCAATTTCATATCAAACATTTTTGGAAAGAAGGAAGCCACCTCATTCTATGAACTTTGGTCATTGTGTAAAGAAACCAAGTTAAAAACAAAGAGCGATGTGGGACTAGGAGAACAAGTTCAAGCATTTGTTGCCATGAGAAGAGGAAGGTTTGGAAAATTTGGTCCTTAGAAAAATATGAAGGATATGTCGAAAATCCAATGCTATGGCTATCGAGAATATGGGCATCACAAGAGAGACTGTTTGAAATTCAAGGACAACAAGAGGAAAGAAAGAAATTAAGCTCATATCACTAAAGAAGTGGAAAAACCTGATGAGAAGAAATCCAAAGGGATAGATCTTCACTATTAGGGTTCCTCCTATGCATAGCAAGGAGAAGTAGGAGGTGAAAAGACCTCTACCATGGCAGTTAAGATGAGAAGCATTATGACTAGATGTATCTTAGTAGAAGATGGCATCATATTAGAAGCATACCATTAAAACAAGAGCTCATTAGAAAAGCTTGAAAGGATAGTTGATGTAGAAGTCTACATGATTATAACAGTCTTCATAAAGTAGCTCTTGGTAAACTCATCGAAAGCATAAGTAGTACCTATGGGAAAAGGAAAGTTATCTAACATAGAAAGAGCTCATCATGTATCATCATCATTAGGAAGGAGCATTTGCAGGATGAGGATAATCAAGATCCTCCGTTGGAATATTCATTATAAGGTTCACTTCTCTTGGAAGAAGCAAGTGTCTCACTAAGAATTCCATTTTATATGGTGGTCATGAGATGACAATATGATGACAAAGAAGTGCAATAGGTCAAGATGGTTGAAATACTTTCAATCAAGGAAGCTGCTGAAGTCCAGATGACCAAAAAGAAGAAATGAGGTATGTATGCATGTATTTGATTGAGTCATGTCATAATATAACTACAAATAGCATGGATGAATGCTCTACCTCATGAGCATGATCAAAGAAAAGGGATCTCTTTCGTTGGAAAAATGCATGAAGGCATGGTCACATATTGACAAGATGAAATCAACATAATATGTCCTCATATGGAATATGAGGTGGTTGACAAAGACGAAGGAACTACAGATGGATATTCCCGACGTGCAATATGTAAAGAAAGAAAGAAGAGATCACAAAAGTTCCAACTATGGTCACAAGGAATCAACATCTGATGAATCTGATATGACATCTCCATGGGAAAGGTATGATGACCTTGATAAAGTTTTAAAAAGAAGGCCTTTCCCATTGAAAGTCTTGGAGATGTGTTTATGAATATGCAGGATTATGTCTCTAGCAAGAAAATGTCATGATTAAAGGCCATCATAAAAGGTAATGCCTCTAGTAAGCAAATGTCATGATTAAAGGCCATCACAAAAGGTAATTTTTATTTGATGTTCATTTTTTACTTTTGATCAACATCTGGATGGGTTAATGCAGGGCTACCGAAAAAGAGTTGTAGATGTAAGAAGACGTAATTATATGAAGGAAAGCCAGATGTTAACGAGAAGATCACTTTCCAATAAAGAGAAGGATGACATGTCTGACTTGATTTGTAAAGGAAAGTGATGGATGGTTGATGCCCTACAAGATGAAGGCTCCATAATAATGAAGATGAAATTCATGACATCAAAAGGAGGAGCTCAACAAGCAACTGTAAGTCCCATGATATCCACTAAAGAAGAAAGTTGTTATTGGAAACAAGTCCCTGGTTAAGAGGGAGATTGGAATCAAGTCACTAGTTAAGAGGGAGCTTGGACAAGTCCTTGGATAAGAGGGATCTTGGGTACATTCCTTTTATAGCAATGGGTACATTCCTTTATCGGAATGGGTATATCCTCCCTGGTTGAGAGGGAGAGATAGGCACATCATTCTTGTCGTCACTTTGAGAAGAAAGAATGGAGGATTGGGTAAGCATTTGACATCTAATACTCTTTGAGGATGTGGTAGGGCATCCAAGATAATAGTAGTCGTAGAGGACCGATATTCTTTGAGTATTGGGAATCCAAGATAAGAATAGTCTTGGAAGGACATACCCTAAGAGAACCCGGGTGGGGTATGTTCCTTGAGAAACAATGATGTAAGTGTCTATAAATCATTGGTCTCTCAAACATTGAGCTCAGATGTTGTGGAGAGGTAGAGTTGTTAGTCAAGGCCTTGCTATGTGACAATGCTGGATAATATGATGCTAAATAGATGGGCTGCCAATCTGACCCTTCTTATGAGAATTCTTGAGATTGAGAATGTCCAAGTACCCTATATGGATTATGAATGCTTCCCTAGTTATTAGGGAGTGTTTAAATATGTAACTAGGTTTGGTCTTCATCATGACATGTAATCTTGATTTTATGTATTTAAAATTTTAATGAAAAGAGAAATAAATTTATTATTGTTGTTCTTGAGGCATTGGTTAAATGCTCAAGAGTAATTTATTTTTAGGTCAAGCACCAATTGAGTGCTTCTAGGTTTGTCATAAAGTCAATTGAGTCATTGTCATGTATTGAAGACCCATTTGGGCATGTTACATATTGTAAAGAAAAAATTATCGAGTCAAAACAGAGTCAAAAGACCCTCCAAGACCTCGTCATGACACAAAGATCAAGTCGGCCTACATGAAGGGACAAGTCGACCTTAAGATAGCAATTCGTACCCCTTAAAAGGCTATATATTGTTGAAAAGTGTAACTAGGTTCGATCTTCATAATGACTTGTAATTATGAATTTATGTAATGAAAAAGACAGATAATAAAATGTATTTTGTAAATGCTTGACTCATGGGTTTCATGAGCAAGGATTTTTTATTATATGTCAAATACTTCTTCTTGATGTGTTTAGGGGGTTGTCATCTTGTCATAAATATGTAATTTAGAGTCATGTATATCAAGTCTTGTTACACTTGTAAAGGACAATTATTGATGTAAAAAGTATGCCTCAAGACCTTGTCAAAGTGCTCCTTGAAGTCGGCTCAAATGTGTTGGAGACACTCCTTGTCAAGTCGGCGCACAAACATCTGTTCAAGTCGGCTCACCCATAGGAAGACATGTTGGCCTAGAAGAGGGAGACAGTCCCTATATAAAGGATGGACTCCGACCTCATTTGGTCAACAACAGTTTGGTCATGTTTTGAGACAGAAGTGCGAGAAAAGGTCAGTTTTTGATGCATAAAGAAGAAACAATTTAGCGAAGGACAAAAGGAGTATAACATAGTGATACATGCTCTTTGTTTTGGGTCTGTACCTACCTTGCATCTCCGAGGTTGTCGAAGATACTTCAAGAAAGAACAATAATATAAAAGGGTCTTCTATCTAGTGTTGAAGGAATAGCGAAGAAGAGAAACCATACAACAAGGAGTAAGGGATTGGAAGGTGTGCAAAAGAGAAACTATATTAATCTCTTTCTTGATCTCAGATACTTCAGAAAGAGACCAAAATTATACACAACATGAAGGAGGGTTTCCACTGTAATAAAGAGACCTTGACATTGTGCATCAAGCATGTACTAAGAAGGACCAAAAGGAGATCTCTAGGAGGCCAAACATAAATCTAAGGAAGGTTGGAAAGGAACTTATTGTCGAAGGGCTATTAGACTAGGGACCGAGTTTCCCTAGTTCTGGTGCAAAGCAATGAACAAAAGGAATATCAACATAAGGAGTCTAGAAGAGCAATGGCAAGGTCTTGGAGGCATACTAAAGTCAAGGGTCTAGGTCATGGTTATGGTATTCATCAATTGAAGATCTATAAGAAGAATTATTATCAGGTTTTCCTCTCCAAGAGGGAGAGGTTTTGGCCCTAGCTTGAAAGCGTAAATTTTGTTTATTATGCATTTGATAATTGACTTGATGAAGAATGTAATAATCTAACGAAGATAAGATCTAAGTGAAAGAAGCATAACAGAATCACAAGTAATTATCATGAAAGAAAAATTGAATTAAACGCCCTAATTTCTCAACATATATAAGGAGGAGTTCGATCTCCTAAAGGAAGTAGTTGAAAAAGGACAAAGACGAAGAAGAATCGAAGTTTTGGGCCTCTCTCTCTCTCTCTCCTTTGTTAGGGTTTCTAAAGTTACTGGGATAGATGAAATTCTAAAGCTGCATCGAAGTTGCATAGTTCGAAGCTGTGAAGTTGCATCAAAGCCATGAATGATGACGTTGTAAGGTTGAAGCTGTGAAGTTTCGTCGAAGTCATGAAGCTGCAAGGTTGAAGCTGTGAAGCTCCAAGGTCAAAGTTATAAAGCTGCAAGGTTGAAGGTGTGAAGCTACTTGTAGGTCTAAGTTGTGAAGTTGCTAGCTCGAGGCTTGTGAAGCTGCATCAAGGCCAAAGTTGTGAAGCTGTTGAAGTTGCAAGATCGAAGTTGTAGAAATTATTTTTGGGGGCAAAGTTGTTGAAAGGTCAATGTTTGTTGCTGGAAGTTGTGTAAGGAAAGCTCATCAAGAAGGAAGGATGACTTGGTCTTAGAGGGTCTTGGTCAAGGGTCATAGGTCTTGGAGTTCGTTAATTGAAGTTCTATAAGAAGAGAAGAATTCTGGTGGGTTCCTCTCAATTGGAGAGGTTTTGGCCCTTACAGATCACATACATCTTGTGTCTTGTTGTCTCGTTGTTCTTTATGATTTGGTAGTTGTTTGATCATGGAGAACTCTAACAATAATAACGCAAAGAATAATTTAATCAAGTAAAGTAAAAATACATCACAAGCAATTATCAAAGTAAAAGAAATCACCTACACTTGCTGCCCCTATATTTCTCAACAGTTAAAGCTAAGGGGGGTGGTCCCTAATGAAGGTTAAATCATATGTAAGTTTTCTAGGAGATTAAGGTTAATGGGACTACTTCAAGATATGAAAGCTTGTGAATATATGAGCAATATAAAGATATATATTTAATGACAATTAATGCAACATCTAAGAGATAAAAATGTAAATATATTTAATGACAATTAATGCAACATCTAAGAGATAAAAATGTAAACTCGTGCGTTGTAAATAATTGCTCAAATGAAATAAGTAAATATTTGTTCAAATAGATATTCAAAGTAAAATGAGAAGTTGTCCTGCAAAAGAGAACAATGTTAGCTGAAATATGAAATATCACTTGCAAGATACAAATGGAATATTATTCTTGTAAGGAAATGCTCAAGTAAAAGATAAGATCATCCCGTGATCATAAGCATATATAAAAACAATTTAGCAAGTAAAGTGAAGATGGCTACTTGCAATATGATACTTGAAAGAAAATAACTTTCAAATGAGATTCAATGGATCAAAGTATTAATTGCAAAACATAAGTAGATGTTGCACTTTCTAAATGAAATACTCAACAACAAGAGATAATAGCTTTCAATAGATTGTGAGGCCATCCATCATGACATGTACATGAGATAAATAAATTTGCAAGTAAATTGCAAAGTGCTCTAAAGTAAGTGAATTAGAATGATGTGCAAACTAGCTAAATTGAGATGCAATTATCTTCGTTAATTTTAATCTATTCTAAAGTGAAAGATTCTCCCTTCAAGTTCTTACCAAGGGGTAAAGATTGGGGTGACTTGCAGGGAAAAGGGGCTGAGGAGGCCCAAAGTCCGTCGTTAACGATACCCTTCCCCTAATCCTTACAAATAATGCGTGTCGTCGTTCCTACAAGGGGACAAACCACCCTCAAAACTGCAGTTCAAGGAAAAACTGTCCTATTATGTCTATACAACCAAGATTATGCTTGAAGGTAAGTTTTAAATGTATAAGTCTAAACTAGAATGCCTAAATGAAATGCTTGAATGTTGTTGCTTTCCAAAGAGAAGTGTTGATAGCAATGCTTCAAAAAATAAGTGAAATGAGATAATGCTCAAAATAAATTGCACTAGTAATGGAAAAATAGAGTGGAACTAGCTCAATATTACTTGTCAATATTACTTGCAAGTTTTGCATGTACTTCACCAATTGTTTGCAAGTAAATGAGGTAAGTGAAATGAGACAAGTAAGTTGCTTAAAGTAAATTGCTTCAAGTGGATGATGACATTGTAATGCTCTAAGGAATATCAACAATAATAAAAATAACATGTAGCATAAGTTGACAAAATGATGAAGCATGTACCCAAATAATTATGAAACATTCACCAAGTTGAGTAAAAAGATATATTAGTGAACAAATCAAAGCTTGCCCAAAAAAATGTAAAGTGCTTGCACATAAAATGCGCTGCTCAAAAGTAAATTGCAAATCTTGCAACTTATGCAACAATACGCTGAATAATGCAAGAGCTTAAGTAATGAAATAGCAAACTTGATTAGTTTAAATTATCAAATGAAAGGAAATCTGAGTGTTGTGTTAATTCTAAACGTTAACCACATATGAATTAGATTAGCAAATTAAATATGCGTACAAGTAAACTAGACGTGAAAGTTAATAACTAGAACGTGAAAATCAATCCACCCAATAGAGCCCTCCTAAATGAGGAGGGGGGATTCCATGGGAGAATTTTCAAGGCTCCCTTAAGCCAAAATGAGGAGAAGCCTCTCAAATGTTGCCAAATGAATGAAGGAGAAGCTTTACAAAGGTGTGACTTGGCAACCACAATAAGAGAAAGATATCCTCCTTAGGCAAGGTAAGACTTGGCAACCACAATAACAAATGAAACTTACTCAAATCTGAAAATATATGGGACTTTTCATGCAACAACAAATCAACCTTAAAGAGCATGGAAAATCTCGTTTGGACAAGGGAAGATGAGCCTCCTAAAGCCCACGACTTAGTCAAAAATATTGCTGCCCTCAAATGCAACTCGACCTTGCAACAAATTGATGTCTTTATTGCCCACGGCCTTCCTAAAATTCAGCCCCAATCATGTGCCAAAGGTCCTGCAAACCACATGTTAGATGTTTCAAGTGAGAACTTCCTCAAGATGCCACAGAAATGAGCTAGCAAACACTTCAAACAAGGGTTGCAAGACAAGTCAAATGTTGGTGGAAAATTAGTCAAGAAAATACAATATACATATACAAAATCTAATCTATAAGAGCCAAGCTAAAGAGTATGAGTAAACTCTCCTCTTTGCTTAGCCATTATCAAACTCTTGAATAGCAAATTTACAACAATCATGCACAAGACTTAAGATGAATGATTTAAATTTCAAAATGACTTCACTTGAATACAAGCTATGGCTAGGACCCCTACAAAACCAGATGGAGATTAGACTATGAGGCTCAAAGAACAAATGAGAGTTCCTTGAAGAGCATATCAAGAGTGGATTGGTCTCTCCAAAGACTTCCCCTCATGCCCTATCTTTGATCAAAACAAGATGTTCCTTCTACAAAACTTCAACAATGATTAACTCCTTATAGATTTAGAAATAAACAATGATAAAAAATTCTAGAGATTTATGTGAAACCAACTAGAGCATTCTATATCTAGAGAAAACTTCTAAATTATATGTCATTGCAAGATAACTCTACATCAACACATCTCTACGAGTATATGGAAGAAAATTATATCATAACATAAGTAAAAGGAAATAATAACATTTATTAAAAATTCATACCACACTGAAGGAGGAAGAAAACCTCATGAATCAAACCACAAAGTCTTTATTGATATTTTGAAACTGTATAAGGCAACAACGCTTCCGCAAGCATACTAATTAGTATCAAGAATTACATAATGAGAGCCTAAGACTCGCTTAAATAAAGAAATAGGAGCAAATCCCAATGAGAAAGCCATGTGACAAGTGGAGTTGGAGAAGATCCCAAGAAGAGCAAGTCGAATTCCAAGTGGGAAAAAACTCCTAGTCTAGAATGCTTCATGAAAATCACTGATTGAGTTGGAACTGGGTGCTGGATTGAGAGGCAAGCTTAGGGATTTCACATTGTGCAGTTCCAGAGGTCAAGAGTGGAGAACTGAGGCTTGAGACTGCGTAGTGCGTAGTTCTAGAGACTTGGGCAGGATGATTGCGCAGTTGAGGAGCTCAGTGAGGTAGTCTTGAGCCTTGAAGTTTCCCACTACGTAGCATAGGAGAGAGAGAGTCCTAGGGATTATGAACTTGCGCAGTTCAAGGAGGCAAGATGATAGCTTGAGGCTTGACACTGCGCAATGTGTAGAAGGAGGCCAGGGTTGAGCACTAAGACTGTGCAATGCGCAGTCCTTGGAGGCAGGAATTGTGCATTGTGCAGTTCCAAGAGGAAAGGGCTGAGCTTGAGGGTTGACACTACGCAATTCGCAGTTCTAGGGGGTTGTGTGAAGTCAAGTTGATTAGGCAGGAACTTTGTAGAATTTGACAAAGTGTGGGATCAATGAGGTCAAAGTGAGCAAGCATAAAACTTGAACATGATCACACATTTAAAACAATCAACGACACAACATTGATTACTCAGTATACACGAACAACATGATCCCCTCAATGTGATGGCAATACAACAACTTCCTCCAAGTGTGACACTTAAGATACACTTTGCGACGATAGTGATGACACTTGTGCGACAATGCCTTAAAACTTTGGGAATGGGTCTATTATATGTCTATATGATAAATGGGACTCATTGGCACCAAAGTTAACCCTTGAAATGAACCATACCACTACTTATGCGATGTGCAACACTTCCCATGCCAAAAGACGACACTTTGGTTTTCTTCCAAATGGGACTTGAAAACTTAGAGAATACCCATGGGATGACTCTTACTACTAGAAACTAGTGTTATCGGAACCGAACCGGTTCTGAAAAACCGGCCAGTCCGACCATTTTGGAGGTAAAACCGGTCTGAACCAGCCCTCCGAACCGGAAATGACCGATTCGGTACCGAACCGGCCGGTTCAGATCGGTTCAAAGACTGGATCCACCGGTTCACAAGCATAGGCATTTTTTTTCGTCTTTTTTTTTTTTTTTTTAATTTCTCTTTATTATTTGTTTTTTGTCTTTTGATCTTTTTTTCTTTTTTTCTTTTTCTTTCTCTTCTCTGTTTTGTTCGTTGTGTGTTATTATAATTTTCTCCCTAGTTACTAACGCTACCCTAGGCCCCCCCTAAAGCTACTTAAACACCCCCACCTCCTCTATTTCACTCGCACTATTCATTCGAGTCTCTTGCAATTCTTGAGCTGAGTTCGATGAGGAGAATTCAGAGAGTTTTTTGTAGGGTTGTTCTAAGGGAGATTTTTTGCAGATTTGAAGAGCTGATTGGAGTCTTGCAGAGTTGTTGGATTGGCAGATTTTCGAGATACTTCAAAGATTTTTTTTTCCCCAAAATCTTTGGGTTTTCTTCAGTGGTTTTTGCAACCGGTGGAAGATTTTTTTATTTTTATTTTAATTTTGTTGGGGTTGCTACATAGTTGATTTCAAAAGATTTTGGAGTTGATTTTCTCCAAAATTTTAGAGGGTAAATCAAGGGCCATGGGAATCAAGTCATAATCCCATTGTAGACTTGGATGCTACTCATTCTTCAGATGAGGATAAAGAGGATGATCAGGATGATGTTTCTGATGATGATTTGATCATTGATTTGTTGTAGTTGTAGCTTGTAGTATAATACTATGATCTATGATGTTATTTTGGATTATAAAGGCCTTTTAGAGCCTGCTTCTTGATGTTTGTAACATTTTTGGTTCAAGGATGTTTTGCACTAAGTGTTATTTTGTTTGTACGCAATATTACTTGCTATATAAATGAGAACTTTTGCATATTTGTGTTTAAATGGTTGGAATTAATATGGATGTACATGAATATATCTGGTTTTTCTTTAAAATATGAATATTTTATGTGTTTTTGGTAAACCAGTTTTTTTTTCGGTTCTGACTTATTCTAGGTCCACAAGGTTTTCTGATTCGATAACCGGTTCGGTTCCAATAACATTGCTAGAAACAACAAGATGCAAGGTCAAAGTAGGCTCTGAAATTTAGACATAGGCCAAAATTTTGGAGGGTGTTGTAGCAACGACAACACTTGGCGACACACTGGAAGAACTCCAGCTTCTCTGCCTTAATCTAACTTTTGTGCAGGGTCTAGTTTCTTAGGAAGTATTGATTCATCGTGCATATTACTTTGGCTTCCCCACTTAACCTGATTATAGATATAGTCTTTTTCATCCTTTTCTCGGTTGAACACATGCATGGATTAGCTATATTGTAATTGTTTAGATTCAGGAGAAGGGTAACATAATTCACGAGCTTAAGATATTTAGAGTCTGAGTTTTCATCTCTGGTGTTACTCCACTGCCAGCAGTCTTGGACAGTACCCCGACGGAGTCACTACAGGAACACAAGCATTGCTTCACTGTCAACGAACCTGATTAGTACTTTGGTGAAGTTACTTGCTTCACCTCTCTGCATAGGAAGCCTTTCTCTTCTTTCACCTTTAATTATTTTTTATTTATAAGATTGTGCTTTAACACTTATTTATTTCATGGGGTAGAAGAGGGATCCTGACTTATTGGGAGCAGAAAGGTTGTTCCTTCAGAGAAGCATATATATAACCTCTGATATGAGTTTGCTCGTTAAGATTTTCCCTAATGTGCGAAACACTGAATCACAAAGAACCAAGCGTAGGAATGAGGTTCCTAGAATAGATACGGGTGTCATGGTTCTACACAAAGTTCTCCTCACACAAGGATCATATTTTCCATCAAAACATCATCAACGAAAATGTATGAACCAAGACAAAGGACTAAAGGTTAGCCAAATGTTGTAATGTCACAAGGCCCTTCCCCATTTTGCCACATGCATTGGAAACAAATCCACACTTTCACACGAGGCTTATTCACAAGAGTGAAAAGACAACGGAAAAGACTGAACATGATAGACAATCAAACAAAAATGAAAGACTGGTAGGGCACAACCTTATACTGTTACTGAAAGTATTGTTTCAAACCTTGGTTGTTGACAAGAAGAAAGTCCATCTTCCCATCCAAAGATTGGAGATGATAAGTGTGGTGGCCAAGCTTCTCATGAACAACAAATGGTTTGATCCACAAGGACTAGAACTTAGTGTGTTTCCCCGATGTTCCACGGGGACGTGCCCCCACAGGGTGGGGGACGCGCTTCCCCACTCCCCCACTCTCTCAGGACAGGGAAACTCTTGGGGAAACATTTCCCCACGTCCCCGTTTTTGGGGAAACTCAGGGAAACTCCGGGGGGGATTTTTCCTGGTGACAAAAAACGACCCTCGCGTCCCCCCAAATTTTTTTGCTAATAACTATTAATAACATAAAATATTACAAATATTAATATAATAAAAAAAATGAAAATAAAAACTAAAGGTTAAATTAAAACTTTAAAATATAATCATTCACATCTCTCATTCATAACCCTATGATTTTACCTTACCGCCCGATATTTTCCTTCTACTGTTGCCCAACATTTTACCTTGCCGCTCGAGATTTTCCTACTATCGATGCTTGACATTTTCCATCTGCAATTTGTTGTGATTCAAATTTACCATCGATTGGGGGCTTGAGACATTTGGAGCTACAATTTTCATTTTGTGACTTGGAGTTGTCGAATTAGAGTTGCAATTTTCATTTTGTGGCTTGGAGCCACCGGATTGGAGCTACGATTCATTATTTAGTTCTTTTTGAGAAATTTACTAGTATTTCACTGCTTTCAATGTTTACTTTTCACTGCTTTCAATGTTTACTTTTATTTTGGTATTCTATGGCTATTTTTTCTTCAGTATAATGCCATTTTCATATGATGAATTTACTTTCGATGTGCATTGTGTAATTTCAATTGTCAAATGATTAATTTAATTTAGATGTACCTTGCATAATATTAATGCCCATTTCCAAATGATGAATTGAGATGGAACATTGCATAATGTCAAATGATGGATTCAATTTAGTAATTTACTCTTAGATTTACAATTTTACATTGATGATTGTTGAAATGTCAAATGATAATTATGATTCATAATAGTCGAATATGAAATGATGATCATATTTAGATGTACATTTCATAATTATTAAGATTTACTATTTACCAACTTAGTTATTTACATATTTTTGGGATTCTTTTTCTTTTTCTTTTTTTCTTTTTTTTTCTTTTTTTTCTTTTTTTTTTCCCTTTCTTTTTTTTTCTTTTTTTTTTTTGTTATTATTATTATTATTATTATTATTTTTTCTTTTTTAATTTTCTATTTTTATTCTTTTTTGGTTGTTTATATGTTCCCCTTGTGCATATCCCTGCTCTTGCGTTTCCCCATCCCAGAAACTCGGTGGAACATTGGTTTCCCCTTCTCTTCGTGAGATCTATCTCTCCTCAATACCAGGCCTAACACAGTGAATTCCTTCTTCTTCGTAGAGTTCTTGTCAAACCATCTCTTGATACGGTTTTGATGAAGATAATTTTTTTCTTTTTCTTTCCTCCTTTCTTCCTATAACTTCAAGAGAGTGTCTATCCTACTGTGAACCAAAAGACAAGGCTTACCCTGAGACTCTTGTGAAAGTTGAAGGGAAGGAAGTTAAATGTTTAGAGGCAGGATGTCTTCTTTTCCATACACCAGAAAGTAAGGAGAGGTCTTAAGAGAAGGTTTAGGCGTGACACGATCAACCCATAGAGCGTTCAGCACAACATTGTGCTAGTTCCTTTGTTTAGAGTAGACGATCTTTTTGATGATACAGATAAGATTTTTATTGGTTAACTCTGCAATACCATTACCCTGTGGATAATAGTTAGCTGGATGTTTCAATACAATGCCATTTTCTAATGCAAAATCATAAAGTTTAAGTGATGAAAAATAAGTTGCATTATCGAAAACAAGTGGTGTTAGAATGCCGAAATTATGTTTGAGGAAATTCATAACTTCCTGATCATTCACTTATTTGAGAGGAATTGCTTTCGTCCACCGCGTGAAGTAGTAAGTAGCAGTGAGGATGTAGCGGTGTTGCTTTAATGAGTGTGGAAAAATTTCACTGACGATGTCTAATCCCCATTGTTGGAAAGGTTCTTTTACAACGATGTGTTGCAATGGGGTAACTAACTTCTATCTCGGCCAACGCATTTATGAAAAATTGGACAATTGTGGGCGTAAGCATGAGCATCCTTGAAAAGTGTGGGCTAATAGAAATCGACCCGCATAATCTTGTGTGCAATTATGCCCCCTGCAAAATGGCCACCAATTGGTCCCTCATGGAGGTCATGCAATACCCTTTTTGAAACAAGTACTTCAGACTTTTGAGCAGGACCCATGATGGTGCTTCCTGAAAAGCACTCCATGTACCAATTGATATGACATAGCTTTAAGTCTAGTAGCCCTCTTTTGTCTTGCTGATAAATGAGAGGGCAGGGTACTATGCTCTAGATATTGTCAAACATATTGCATACCAAGAGGTGGGTGCGACAGTGGGGGTAACTTGTTCGTTGTTATACGTTTCCATTTCTTGCTCCCATCCAGAAGAGTCATCTTCTGGTGAACTTGCTGCTTTTGTTGCTAGCTGGCATATACCATGGCCCTTTATAGTGTGAACTGCATTAAACTCAAGATTGTATTCTTGCAAGCTTGTAATTCAATTTTCTTTTCTTTCAACCAACTCTTGTTGAACAAACAATGATCTAAATGTTGAATGAGGCACACAGATAATGATGTGATTTTTCAAAAGATAAGGCCGAAGTGTTTTACTGCCTTGTACATTGTGTAACCTTGTTTATCAATGGCGAGGTAATTTAGTTCAGGACCTTGCAAGTCGTCACACATGAATGATATAGGTCGTTCATTATCTTGATCATCTTTTTGCGTAAGAACGACAACAAGAGCAGTATTAGAAACGAAAGTGTACAACATGAAATTTGCCAAAGTTCGGACTGTATAGTGCTAGAGATTTTGTGATCGCTTGCTTAATACAGGCGAAGACATCCTTTTCCCTTTTATCCCACTTATAGATCGCATCCTTCTTCATCATCTTTTACAATGATTTTATAAGTTGGGCATAGTTTGAGATGAACTTGCAAAGGAAATTGATTTTCCATAAGAAGGAACACATAGCTTTCTTGTTCACCAGGAAGGGAATCTAAGTGATAGTTTTGACCCATTCAGGGTCCACTTTAATCCCACTCTTTGCGATAATATGGCCCAAGAGATTTCCCTCGGCACTGCGAAAATGCTCTTCTTAGGATTTAGAGATATGCCATATTTGCGACATCGCTCAAAAATTTGCTTTAGATGACGCAAGTGATCAAATCTCGTTTTCGAAAACACTGTCACATCATCTAAGTAAACCACAACACTTTATCCAATTAAACCACAAAATGTGATGTCCATAGCGCGTTGAAAGTAGCACCTGCATTAACAAGTCCAAAAGGCATTATTTTGAAGGCAAATGTACCCCACTTGGTTCTAAACATAGTTTTGTGCCTGTCGGGTTTTGCCACCAGAACCTAGTTGTATCCTGAGAAACCGTCTAGCAACGAAAACATTTTAGACCCCGATACTGTTTGAAAAATTCGTTCCATTGACAACACTGGATAATTATCTTTGTCTAAGGTGCGATTCAGATTGCGAAAATCGACGCACAAGTGTATATCCCTGGACTTCTTCTTTAGTGGAACCAGATTGGAGACCAATGTTGAATGACGAAATTTAAATATGATCCGAGCATCCAACAATTTTCTCAATTCTTTCTAAATGAGGGTCTCAAGAGTAGAATGAACTTTCCTCAATTTCTGCTAAAAAGGCTTGGACCCTTCCTTAATAGGAATCACATGTTGGATTATTCGTGTCTTGTAAGTTTTAAGATCATCGTATGGCCACGCGAAAACATCTCGGTACTGCTTAAAGAGGTGGATAAAATCTTGCCGCTCTTGAGGTGTACAACAAGTACCGAAGTTCACAAACTTTGGATCTTCTTTAGTGTGAGTTTTACTTTTTTTGTGCGAAATGGTGGAGCTATGAGTCTTTGCTTTGATTGGTCCTTTGAAGCGATTTTGCAAGTCATACAACTTTTCCAATGATACCACACCCTTAGGCATGGGGTTTCCTTTGCTTGCTTTCTCGTGCTCGTCATCATTAATAGCTGCATCTTTGAATACATCAACATTCTCCATAGAGTCCAGAATATGTTGGTCGTCCTTGAAAACGCGAAAATTAGTAATATTATCAGGAACATTTGGCCTATAAATAATTTCAAAAGAAAATCCATCCCTTAACGATGACAACCTAGCAGAAACATTTGCTAACATATCAACAACAACATTGTGAAATCTAGGAACAAAAATACTATTAAAAGCTTGGAATTGCGAAATTAAGTGCGATACCTCTTGTTGGTAATTTCTGAAACACATAATGTATCGTATTTCGTACTTGTCATGCAACGATTTTAGAGTCACCTATTGCTTTGAGCACTTAACCTTTGAGGTTGATGGCTTTCTTCAAACCCAGAATGAGTGCTTCATATTTAACAACGTTGTTGGTGCACTCAAATTGCAAGCGGTAAGAGATCAAATGTTTTCTCTGTTGCGGGTCTATTAAAATTCAACTAGCTCTAGATCCCTCTTTGTTTTCGAACCATCAAAGTACAATATCCAAATATTAGCGATACTAGGGCTATATCCTTTACTACTACTATTTACATCCATTGTACAAAAGTCATTTGCACTAGTTGGATTTCAAGGAAGGAGTTCCAACTATGTATCTGGTGGGATGGGGAAGCTTGTGCCAAATAACATCCATGGTCTACTTATAGGAAACAATTTCCGAAAATAACATCTGCAAAGCCCATTGTTTCATTTTTTCCCTTTAGTTGTGTCACGATATGTTTCATGTAGGACTCACTTTCTACTTAGATCTGGTTATTTATGCCCTTGTATGGAAGCTCGAAATGTGTCCAATTAGTTGAAAACTAATGTTGTAATTTGTTGGACCAATCTCTGCTCAACAGTAAATTGCAGGCTTCGGGAATATGTCCACAATTACGATGTTTATGCACTGGTGAACTCGATGGTCAAATGGCAAACAAATGATAACGTAGTTGAGTTTACCAATGGCCTAGACAAATGATTTGTCTAGGTGTATGATCCGTGCATTGGTTTTATCCCATTTAGCATTAATTTTCTTAGTGACAAATAATGGCATAACCTTCGCAGATGCACCATAATCAACCAAACAATTATGGGCATTATAATTAGAAATTTCAAAAGTTAAAAGTAATGGGGGGCAAAGAGTGTTAGAACTCAAATTGACAGCATTAACTACAAATTCAATAATATTGAAAGAGATACCAAATATTACCTATGAAGCAAAAACTTTTTTACTTGGCGAAGAGTGTGATGAGAGTGCCTAGATAATCAGTTCTCGCCACCCTGTTATCTTTGCAAGCTCAAATATTGAAATGTTGGCCTGAGCTCTTTTCATATCATCAACAACATTATAATCAATTCTTTCCATCTTAATGGGGTGTATTGATGGATCAGGTGGTGTGGCTTTATTCGATGAATCAGGAGTGATGGACTTGTTGTTTTTGTTGGTGGAAGTGTTCTTGGGAGAAGGAGCACTTCTAGACTTGTTCTACGAATTTTGAGTTGGATTGGAAGGTGGTAGAATTCAAAACAACAATTGCTTCTTACGTTCCTTCTCAGAAACATGTCCCTTGCTCCTCAAATTGTAACAGTGAGTTGACTGCTTGGGAGGAGCTTCACTTGTTGACGATTCATCAACACCCTGCTTATCAACATTATATAACATTAAACATGTTCACTGAGTGTTCAAGACTTGAACTTTCTCCGTTCGCGATAAGTTCATTTGTTTCTTCACTCTGCTCAGGTTGTTCTTCCACTTACAATGTATCAACCAGATTAGCCATCATAGTGTGTTGAGAAATCTAGGTCATCGAGATTAAGTGATTTATCTTCTATTGGTAACTGCTTGTGAAAGCTTTTTACTTCTTAGATTAAGATCTTCTTTTACTTATGTTATTATAGTGTTACTCTTCATCAAACAACTACCAATGCATAAACCATAAAGAGACAAGAGACACCGAATATAGGCGATCAACCAAGGCCAAAACATCTCCCACTTGAGAGGAAAACCCGAACAAAGTCTTCTTCTTTTAGAGACTTCAGTTGATGAATACCAAGATCAAGACCCTTGACCTATTTGCCACTCCAAGACCAAGACACAAGTTCTCTTTCACTGCGTCTCCTTTGTGCCCAAGTCAACACTCAGTCCAAATGCTTGCCTTCCTCTGTACTTAGGCTATATTTTAGATCTTTGACCTCTTGTTGCGGATCTGCAATTCTTGGTTTCTTCATAAACCCTAGCACGTGGGAAGTACCCTTGATTCCTTCGTATAGGATGGATACTTCTTCTACTATACTTCGGCTTTCACTTTAGACTTGACCTCTTGCTTGACTCAACCTTCTATGATGACTGATATAGTCTTGGCTTCCCTTGCAAGAGATGATTCTTCTTCTCGCACGTGCAATGGATATTAACCCTTAAAACAACCCAAACTGTTTCGTCTTTTAATCCTTACTTCTTCTCTTGGAGAGAGGTTTCCTTCATGAGACTTCGCACTTCCTATTGCAATTCTTCACTTATCTGAAATTCTATGTTTTGAACTGAGGTCGAGCTGCCTATTTATAGTGGTTGCCCATGATAATAAGTCAACTTGACAGTGAGCTAGGTCGACGTGTCTTTTGGAGAGGTTTCATCACTTTAATGAACGCTGACTTGAATTAGATGCTTGAGCTTGGTCTTGGAGGGCTATTTGACATTTTCATCGATTCATATACAAATATGATATGCCCAAGAAGGGTCCTTCATACATGACATTGACTCAAATTGACTTTTATGAGTTGATGACAAATCCTAAAGGCTCACACTTGGAGCCATCACTAAAAATAAAATTCCTTGCTCATGAAACCCATGAGACAAGCATTACAATAATATTTTTATTTTTCTTCTTTAAATCAATTACATAAAATCACAATTACACATGTCATTATGAAGACCTAACCTAGTTACAATTTTCAACACTCCCTCTTAACAGGGGAGGTATTCATAATGGTACTTGGTCATTCTCAATCTGAAGAATTCTCATAAGAAGAGTGAGATTGGTACCCCATCTGTTTAGCATCATATCAACCAACATTGTCACATAACAAGGCCTTGACTAACAACTCTATCTCTCCACAAGATCTGAGCTCAATGCTAGCGAGATCAATGATGTATAGACACCCTCATCATTGTCTCTCTTGGAACATACTCCACCTGGGTTCTCACAGTGTGTTCCATTAGGACTATTCCTATCTTGGATTCCCAGTCCTCAAAGAATATCAGTCCTCTATGACTACTCTTGTCTTGGATACCCTAACACATCCTCAAAGAGTATTGGATACCAGATGTTTACCCAATCCTCCATTCTACCTTCCCAATTGAAGACAAGAATGATGTGTCTATCTCTCCCTCTTAATTAGGGAGGACATATATATTCCAATAAAGGAATGTACTCATTCCTATGGAAGGAATGTACCTAAGCTCCCTCTTGGCTTCAGAATTTTGTCTCCAAGTTTCTTCCACGTAAGAAACTTGTTTCCAAGATCCCTCCTAATTAGGGACCTACGATAGCTCCTCAAGTGGAGATGATGAGACAACCAACTGCTTGAAGAACTCCTCACGATGTCATGAACTTCTTATCGTTATTCAAGAGTATTCATGTTTTTGGGACTTCTTCGTAGGGCACATACCATCCATCACTTTCATCCTTGAGCCATGTCATCATTCCTTTCATCGGAAAGTGTTCTATTAGTCCATATTTGGCCTTCCTTCATGCCATGTTTCCTTAAGGATCTTTCATCCTACTACATGGTCATCAGCGATGGAAGACATCCATAACTCTCCCCTTGCCACCCTGCATAAGCCCATCCAGATGTCATTCAAAAATAGGAAATGAACATTAATTAAAAATTACCATTATGCTGGTCTTTCATCATGACATCTTCTAGTTTGCATGAACATCGTGCATGCATATTGACACATTTCCTAAATATATCCATTGTCAACGGTCTCATTCTTTTTCAGACTTCCATCAGAGTCTTCATATCTTTCCTAGAGATATCATAGTCAAATCTTCCAATCCTTGGATGTTGATTGCATACATAGTTGCATATTCCACGATCTCTTCCCTTCTTTCACACATTTTCTTCTAGGAACTTTTGCTCATAGCTCCTCAACAACCACCTCATATTTCATATGAGGACATATTATGTTGATTTCATCTAGTCAATGTGTGACCCATGCCTTCCTGGATTCTTTTCTTCAATGGAACAGATCCTTTCATTTGATCATGCTCTCGAGGTAGAGCATTTATCCAAGAGACCTGCAACCATATGACATGACTCTTCAATATTGAATCTAAGCATACATACCTCGTTTTCCTTTGGGTCCTCCGGACTTCTTGCAACAACTTCCTTGATTGAAAGAGCTTCAATCCCTTGATCCGCTTTACCTTTTATGTCATCATACCATCATCCCATGAATTCCACAAGTTGGAAGTCCTGATGAAGCACTTGCTTCTTCTCTTAATCGGTGAACCTTCCAATGAAGGTTCCATCAAAGAATCTTGAGTATCCCCATCCAACATATGTTTCCTTTTGACTGATATATGATGAGCCTTGTCTTGGATGACTTTTTCCTTTTTCCCATAAGTGCTACTCATGCTTTTAATGAGGTACCCAATAGCTATATCCTTCCATAGTTGATTGCCATAGATTTCAATTTTCAGTCATGCTACTCTATGATGATGTCTCGAGCTCTTGCTTCTAATGCTTCTATGATGCCATTATGCATCCTATCATGCTCTTCTAGTGATGATAGTTCACAACGAGAGAACTTGAAAACTGGAACTTGAAAAGAAGTAGGTGAGGAAGAATATCTCAATCATAGTAGAGATATTTTACTTCCTCTTTCTTGGACTTCTTCTTTTCAGCTTCCTCCACATCTTGAGTGATATTGTAATATTCCTAATTAGCGACAGCTAATTGGAATATTGTATTTTGTTTAGTTTGTCGTCTATAGTTTGTAAATAAATAGAAAGTGAGTGAAGAGGGTCTAACTCACTTAAGTGAAATAAGACATCCACCTAGTAGCACAACGTTGTGACTTAAGTGGGATTCAAGGGGGGGGACCCAACACCACGTGGAGGAGGAGGCCTATGTACACTCTAGAAGCTTCTGCAAGCTTCTGCGCAGATAAGGATGAGGATGTGGAGGAGAGAGAGAGGCTACATTGGGTTTTGGAGGGAAACCAACGCTATAAAAGATGGAGGAGCCTCCTCATTTCATTCATGCTTGAGTTATTGATTGTTGAGTGAGACATTTGTCTTCTTTAGCACGCTGGCTGTTTAGCCTGTCTGCAGCACTATTTAGTGCAACCGAGTGTCTCCGTGTGGAGATCTCACCCTTAGCCCCAGGGGACTTCGAGTGCCTGCTCAGGCAAGGTTAGTTTTTCAGCATCATCCTCCAGGACAACGTTATTGCTGCAGCAGCATAAAACTGTGTTGTAGGATGTTGCCGTGGTGACTTTACGACACCACTTCCTTCTCTTGTTTTTCAGAGGGAGAGTTCTTCTTCTCTTTGGAGGATCAGATTGGAGGACATTGGAGTTGATTTGCAGATCTTGGCACTTGGCCGAAGTGTTTTATCCCACTACTGCGCAGTCCCTCTTAGTTACTGCGTTATTTTTATGGTGTATCTACAGTGAGGGGTTGCGGATTGATTTGGGGAAGAGATCTCAAGTGTAAGGATCAGCCTTCCACTTTGGAGATCCATTGGAGGAGGTCTACTTCAAATTGGTCATCATCTACAGCCTTCTTTACTTGGTTCCAGATTTGAGTTGCAGCAGCTACCCAGCAACTCTGGCATTTTCATGTATTGCTTAAATTCCCAAGGGGAATGTAATAAAGAGCCCTTTGGGCATTTTGTCTCATTATAGATCTCTGTTTCAGATCTGTAATCTAATAAAGATAAGCTTCAACCTCCTTGAAATAACGCTGAAGGGTTTCTGGATCATTCTCTTGTCTTGCGACACCTCATTCTTGAGGGATTTTCTATATAAAATTGTTGTTTAGCCTTACTTAATGCCCATGCCATATTCCTAAACTCATCCTCTGATTATTTATAGTGTTTTATATCTTATTCCTTCAGAAAATACGCTGCCCTTGCTTCAGTAAATTTCTGCATATTCAAAGTCATGGGAAATCAGGGTTTTTCTTGACTAGTCGGGAAGGACGAACTGTTTAACATAGCAAAACGACTTTGTTTGAGCTGAAATTCGACACGGAAGTCCCTCTTAACCTAATATAACATATTCTAGAACCCTGACCCGTAATTTTACGCAGATTTTCTTATACACTCATTTTAGGGCCAAAATCCTCACTTTTCCCCACCTTTTTGCCCTTAAAAGCTGAGTAAAGGTTGCTGTTGTTCTTTCTTTTGGTTGTTGAGCATTTTCAGACATATTCTATGATAGTTGAAGCCATCATACCTGAAGAATGCATTTTTCAGGCATGATCTGCTTAAAAATCCATTTTGGGGATATTACCGTCTGCTGCACTATTATTGTTTGAGCGCTCTAGTTCTATACCGCTTGGTGTGTTTATCTTTTGCTCCTAGACAGAGTCTGGAAAGGGCTAGATAGCCTCTGGATCTCGTCCTCTTCTAGAGGCGACATATCCGGTAAATGACCTCCCAGTCAATCTCTGGTTGGAGATGGCCGTGTTTTAGAGATATCCCCAAAACGGGATATTACAGTGGTATCAGAGCATAGTTCTGGCTCACCCTGTGGAGCTAGTTATCTATGGCAAATATGAGGATCTCACATCAGCATGATCATATACCCTTTGGAGATTATTTCCAAGAATGGCAGTCCAAGGGGGAAGACTTCAAAGCAGCTTTGCCCTTCAGAGATTACTGTCAGCTCAGGTAGGATGAAGGAGGAAGGAACAGTGGGATTTCTAGCATGCAGAGTTCAAAGTTGCGACATACCACTGGGAGATCACCTCTTCCCATGTATGAGGGATCCACTAATCCCTGTGAGTCTAAGCCCAAGAAGAAGATGAGTTTATTCTCATCTCTTTTCAGATCCAAAGGAAATGCATCCACCTTTGAGGAGGTCAAGAAGATTGAAGAAAAAGAAGAGGAAGTACCATGCGCTTCTTATTCTCATCAAGAAGAAGAGATCACATCACCTCTTGAGGAGGCTTGTGATAACGTTGTCCCACTCATGGAGCAGCCACATGCATCAACAGTTGGGGCAGCCAACACTTTTGAGGAAGGGACTCTTGTAGCCCTACAAGAAGTTCCAAATGCACATCAAGAGCAGCTTGGTTGCACTACGCTGTGCAACATGGAAACACTCGAGAAGGAATCAAACCATCATTCTCATGAGCCATTTTTGGATTGTACATCACATTGGAGGTTGGGGTTTGAAGCCTTGAAGATTGATGGTAGACATCTTGGAGTAAGAAACCTTTTCTCCCTTCAAGATGACACTTTCTCAATGAGCTCTTCTCAGCTCAAAGAGGAACTTCTACTTTCAGATCCAAGACCTCATTGGTTTTGGAAGACTATGGATGAAAGGGAGGTCTCAAGGAGAGATCTCATTGGAGATGCACTTCGACACACTATGGAATGCAATGCTTTTCTTCCCTTCTCACAAGAGCAGATAGAAGATGGAGGACATCTTAGGATGGATAACATCTCTCATGCTTGTGTTGGACATCCTTTGAACCATACACATCATGATGGGAGGTTTTTGCCTACCACCTGTTTGATTCTTGATAGGGTCTCATTGATCCTTGAGAAGCTTGCATTTCAAAATCCCATAAAGTGCAAAGACATGAATTTGATTTGGAAGGATGGTAGCCCTCATGGGAGGAGTACCAAGATGAGGAAAAGGAGGAGGCATCCACAGGTGATTGAGTGGATGTGGTTGATGAGCAAGGAGCTAGGAAGCTACTTACAGATCTATGATACCGAGCAGCAGGAGGCTTGGCTGCGCTGGTTACTCTTGAAGGAGTTCGGCCATCACTTGTACTTGCATAACTATGATACTAGGAAGCAAGAGGTTTGGCTGCACTGGTTACTCTTGAAAGAGTTTGGCCATCACTTGGGAAACACTCTTCCTAAGAGTAGGAGGATGGGGAAAAGATGGCTGGATACTTGCATCATTGAGCAGCATAGAGTATGGATGCATTGTGTTGATATGATACTCATATCATTCATTGTGTCTTCATCACATGATTGGTATGATGGAGGTATGGGGAGGCAACACAATGTCTTGTTGCTTTGTTTGTTTCTGGGAGAGCAAGGGCAGATTTGCTCTCACACTTTGTATGATGTTGCAGGAAGAGGGGATGGCACTATCTCCTTGATCTTTGATGATGGCTTGGAAGCACTTCCAACTTGGGAGGTATTCCACTTTTGTTGCAGCATTATTAGAGGAGTCTTTGACAAGGAGCATGTCAAAGAACGGAGCTTTGTATTGATAGGAGCTTATTTGCATGAGCTCACAGCGCTGTCACTTTGGAGCAGAACCTTATGGATGAAGTGTGCCCAGCCAAGATATGGTGGATCTATAACCCATAGGTCCCAGGATCACTTCATATTTGTTGCACTTGATGAACAAAGAGGAGGTAATGATGTTAGAGACATCTATGGCATATTCTTCTTGACTTAGGTTTCCAAGCATGAGGAGGATTATCTTTTTGCAGCACATGGTTCATTCTTCTTCATCGCATGCCAAAACACTATGGAAGACTCATGTATAGACCCATGTACCATCTTACTTCCAGCATGTGGTGAGAAGTTTGTACATACATTCATTGATTTGCACACTCTTGCCATTCCTATGCAGTGCATTGCTTCACAAGGGGGCAAGCTTGTCACATTGCTCCATGAGTTGTGTTGGGCCAATCTACATGATGGAGGTAGCCATCTCTTTTGTGGCCTTGGGCAAATTTTTTATCACCACATGTATGTTCAGTTGTTGCACTATAACATGTATCATATGGAGACATGCATGATTAACCATGTAAGGAGAAACATCTTGCCTTGTACTTTCATCAAGCAGCAACTTGTAAAACTATGTTGTACTTGGTTGGGAGGCTGTTGGTACCTTCTTGCACCAAATGAGACCTTCAGCATTATCTTCATATTATTGCTGATCATGCCTTCATTTGCTGATATAGATCAGATTTGTATGGGAGGCTTGATTATGAGGGAGACACATGAGCTGGATGTGTCCGTGAGAGGGAAGAATTCTCACAATTTCTGCACTACATGTTCTAATGGGAGCATGAGAGGAGATATGGCCACCACAGCGAAATGTTTGTTCTCTTTTGAGGTGGGCTATGAGATTGATATTCATCCATTGTACAACCATGGGCAAGTGCTTGATCATGTATTATTGTTGCTACATTCAGCCATTTACTACCCTTTAGTAGATGTGATGAATCATGGACATTGCTTGCCATGTAATTTTCTAAAGTTGCAGTGGATGAGACTGCGCTGTATCCTTGTGAGGAATTGTTTGCATCATGTATCATCATGTAAGACCTTCAGCAAACCTCTCATTAGGATGTTCCATGATGACCATGCCCTATTCCTCATGGATGGATTGTTTTGGGCCAGCTTGTTCTTCATTGTTGGAGGAACCTTCTCTGGAGGATTGTTCTTCACTTTGCCATTGGTGGGCAATAATTTTGCAGCCCAGGATCAGCATACACTCTACACTTGTCATGAGTGGAGAGAAGGACAGCATGGGGTAAGCTATGATGCTTGCCAAGATCAGATTTTCAGCCCAACTTCATTACCAAAGCTTGAGGTGGAAGGAGATTCTCAAGAGTTGCCTTGTTGGGAGGTGGCTCATTTTGTTTGGATGATTGCTTGGAGATGGAGGATCCACATGAGGGAGATGTTCCTCATTATATTCCAAACTCCATGCCTTGAGTGGAGAGAGGTGATGAGTTGGTACACAGTCGATGGGACAACTTACACCGTGACAGATACAGCACAGCAGGAGTCATGGTCTTCGCCTCTTAGAACAACAGTCATACCTAGAGGCAGCGCGCAGTCCGAGCCGTGGGACTTGGGCTATTATTGGCCATGCTGGCCATGGGATTCGGAAGGATTGTTGGTTGGCTGGTACCGTGAGAGATCAGTTTGGGATGCCGGCATTGAGAGATCCCTTCATATCAGGGTGATGCAGAGGACAGGGAAGATTCAGTGGCGCATCTAGGACCCGGGCACATTTTGCAGAAAGGAGACTTGTTCAGGCAGTTGCTTGAGGGCAAGCAACATTTTGCCGGGGGGGACTGTAATATTCCTAATTAGCGACAGCTAATTGGAATATTCTATTTTGTTTAGTTTGTCGTCTATAGTTTGTAAATAAATAAAAAGTGAGTGAAGAGGGTCTAACTCACTTAAGTGAAATAAGACATACACCTAGTAGCACAACGTTGTGACTTAAGTGGGACTCAAGGGGGGCGACCCAACACCACGTGGAGGAGGAGGCCTATGTACACTCTAGAAGCTTCTGCAAGCTTCTGCGCAGATGAGGATGTGGAGGAGGGAGAGAGGCTACATTGGGTTTTGGAGGGAAACCAACGTTATAAAAGATGGAGGAGCCTCCTCATTTCATTCATGCTTGAGTTATTGATTGTTGAGTGAGACATTTGTCTTCTTTAGCACGTTGGCTGTTTAGCCTGTCTGCAGCACTGTTTAGTGCAATCGAGTGTCTCCGTGCAGAGATCTCACCCTTAGCCTCGAGGGACTTCGAGTGCCTGCTCGGGCAAGGTTAGTTTTTCAGCATCATCCTCCAGGACAGCGTTATTGCTGTAGCAGCGTAATACTGTGTTGTAGGGTGTTGCCGTGGTGACTTTACGACACCACTTCCTTCTCTTGTTTTTCAGAGGGAGAATTCTTCTTCCCTTTGGAGGATCAGATTGGAGGACATTGGAGCTGATTTGCAGATCTTGGCACTTGGCCGAAGTGTTTTATCCCACTACTGCGCAGTCCCTCTTAGTTACTGTGTTATTTTTATGGTGTATCTGTAGTGAGGGGTTGCGGATTGATTTGGGGAAGAGATCTCAAGTGTAAGGATCAGCCTTCCACTTTGGAGATCCATTGGAGGAGGTCTACTTCAGATTGTTCATCATCTGCAGCCTTCTCTACTTGGTTCCAGATTTGAGTTACAGCAGCTGCCCAGCAACTCTGGCATTTTCATGTATTGCTGAAATCCCCAAGGGGAATGTAATAAAGAGCCCTTTGGGCATTTTGTCTCATTATAGATCTCTGTTGCAGATCTGTAATCTAATAAAGATAAGCTTCAGCCTCCTGGAAATAACGCTGAAGGGTTTCTGGATCATTCTCTTGTCTTGCGGCACCTCATTCGTGAGGGATTTTCTATATAAAACTGCTGTTTAGCCTTGCTTAATGCCCATGCCATATTCCTAAACTCATCCTCTGATTATTTATAGTGTTTTATATCTTATTCCTTCATAAAATACGATGCCCTTGCTTCAGTAAATTTCTGCATACTCAAAGTCATGGGAAATCAGGGTTTTTCTTGACTAGTCAGGAAGGAGGAACTGTTTAACATAGCAAAACGACTTTGTTTGAGCTGAAGTTCGACATGGAAGTCCCTCTTAACCTAGTATAACATATTCTAGAACCTTGACTCGTAATTTTACGCAGATTTTCTTATACACTCATTTTAGGGCCAAAATCCTCACTTTTCCCCACCTTTTTGCCCTTAAAAGCTAAGTAAAGGTTGTTGTTGTTCTTTCTTTTGGTTGCTGAGCATTTTCAGACGTATTCTATGATAGTTGAAGCCATCATACCTGAAGAATGCGTTTTTCAGGCATGATCTGCTGAAAAATCCATTTTGGGGATATTATCGTCTACTGCACTATTATTGTTTGAGCGCTCTAGTTCTCTACCGCTTGGTGTGTTTATCTTTTTCTCCTAGACAGAGTCTGGAAAGGGCCAGATAGCCTCTGGATCTCATCCTCTTCTAGAGGCGACATATCCTGTAAATGCCCTCCCAGTCAATCTCTGGTTGGAGATGGTCGTGTTTTAGAGATATCCCCGAAACGGGATATTACAGATATGGGCTTCTTCTCATCCTCTTTTGTTATTGTTCTTCTTGAGCTTAGGACAATCTCTTCTATAGTGCCCATATTTCTGACACCCATAGCATTAAATCTTAGCCACGTTCTTCTTTTTTGGAGGACCAAATTTTCCCTTTCTTTTTGTCATTGTAGCATATGCTTGATCCCATATCAGATTTTTCCTTTAGCCTTGATTCTTCCATCTTGCATACTAACCACAGTTCATGGAATGGAGTAGCTTCTTTCTTCCCATAAATACTTGAAGTTACCCCACACCTCCGGTAGTGCATTTAGTACTACTGTAGTCATTTCTCTATCAGACATGATTTCTCCTAGATCTTGAATTTGATCCCTGATCTCAAATATCCTCATAAAGTATGAGGATATTCCTTCGTCCTTTGACATCTTTAGCCTATAGATTTCTTGCCTTAGAGAGAGAACTTTCCCTGCAGTGCTTACGGAATATAACTCTACCAGTTTGTCATATATTTCTTTTGAAGTTTCAAGTTTTGATACATATGGGATGAGAGGATCCTTGATGGATTCAATGTGAATCCTTTGAGCCCTAACTTCCCCCTTCATAAACTTTGCAAGTTCTTGAGCATCTTCTTTTGCTGGTGTAGACTTCTTCTTTGATCTAGGGTTTGATACTTCGTTGTAGATTTTGACTTCACTTTGATATCCTTCGATTTGCTTTGATGTCTTTCTTCAGATTCGATCCTTGAGTGACCCTTGATGAGATTCCCTTCCTTGATTGTTACCTTAGCTCTAATACCATGTTGAGAAATCTTGGGCATCGAGATTAAGTGATTTCTCTTCTATTGATAACTGCTTGTGAATGATTTTTACTTCTTAGGTTAGAATCTTCTTTTACTTATGTTATTATAGTGTTATTCGTCATCAAACAACTACCAATGCATAAACCATAAATAGACAAGAGACACCGAATACAGGCGATCATCCAGGGCCAAAACCTCTCCCACTTGAGAGGAAAACTTGAACAAATTCTTCTTCTTATAGAGACTTCAATTGACGAATACCAAGACCAATACCCCTAACCTATATGCCACTCCAAGACCAAGACACACGTTCTCTTTCACTGCTTCTCCTTTGTGCCCAAGTCAACACTCAGTCCAAATGTTTACCTTCCTCTGTACCTCGGCTATACTTTAGATCTTCAACATCTTGTTGCAGATTTGCAATTCTCGGTTTCTTTAGAAACCTTAGCACATGGGCAGTACCCTTGAGACCTTTGTATAGGATGGAGACTTCTACTATACTTCAACTTACACTTTAGGCTTGACCTCTTTCTTGACTAGACATTCTATGATGACTGATATAGTCTCGACTTCCCTTGCAGCAAATTATCCTTCTTCTTGCACATGTGATGGATATAAGCCCTTAAAACAACCCAAACCAAGTTGTTTTTAGTCCTTCCTTCTTCGCTTGGAGAGAGGCTTCCTTCATGAGACTTCACACTTCCTATTGCAATTCTTCATTTGTCCGAAATTCTATTTCCTAAACTGAGGTCGAGCGGCCTATTTATAGTGGTTGCCCATGATAATAAGCCGGCGTGAAAATGAGCTATGCTGACGTGTCTTTTGGAGAGGTTTCATCACTTTAATTAAGGTCGACTTGAAGTAGATGCTTGAGCTTGGTCTTGGAGTGCTATTTGACATTTTCTCTGACTCATATACAAATATAATATGTCCAAGAAGGGTCCTTCTTACATGACATTGACGCTAATTGACTTTTATGACTTGATGACAAATACTAAAGGCTCACAATGGGAGCCATCACTAAAAATAAAATTCCATGCTCATGAAACCCATGAGACGAGCATTACAATAATAATTTTATTTTTCTTCTTTACATCAATTACATAAAATCACAATTACACATATCATTATGAAGACCGAACCTCGTTACAATTTTCAACATAGTGTTCATATTGTGATTCCACTGTGGGTACGTCTTTTCTGAATGTTTTTCTTGGTGAAAAGTTACTCGATAATATCACAGAACTTACCGATAATATTGCGAGAGTTACTGGATATTACTCGAGAAGCATAAACTTCTTTACCTGCTGAAGAGTGCGATGAGAGTGCTCGGATAATCAGTTCTCGCCAACCTATTATCTTTGCGAGCTCAAAGATTGAAATGTTAGCCTGAGCTCGTTTCATATCATCAACAACATTATAATCAATACTTTCCATCTTTAACGGATCAAGTGGTGTAGCTTTATTTGATGCTTCAAGAGTGGTGGACTTTTTCTTGTTATTGGTGGAAGTGTATTTGGAAAAAGGAGCACTTCCAAACTTGTTCTATGAATTCTGAGCTATATTGGATGGTGTTAGGATTCTACTCAACAATTGCTTCTTAAGTTCCTGCTAAAAAACAGGTCCCTTGCTCCTCAAATTGTAATGACCATTTGACTACTTGGGAGGATCTTCACTTGCTAACAGTTCATCGACACTCTGATTATCCAAATTGTATATAACATTAAACATGTTCACTGAGTGTCTAGCACCCGAACTTTCTTCGGTCGTTGCAGATTCATTTGTTTCTTCACTTTGATCTGGTTGTTCTTCTGCTAACAAAGTATCAATCAGAGTAGCCATCATAATGTTCATATTGTGATTCCACTAGGGGCACATCTTTTCTAAATGTTTTTCTTGGTGAAAAGTGCAAAAATTATTCATGTCCAAATTTTCGACATTAAACACTATGTTAGAACTTTGAGCAGATTTGGCCGTTTGAGAATTATTGTTCTTTTTAAAGAAAGGTGACCTAAAAAACTTCTTGTTGGTAGTGGGTGCCTCACTCGACCTTCTCTTTAAAACTAATGCTTCGTTCGTGAGTCAAGCTTGCCGTATCGAAAGAGTTGTTCTCCTTTGCTTTGCTGGAAGAGGTTTGGGTTTTCCTACCAGTTTCCTTGGATTCTTTGGGATCAACGGTGTCTTCAATGACCCCAATAGAACACAAATATTTTTTGACAGTAAAAGCTTCTACAAATTTTAAGGCCAAAGTATTCTTTGCAGCGCTTTTGAAAAACACAGAAATGTCAGTTGGCAAGGCAACTGTATAATAATGCTTTGTAATGTCATCATGCAGTTTACATCAATAGGGAAGTTGTTCAACAAACGAGTGAATGTTTGGTTAAAATCTTTATCTCTTTCTTTGCCCCCATTTTCAGGTTCCCAAGTTCTTTTAATAACATGGAGGAAGTTTTATTGTCAGCAAGATTTTCCAAAAATAGCTTCTTAAACTCCCTCCAGCCATGGATTGAATTAGCCAGAAGACTGTGATACCATATGGAACCTCTACCTTGTAAAGTATACAGAAAGAGTCTACAAGCAACATTGTCAAAACATACCTCAAACATCTGTTAATGCATGTAGAAATCATCAAGATAGTCTTTAACTTTGGTCTTCTTATCCAAGTATGCATCAGCCATGCCTTTGTCTCTTCCCTCCTCTTCTTTTGAATGCAAGGAGGCTTCTCCTTCACCGTTAAAATATGTGTTATAATCGGGATGTTCCTGGTCATAAAACTGAAAATCTTCTCCTTCGCTGTCCAGATTCTCCTAAATGGGTGGAAATTCCCCTTGGTGACTTCTTCCTTTTGCAGGGTCAACTAACTACTCAAGGGTTGCGATAACCAAATCTTCCAACGAAGAAACCAATATGCCACTAGGAGTTGTTTCTTTGTTTACAGGCTTATGAGGTAGAATAATAGCAACAGGGAGTAAACCAAGAGCTCTCACAAACTGAGTAATGGGTCAGATAGTTCGGAGTTGATCGTAAGTAAACTCAAATGCTTGTCCTAGACTAGATTGATAAGTTTCCTCTCTGTCAAGAGTATGAGTTGGAGTAGAAATGGGAATGTCACTGCCTTGTGCAGAAGTTTGCTTGTTAGGATGTGGTGAGTTATCAGCACAGTGTTGGATCCCGCCGACATGCAAGGGGGTCTCCCCAATGAAAATTCCCAATTAGAATTCGCATTGTTTGGTGTAGGAGCCCTTCCAGAAATAAGGCCCGACTTCCATTTTCTTAGAGATTTGCCTTCACTACAATGGTCAGCATGAGAGAGTAATGTACATGTACATGTACTTTTGAATGAACAAGTGAGTATGCCTTGTGGAATGTTTAGTTGTAGAATGTATCAAGGTTCTTTCATCGGAGGGGAAATAAAAGTGAGCCTTTAAGAGAGAAGTAATAGTACTAATCTAATAAAGACACACGAGCATATATACATGAAATAATTGTTGGTGAACTAGTGAAATAGTTTGGAGTGTAAAACTCAGATTTAACTGTAATTGTATATATTATTATTGATAGAAAGATGAGATGATTACAATGGGGAATCACCAAGGCTTTAAATACAGCCTCACGGTGTCCCTTGGTGAAGAGGCATGATCTTTGATCATGCCCTTTCACTTAATAAACCTAAGACAACTACATTTAAATAATAATTAATAAATTATACATAACATTGCCCCTCTCTTAAAGATGCTTTGTCCTCAAAGCATACGTAACAACGAGTGTTGTTGACGAAACTCTTTAGTTTCCCAAGAGGCTTCTTCCTCAGGGAAATCCTTCCACTTGATTAAATATTCTATAATAACACGAGAGCGTAGTTTCTTTTCTTGGGTAGATAGGATACTTTTAGGTTCCAAAATGATCCTTCCTTCATCATCCAAAAATGGAAGTGTCGTTTGGGGTGACTAATGGTCACCAAGTGCTTTTTTTAAGCAAGACACATGAAAGACGTTGTGAACATGACTTGTATTGGGAAGGTTCAAACCATAAGCGACTTGACTGATCTTTTTGATGATTTGATACGGACCATAGAACTTCGGAGCTAATTTATGTTTCCCTTTTCGTTTCAGCGACAACTGCTTGTATGGTTGGAGATTGACAAACACCCAGTTTCCAACTTCAAATGATCTCTCAGTTCGATTGCGGTCAGCCTGTTGCTTCATACAGTTCTGTGCAATATTCAGATTTTCTTTTAGGACTTGGACGACCTTTTGGTGTTCTTCTAATTGGTTTTTAACTGCTGGTAGGTTTGACTTGACTGAAGCAAAATCTTTCCATTTCGGGGGCTCATATCCATATAAAGCTTGGAATGGAGTCATTTTTTTCGATGTATGGTAAGTAGAATTATACCACCACTTAGCAAGATGCAACCATTGAACCCACTTATTTTGTTTTTCTGTAGCATAACAACGTAGGGAAGCTTCCAAACATTTATTGACGACCTCTGTTTGTCCATCCGTTTGGGGGTGGTAAGCTGAGCTCATGTTTAGGTAGGTTCCCATATGGTTGAACAATTCCTTTAAATTTGGCATCTCTATTGCTCACAATGACTTTCGGGAATCCGTGTAGTTTATAAATATGTTTGCAGAATATCTCAGCAATTTGCTTTACAGAGTTTGTTTTCTTCATAGCAATAAAGTGAGCATATTTGGTGAATCTATCTCTAAGTTGCAGGAAACGCTGGCAAGGGGTCCATTTCCGTACGGAAACGCGTTTTCGGCTGTACTGGCACGTTTCCCGTACAGGAAACATTGCCAGTACGACCGGAAACGCGTTTCCAGGCCGTACGGCCGCATTTCCTTGCCTTTAAGGCGATTTAACTTGGTTGTTTTTTTTTTTTCGTTGTTCTTTCTTTCTTCTGGTTTTCGTGCTTTTTAACATTATTGTAATCGTTTATGGATGCTTGTAGATCGATTTTTAAAGCCTATGGCCCTAGTATTTATATGTGATTCATGGTAATGTTAAATTCTTAAAGTAAAAGTGACATTCTCCTTGATCTTCATTTTCATCTTTTTACTTAAATTTTTAACATTACCATGAAATGACTCGGGATGTTTGAGAGTGGTTTCGACCTCATTGGATTTCATATGGGGAAAGTAGAATTTTAGATCTCATTCAAAATCCAGCAGACTTCTCAGTTTTTCAAGATTTCAGGGTTGGGTGATTGCAATGTTTCCATCGTATTTTGTCATGTATTAGGGTATGGAACTCATATTTAATCAAGAGCACCAATCCCGATATTCCGAGATTGCTATTTCCATTGTGTCTGTTATCATTCATGAGTAAATGTGTTGTAATTTGTAATAGTTTATGCTTTGAATTTATCATGTATCATGTATGTTTTAAACTTTTATGATTTCACATAATATTTCTTAAATGTCCTAAATTCTAATATAAAGTTAAATTATATATATATATATATATATATACCACGTTTCCTCGTTTCCAAAATTTGGGGAGGTCGCGTTTCGCTTCGCTTCCGGTTTCGGAAACTCGTTTTCGTTTCCCCGTTTCGTGCAACTTAGATCTATCTACTACTACGAAGATCTTATCCTTTCCATTAGATACAGGTAACCCTTCAATAAAATCCATCAATATTTCTTCCCATTTCTGATTCGGAATATTTAAGGGATGAAGTAACCCAGGTGTCATAATATTTTCACTTTTATTTCTTTGACACTTGTCACATTCTGCTGCATATTTTTGAATATCGTGACTCGTACCCTTCCAAAAGAAGGACTGATGTGCATTGTAGTAGGTTTTAAAATATCCTACATGCCCGGATGACATGGAATCATGTGATTCCTTGAGTATTTTTGATATAAACTTGGATTTGGAATTTAGATAAATTCTTCCTTTGTACCATAAAATATCGTTCTTCCACTCAAATTTTGAATTTCCTGGGAGATTATTGATTATAGCCGACATTTCTGGATCTTTAGCGTACTCACTTCGAATCTCATTAAGCCACTTAGGAACAACAATCGAGATTGCAAGTAGTGTTGGTTCTTCATCTTTCCTGGACAGGGCATCTGCTACTACATTGTCTTTTCCCTTCTTATGTAATATCTCCATGTTGAAGGTGGCAATTTCCTCAATCCATTTTTGTTGTGCTTCAGAGAGTGTTTTTTGTTGAAGGAGATACTGAAGATTGTTATGATCTGTTCGGATGGAAAATTTACTCCCTAACAGATATTGTCTCCATTTGGCCAATGTGTGCATAATTGCGAGCATTTCCTTGTTGTATGTGGACTTGAGACGCTCTCGCTTATTGAGCTTCCTGCTTTCAAAAGCGATAGGGTGCCCTTCTTGCATTAATACTGCACCTATACCAAATCCAGAGGCATCACATTCGATGATAAATGGTTTAGAGAAATTGGGAGTTGCCAATACTAGTGCATTAGACATTACTTCCTTCAATTCTTCAAAAAACTTTCCTGCTTCATCATTCCATTGAAACGAATTTTTCTTTAAAAGATTTGTAAGAGGTGCAGTTTTGTGTGCATAGTCTTTAATAAATCTTCGATAGTATCCCGTTAATCCTAAGAATCCTCTTAACTTGGATATATTCACTGGTTTATTCCATTCCCTTATAGCCTTGATTTTAGAAGGGTCCACTTTTACCCCTTCATGGGATATTATGTGTCCTAGATATTCGACTTCTTCTTTTCCAAAGGTGCATTTGGATTTCTTAGCATAAAACTGATGATCTTCTAATAACATAAGAATTTTATCCAAGCGCTGCAAGTGCTCTTTCCAAGTTTTACCATAAATCAAAATATCATCAAAAAATACTAGTACAAATTTCCTAAGATATGGACGAAATAATTCATTCATAGTGGCTTGGAACGTAGCTGGTGCATTTGTTAACCCAAAGGGCATTACTTTAAACTCGTAGTGACCTTCATGTGTTTAGAACGCAGTTTTTGGTATATCTTCCAATCTGTTTTTGATGTGGTAATAGCCTGACCTTAAGTCTAACTTAGAGAAATATTTTGTGCCATGTAGCTCATCTAGCATTTCATCGATAAAGGGAATTGGAAACTTCTTTTTAATTGTTATCTTATTTAATCCTCTGTAGTCAATGCATAGCTGGAACGTTCCATCCTTCTTTCTTATCAATATAACTGGGGTGGCATACGGACTCTTGCGTTTTGAGATGACCCCACATTTTAAAAGATCCTGGATTATCTTCTTGATTTCAGTCTTTTGGTGATGCGGGTAGTGATAAGGCTTGATGTTAACAGGGTCTGATCCTGCCTTGACTTCTATTGTATATTCGATTTCCTTATTAGGAGGCATTTTCATTGGTAGGTCTTGGAATACTTTTTCGCATTTCTAAACTAGTCGTACTTTTGGTGACCCTTCGTGGATCCTTTTTGTAGATAACATTTCTAACTGATGACATTGTACTATATAGGCTGGTGCTCCTTTTCGAATTATCTTCATCATCTAGGATGATGATACGATTTGATTTTTTGGTGCTTGGAATCCATATAACTTGTGCTTCTGCCCTTCCCACTTAAAGCTTATAAACTGCTTTTGATGGTTGGCAGAATAAGTACCTAAGGTTTGTAGCCATTGAATTCCTAAAACCACATCTACTCCTCCTAGTGGTACGGTATAGAATGGAGATTCTAAACTAAAGTCTTTAATCTGTAATTTGACCTTATGGCATTTCCCTACTTGCTCAATTTTCTTACCATCGGCCATCATTACCTTCATATTAGGCATGGGAAAAGTAAAGATGTTGAGTCCTTTAGCCATGGTTGAATCTAGAAAATTGTGGGTGCTACCAGTGTCGATGAGAATAAATATATAATTATGGATTGTAATTTATATAATATATATATTATAATTATTAATCAAAAAATTTCGTTGAGTTTTAAAAAGATATACCTGTCCAAGTAAAAGTCACCTCTCTTTTTTTTTTCTTTTTTTTTTTGGTTGTTGTTTAAATGGTTCGTTGTTGGTTTTGTTCTATAAAATCTTGTAAGCTTGTTTATTTATGCCTGTGTCAGCAGCACGTCGACGGCAGAGAGTCTGGGGAACAACAGGTGGGAAGGAAGGAGGTTGAGGAACGGGGGAACAACGTGGAGCGGGATAGCGGGGCTACGGCAGAGGGACGGCAACGGTGTGGGGAGGGGTGGCCGCAAACAGAGGACGGGGGAAAGGGAAATGGCGAACGATGGCCGACAGAGGAACGGTGGGGAGAGAAAAGCAACACGAGGGAGAGTGGCGGGGCGAAAAGCAGCAAGGAGAGGGCGGGGAGAGGACGGAAAAGATGACGACAGACAAGGATAATGACGGCAGACTGAAAAACAGCGGACGGCAGAAAGAGGAAGGGGCGGCGGAAGACAGACGGAGATGGAAGAAAAGGGAGACGGAAGAGGGATAGATAGTTTAGGAGGTGTCAGCGGAAGACAAACGGAGATGGAAGAAAAGGGAGACGGAAGGGGGATAGATAGTTTAGGAGGTGTCAGCGGAAGACAGACGGGGGAGGGGCAGAGGGCTGGTGGAAAGCTCGAACAGACAGCGAGGGGTTTTTTTTTTTTTAATTTCATTTATATGTTCGTAATTTTTTTTATTATTAAAAATATATATATATATGGCGGCGGCTCAAAGGGGATGGAATGGGGTCTTCAAATGTCGCTGCCCACAAGCACCAGGCCTTAAACAAATCTGCAATTTCTCTGCAAATTCTTTGATGGTCACACAGATCCTGAAGAGCAACTGCTCCGATACCATTGGAGTGTAAAACTCAGATTTAACTGTAATTGTATATATTATTATTGATAAAAAGATGAGATGATTACAATGGAGAATCACCAAGGCTTTAAATACAGCCTCACGGTGTCCCTCGGTGAAGAGGCATGATCTTTGATCATGCCTTTTCACTTAATAAACCTAAGACAACTACATGTAAATAATAATTAATAAATTATACATAACATAGTTCACATAGAAGCAACGATCGTTAAAACAAACACAACACACCTTCAACAAGATAAGCGTCAAAGCCACCGAAATAGTTCAATTTCTTTAGTACAGATGAAAGCAACATATATTGCAAACATTCAAAGAATAGTCTTACAACATTTATGACATACGCATGAAAGTGTGTTGGCTCAACGACCTTCAAGTAGTAAGCGAAAGTTCCAAGATACATTGGTACAATGAACACCACTAGCTCCAAAAGTGGAGCATTAGAGCAACCATTTGCTCCTCCAAAAGAACTATCTTTGGTATGGTGGACTGTAAGTTTGTGTCGACACCGATGGAACTCAATTTTAAGAAGTTGAGTGGAAACGTTGTTGGGTTTGTGCTAGCAAATCCTACCGATTATCGACAACTCGTAGGGGCCCTGATGTTCAGAGTGAACTCTCGTCCGGACGTATGTTTTGCAATGAACACTTTGAGTCAACATATGGTTGAACCTCATCACATTCACTAGATTGGTGCCAAGAATTTGTTGAGATATCTTCGGGGCACAATCAACCATGGGCTGAGATACATTGTTGGGGGTTTGAGACTCCATGGATATACTGATGTCGACTGGGCTGGCAGTGTGGTGGATCGCAAGAGCACATCTGGATGTTGCTTCACCTTGGGTTCTGCTTCGATATCTTGGATGAGCAGGAAGCAAAAGTCGGTGGCTTTGAGCACTGCTAAGGCCGAATACATTGCAACGAGTATGGCCTTTGGTGAAGTTGTTTGGTTGTGAAAGCTCTTCAGTGAGTTGTTCGATCATGTGCTAGATGTTGAAATTTGGTACCGGAGGACAGGTGGCTCCCTAAGGCTTTGATCTTTGGCCTAGGGAAAAGTGTCCAAAAGAATTTAATTTTTCTCCTAAAGTAACTTTATAATTTTTTATAAAGTTAAATCTAATTTAAAAGTGACTTAGGTGATAAAGTTACTAAAGTGACTTTATAAAGTTATAAAGTCAAGTCTAATTTTAAAGTGACTTTAATAAAGTCAATATAAAATTAGAAAGGGAAAAAGTGACTTTGGAAATAAAAGACTAAGTGGGTCTTTATTAAAGTGGGGTGAATTAAAAAATAGAAAGTGAGATTTAAATGAGCATTTAATCTCAGCCCTAGATCTCAATCTATCTCACCCATTGGATTTAGGGATTCCCCAAAAGTCACTTAGGGTTAGGTTAAAGGAGGAAAAGGAGGAAAAGGTCATTCATTCTTTCATGAGCAGATTGGGAGAAGGAGAGCAAGAGAGCAAGGGAGATTTATGGGCAGTGAGGAGAAGGAGGCAGCAGCTTGGCACGCATTCCAAGGCAGCATTTCAGCAAGACATTTCAGCAAGACAAGTGCAGTAGATTTAGCAAACAGCAGGCAGATTTTTGGCACGATTTTCTAGGCAGGGAGGCCGTACAGCAAGGCCGTACAGCAATATTGGGCACGGAAATCGAGGCAGCAAGGGGCTGTACCGTACAGCAGAGTTTTGCAGCAGTTTTGGCACGCAAATCGAGGTTTTGGACAGCAGCATTAATTGCTGTTTGCACAGATTTTGAGGAGGCCGTACAGCTGCATTTATTGCAGATTTTTGGGCACGCAAATCGAGGAGAACGTACAGCATTTATTGCTGTTCTGTTTTGTTGTTTGTACATTTTCCGAGGCGGTGGTTAAGCACAGAAAACGAGATAAGTTGTAAAAGTTTGTTCGCTGATTTTTATTTTGCTGAATATTTCTCTCACTGTAAAAAAGGCATTTTCCAGAAATAAGAAGGAGCTTTCAAACTGGTTTTCCCCAAGAGTTGTAGGGGGTTTTTCTAGGGTCATGTTGACCAAAAATATATGTGTCAAATGTGTGAATGACTGTTTTTATGCTTGCTGATTTTTAATTCTGCATTTTCCAGCATTCTGAAAAATTTCCAGAATTTGTGTTTTCAGCAAAAGTTATTTTCCAGTGTGTTAAATGTATGAATATGGGAAAGGGCATTTAACTATTTTGGAGTAATAAGGTGAAAAACTAAAAACCGGGGTGGGAAACTATGAATTTTTTACATGGTATCAGAGGTTGAGTGCTGAAGAACAGTTTGGGACAGCAAGGAGGAAAATTACAGCGTGTTGATTTTTCACTCAGAAAATTCCAGCACGCTGATTTTTCACAAACAACAATTTTTATCTTTACCACAGCAGTGCTATTTTTCATTTTTAGGACAGCGGGATGTCTTTGGGACTGAGGGTGGAGGATAGGTTGGATGGGCATTCCAATTACAGCATTTGGAAGGAGAGAATGCAGAGTATCTTTGAGGAGGCAGAAGTCTGGGACATTATGGTGCATACCACACAGAACCCTGTGAATGTGCCTACCGATGCTACTCAGTTGGCAGCATATAACAAGAAGAACAACAAGGGTAAGAGATTGATTCTAGATGGAATCAAAGACCATTGCATTCCTCATGTGAGAGGGAAGAGAAATGCTCATGAGATGTGGACAGCATTGTCCAATCTCTACCAGAGTACCAATGAGAACCGGAAGATGGTCCTGAAGGAGAAGATGAAGACCATTAAGATGGGCAATGATAGTGCAGCTGGATATCTCACAAAGATTACTAATGTGAGAGATGAGTTGGCAGCGATTGGAGAGGCCATTCCACCCACCGAGTTGGTGCGGATTGCAGTGAATGGCCTCCCCCGTTCATGGATGAACTTTGCTGATGGAGTTTGTGCACGTGAGACCCTTCCCACATGGGAGAGGTTTTGGGATGATCGCATTCAGACAGAGATCAGGAAAGGTCAGCTTGGGGCAGCCAAGCCAGTTGAGCAGGATGAGGATGTAGCACTGTTGGCAGGACGCAAGAAAGGCAAAGGGAAGAAGCAGGCTTCCACAAGCAATGGTGGGGGCAAAGGCAAAGGTAAAGGTAAACAGAATAACTCACAGAAAGACTATTCCAAAGTGAAGTGTTGGAATTGTCAGAAGATGGGACACTATGCAGTTGTGTGTCCGGAGAAGAAGAAGAAGAAGGGGAAGAACTAGAGCATGGCAGCTTCAGCAGAGGTTGAGGACTTTGCAGATCGCTTTGACCGAGAGTTTGGGTTCATTGCGTGTGAGTCTTCTAGTGCAGGAGTACCTGCCACACAGGTTCAGAGGGAGCATGCATTTCCCTCGATTAGCGGAGCATCTTCGGTTATCTGGTATGTGGACAGTGGGGCTTCACGTCACATGACAGGAGTCCGTGAGTACTTCTCAGAGCTTTCAGAGAGTGGCACTGATGTAGAGGTAGTACTCGATGATGACAGAGTTGTTAGAGCAGTCGGTGTGGGAACATTGACATTTCAGAGGGAGTCCAAACCTCCCTTGAAGGTGTCAGATGTTCTTTATGTGCCAGGGATGAGGAAGAACCTCATATCCGTCTCAGCGTTGGAGGATAGAGGATATGAGGTACTGTTCAGGGGAGGACAGGTGTTGATGTATCCCAGGGGCGCTCCAGCTGATTCAGCTAGAGTGATAGGTGTACGCCATGCAAAGGTGTACAAGTTTGCATTTCAGTCCCTTTTGGCATTGAGCAGTAGTACCGACAGCAGAGCTAGCAGTTCTGAGCAGTGTGAGATTTGGCACCGCAAGATGGGGCACATGTATCATGGAGCCTTGAGGACTTTGCGGGAGATCACTACAGGTGTGCCAAATTTCAGTACTGATCACTTTGATACTTGCAGAGGATGTGCGATGGGCAAGTTTGCCAAATCCCCTTTTCCCAGCAGTGACAGCAGAGCGACCGGGATACTTGATTTGATTCATTCCGATGTGAGCGGTCGGATGTCTCATGTTTCCTTGAGTGGATATGAGTACTATGTGTTATTCATTGATGATCACTCCAGGAGGACCTGGATTTATTTCTTGAAGACCAAGAGTGAGGTCTTCAAGCGGTTTCAGGAGTTCAGAGCTCTTGTGGAGACACAGACAGGTCGGAAGATCAAGTCCCCGAGGTCGGACAATGGGGGAGAGTACACCCTTGGAGAGTTTGTTGACTATTGTGCGGAGGCAGGCATTAGGAGGGAGCTCACTGTTCCTTACAACCCCCAGCAGAACGGGGTTGCGGAGAGGAAGAACAGATCCATCGGAGGGGTTGCCAAAGCCATGTTACATGATCAGGGGTTGCCATTGTTTTTGTGGGCAGAGGCCTGCAACACTGCTGTTTATTTGCAGAACAGGAGTCCGCATCGTGCCTTGGGGCATATGACTCCGAAGGAGGCTTTTTCTAGGAAGAAGCCTGATATTGGTCATCTTTGTATCTTTGGGTGTATTACATACTCCTACATACCTAAGGAGAAGAGGACCAAACTAGAGCCCACCGCAGAGAAGGGTATCTTTGTGGGCTACAGTGAGACCTCAAAGGCCTTTCGGATTTACATTCCTGCACAGAGGAAAGTTGTTGTCAGGAAGGATGTGAAGTTCAAGGAGGATAGGGCCTTTAGGAGGTCACAAGAGTTAGAGTATCCGGACTATTCGTACCCCCGGCAGCGCTGAGTCAACATATAGATCCAAAGTAAGGTGGATCTAGGGATCCGGGAGGTACATCTATGACGATGTCGTGTCCGTCGTGGTTGACCCCATGTCCAGACATGCCCGTTATGGGTAAGCACTACAGAGTGTGTGCCTCCAGCGCTCACCGGGAGTCCACCGAGTGATTGGGCTTCACACACGTACCCTCGCGCATCTACAGTGTTCAGCAGGCAGGAGGGACAAAGAGATGTGATAACAAAGAGTCTGCTCCTGATGTTGAGGAGGAGGAGTTTTATTCTCCAGCGGGAGAAGTGTGCTCAGGGAAGAGGAAGCCCAAGTGGCTTCAGGACACCTGGAGAGATGCCACATCTGTTGCTGAGCCTAAGAGGCCGGTCAGAGAGAGCAGACCACCTGAGAGGTTTTGTAGCTATATGGCAATGGCTACCAGCATCCTTGACTCTAAGCCTTCTAGCTATGAGGAGGCAGCTAGCCAGCAGGTCTGGAGAGAGGCCATGCAAGAGGAGTATTCTTCTATCATGAAGAATGATGTTTGGGAGGTGGTGCCGAGGCCTGAGGGCAAATCCGTGGTTACTTCCAGATGGCTTTACAAGGTAAAGCATGCTGCAGATGGCAGCATTGAGAAATTCAAAGCGAGGGTTGTGGCTAGAGGGTTCTCCCAGGTAGAGGGAGTTGATTATGAGGAGACCTTCGCTCCCGTGGCTCGATATACTTCGATCCGCTCCATTATATCGATAGCAGCAGAGATGGGTTGGAAGATCCACCAGATGGATGTGAAGACCGCATTTTTCAATGGCTTCATACAGGAGGAGGTGTACATTGAGCAGCCACAGGGCTTTGAGGTGCATGGGAAGGAGTCCCATGTGTGTAGACTGAAGAAGGCCCTTTATGGCCTGAAGCAAGCTCCCAGAGCTTGGTACTCCAGGATAGATACATACTTGCAGGAGATGGGTTTCACAAAGAGTGAGGCAGATCCGAAACTTTACTATATTGTGATAGGTGAGGAGCCTCTCATTCTGGTGCTGTATGTGGATGACTTAGTCATTACAGGTGCAGAGAGACTCATAGAGCACTGCAAGAGAGATCTTGCGGCGGAGTTTGAGATGAAGGACATCGGCTTGATGCATTACTTTTTTGGTTTGGAGGTGTGGCAGGAGGAGGGGCATTTCTTCCTGGGACAGGGGAAGTATATTGTGGACATCCTTGGCAGATTCCACATGGAGGATTGTAGACCCATGTCGACACCGATGATCACCAACCGGAAGAAGCTTCATGCTTCGGATTCCGAGTTGGTGGATCCCACATTGTACAGACAGCTGATTGGTTCCTTGATGTATTTGGTCAACACTAGACCAGATATTTGTTTTGCAGTCAACACGATGAGTCAGCTTATGTGTGAGCCTAGGAAGGTTCACTGGGTGGCTGCAAAACACATTTTGCGATACTTGCAGGGGACAGTGGATTATGGTCTGGACTACAGGCAGGGGGATGGAGTGAGATTGGCAGGTTACACTGATTCTGATTGGGCAAGTTGTGCTTCTGATAGGAAGAGCACTTCAGGGTGCTGTTTTGGGTTGGGTTCGGCAGTTGTGTCATGGTTCAGCCGAAAGCAGCAGTCAGTAGCATTGAGTTCAGCGGAAGCAGAGTATATGGCAGCCAGTCTAGCTAGTTGTGAGGCCATCCGGCTTCGCAAGATGTTGTTTGGCTTATTTGGTCAGCCGTTGAGACCTTCAGTGATTTACTGTGATAATCAGAGTTGCATTAAACTCACGGAGAATCCAGTATTTCATGACAGGTCAAAGCATATCGGGATCAAATATCATTTCATCAGAGACTATGTTCAGAAAGGAGCTGTGAAGCTTGAGTATATTCCCACCGATGAGCAGGTTGCAGATATTCTTACCAAAGCCTTACCACGGGGCAAGCATGTCTACTTCAGAGACAAGATGGGTGTGGTGAGGAACACCTTCCTCGGGAAGAGGGAGTGTTGAAATTTGGTACCGGAGGACAGGTGGTTCCCTAAGGCTTTGATCTTTGGCCTAGGGAAAAGTGTCCAAAAGAATTTAATTTTTCTCCTAAAGTAACTTTATAATTTTTTTATAAAGTTAAATCTAATTTAAAAGTGACTTGAGTGATAAAGTTACTAAAGTGACTTTATAAAGTTATAAAGTCAAGTCTAATTTTAAAGTGACTTTAATAAAGTCAATATAAAATTAGAAAGGAAAAAGTGACTTTGGAAATAAAAGACTAAGTGGGTCTTTATTAAAGTGGGGTGAATTATAAAATAGAAAGTGAGATTTAAATGAGCATTTAATCTCAGCCCTAGATCTCAATCTATCTCAGCCATTGGATTTAGGGATTCCCCAAAAGTCACTTAGGGTTAGGTTAAAGGAGGAAAATGAGGAAAAGGTCATTCATTCTTTCATGAGCAGATTGGGAGAAGGAGAGCAAGAGAGCAAGGGAGATTTCTGGGCAGTGAGGAGAAGGAGGCAGCAGCTTGGCACACATTCCAAGGCAGCATTTCAGCAAGACATTTCAGCAAGACAAGTGCAGTAGATTTAGCAAACAGCAGGCAGATTGTTGGCACGGTTTTCTAGGCAGGGAGGCCGTATAGCAAGGCCGTACAGCAAGCCGTACAGCAATATTGGGCACGGAAATCGAGGCAGCAAGGGGCTGTACCATACAGCAGAGTTTTGCAGCAGTTTTGGCACGCAAATCAAGGTTTTGGACAGCAGCATTAATTGCTGTTTGCACAAATTTTGAGGAGGTCGTACAGCTGCATTTATTGCAGATTTTTGGGCACGCAAATCGAGGAGAACGTACAGCATTTATTGCTGTTCTGTTTTTGTTGTTTGTACATTTTCCGAGGCGGTGGTTAAGCACGGAAAAAGAGATAAGTTGTAAAAGTCTGTTTGCTGATTTTTATTTTGCTGAATATTTCTCTCACTGTAAAAAGCATTTTTCCAGAAATAAGGAGGAGCTTTCAAACTGGTTTTCCCCAAGAGTTGTAGGGGGTTTTTCCAGGGTCAAGTTGACCAAAAATATCTGTGTCAAATGTGTGAATGACTGTTTTTATGCTTGCTGATTTTTAATTCTGCATTTTCCAGCATTCTGAAAAATTTCCAGAATTTGTGTTTTCAGCAAAAGTTATTTTCCAGTTTGTTAAATGTATGGATATGGGAAAGGGCATTTAACTATTTTGGAGTAATAAGGTGAAAAACTGAAAACCGGGGTGGGAAACTATAAATTTTACACTAGATACCACTGTTA
>CM076582.1:58044119-58363208 GCA_034641835.2 Pinus albicaulis | reverse complement strand
TCTTTGAAAGACTTATTGATAGAGGAGTTGAATGTGGCCTATTATCACTGATCAAACGAACAAAGAAGTACACATCTGGTACTATTATCATGTATGCTAAATCTATTTTTGAATATTAGTGATGAATTCAGTTTTCATGAATTATATATGAAGTCGATTGTTTTTATCTGAAATATCAGTTGCACTATTGTACGATCTAAAGATAGAAATTGGTTTGTTTTATATATGGTCATCATATATATGTGATATATTTCTCATTTTCTTTTGATTAACTATTTTTTCAAGAGAATCATCTTACAAAGTAATAACTCTATTAAATCTGTGATGATCTTCATCATCACAGATTGAATAGATATAATTTTAGATTGCATTAAACTAGTATTATCCTGGGTTAGATTAAATTAGGCTTAAATTCAAAGTTTTGCATTTTAGAATTAATTTGTTTTAGTTTTTAGTAATTCTTCATGTAAATCCTTTGAGAGAAACCCAAAAATCAAACCAAAAACCCAAATCTGGGAAACTAGTCCCATTATATCCAGTGAGAGCCACTATCCCAAATGGAAAAGGAGTTGTCTTAAGGTCTAGACCGAGTGGTTATCCCCCTTGTTGTTGCCACAGATTTCTGAGGCCTCAACAGGTGGTTAATCCACCACTTTGGTATCGGTTAGAATCCCCTCCCTATTCACTTTCATGTATTGATAGAAGAAGGCCATTGCGGCCCCGAGAAATCTACGATGAGGCCAAGTATTGTATACCAGTGTTACCATTGATGTGAAGTATTGTAGCCACCATGGATAAATGCCTAATATTGTATACCATAGTGACCCTTGAGGTGAAGGTTGATTATTGTATATCATCGCGACCCTTGAGGCAGAGTAATATAGATGAGTGTTTTATACACCATATATGAGGTCGAGTATTGTAACCACCATGGATGAGGTCCAATATTGTAGCCATCTTGGATGAAGGTCAAGTATGGTATATCACCAATTAGAGGAAATTTCAGCCTAAAAGTGGCCTCCTAAGGAAAAATAATAAAATAATAGTTAAAATAATAACATAAGAGTTATGAATTTTGGAAGGAAAACAAAAAAACTACTTTTTTTAATTGTATTTTTGGCTTATCTCCTTATAGGTTTACTAAAATTTCAAGTTTAGACACTCATTAGAAGCGGAATTAAATTCCACATCCAATGGGTACCCATTATCAATATTTTTTAGAGGACCCACATTGATAAAAAAATTGCATATACATTAAAAAATGTGTTAAACACTTTTATTAATGGATCTGCAATTTTTATCAAGAAGGGTCTTCTTAAAAGTGTGCATAATGGCTACTCGTTGGATGTGGAATTTAATTTTCATCTAATGAGTGCCTAAACTTGAAATTTTAGTAAACCTATAAGGAGATAAGCCAAAAATACAATTAAAAAATGTATTTTTTCTTATTTTCCCTCCAGAATATTTACATGTACCTCTTTTTAAATTTAAAGCATTTTGATTGGTTTACATATTATGAAATGGAAATTACATGAAAATTTCATGGGCACTTTTAGGCTGAAATTTCCTCTAATGACCCTTGATCTAGATTTTTGTATGCCACCATGGATAAGTTCAAGTATTATATTCCATCATGATCCTTCATGTCGAGTATTGTAGCCATTGTGGCCTTGACATGGACAAGGTCGAGCACTATCACCACCATGGCCCTGAGACCTTAACATAGACAAGGTCAGCTACAAGGTAGCACCATGGGCCAAAGGTTTCACAGACGAGTGTGAGTAAAATATAGCCACATAGACCCACAGAGGTATAGAGAGTCAATAGAGCTTAATTGAATATAGTTACTCCCCAATAAAGAAATGATAATCGCCCAATGTTCCAAGGCACATCAAGAGCGCAGTTGGTAAGTCATTGGTATAGTGTATGTGGTAGAGAGTTCGACCTGTGGTGCGAATAGGTTGGTTATTTTTTTAATATATTTTCCCATTTTTCGCATTTTTTGCAACTTATAGTAATCTATGTCGAAATCCAATGGTCAGATTGAAATCTTCCCAAAACCGAGATTTAAAGAAAAAAAAATCATATATGGTTTATTATGGTTTCTATGAGTTTTTGGAGACATTATTGATCCAAATTGAAATCTCAAAGAATTTGGGTGATCAAGGCTTAGATATGGACACTACTAGATGGGTTTGATGTTGTTTAAGCACATATTTAATGACCATAATCTCTTGTGTATGTTTGGAAGGTATATGAGCATATTACAAGTATTTTGTACACATGAAGATAACAGGTTCCAAGGAAGGGTTTGAATGACTATATTGCAGTTCTAGTTGGAGCATAGTTATGGGACAATAGTATAACATCAAAAAATAAATAATGATATGAATTTTGTGATAGTCATTACAGTATATCATGCAGTGACAATGGGTGCAGTGTTTGTAGTGACATTGGTTGCAGGTTGTATGGAAAAGACATTTATTGTTGCATTGGAAAAGATAATGGTAGTATCTATATGTATTGGTTGTAGATTAGAAAATCACCTATTATTCAGTGATATTTTATGTTCATGGATCCAATCTGAAAATGTAATGAAATAGATGTCCATAAGGAAGCAAGAGGAATGAGTTTGGAGCCTAGAGAAGGTTGTATCCCACTCATTGCTGAGGTTGGAGAATTAATCAAGTTAGAGCCTACTCAATCTCAAGGTTGGATCTTTAATCAAGTTGTAGCCTAGAGTGAGTAGTTTTGTGTGTCTTCGAGGTCAAAGCCTCAATCAATTTGTAGCCTAATGCAAGTGGAAGATTGCATATTTTTGGGGGTATTTGAATCTTGTAGGTTGGGACCTGCAAATTGATGTAAACAGATTGAAGACTAAGCATGAGATAATGTGGTGGTTTTCTCCCATTTTTTTTCCACCTAAAAATTTTTGTCTCTTTGTGATGTGATGCTCTCTTGCGTTGTTTTTTTTATGTTACTTATGTGATGATACCTTGTGATAATTGATGAGATGACGTTTATAATCATTGCTAAATGAATGAATAGTTCATTAATATTATTAAATTGTGAAATTGACCTCATACTGATTCAACCCCCCTCTCAATGTGACTTTTGGGCCAACAAACTTATCTTCATTTTGTCTCTCATAATAACATTCTCACCAATATTTGACATGGGGAAGGGATATTAGGATTGCAACGGTGATATTTTCATTTTTAGAAAAAAAATGAACAAAGTAATAGCCCTCTAGCATATTTGACCATTTCTCCAAAGAATCTACATATATTTTTCCTTAAAATTCAAGGATATAAAAGCTAAATTGTACCTTGAATGGTGTTGCACCTACAAAATTGCTACTAGTTAGAGTTTCCTTGGTTGTTGTTGGAACCCGTCAAAGGATATGGGTAAAATTTTCCATCATATCATTCCTTTGTCACATTAGTGATTTCTCAAGTAAAAATTTGATAAGGTATCCCACTTTATCATCTCTCTTTTCCTCCACCTTGGGAAGCTACATAGGTTGGTGAGACCTGTTGATCATAATCAGCTACCTTTAAGATTTTCACAGGAAATCTAGCTTAAACCTCTCAAATCCACTCTTCCAGCCTTAAAAATCAATTCTATGCCTGTCGTTACCATTTCCCGTCACAAAATTACACTGTATAAGGCAGAAAACCCGACATTCAAATATATTCCAGGCTTAGCCCCTTCGGCCCTAGCCCCTCTGTCCTTCTCTCCATGTAACCTGGGTACCAGACCAAGTGCTAAAACCGGAGGCGCTTATCACGTATGTATATTGGGCGCGTTTGTCACCATCAATCTGTACAGATCCGACGACATTCGCAAAGTCTTCATCGGGCCCATGGCCTACTCCGTTCATTGTCCAAATCACCCATTCGTCATCCGATCAACCTGCAGATCTATGGCCAGGAACACATCCGTCCTGGTGGTCCCCACAGCAGCGCTTGTACCAAACTCGCCTGGTTTCTATCGCACCGCTCTTCGACGGTGGGCGGTAATTCTCGTTTGGCCAGCGATTCCACTCGTCGCCCGACATGTGGCTCAACGCACTATTGCAAAACCACTCTCCATCGTGCATTATGGTTCGGTCAAAGTCACGGTGCGATATTCATGACAGCCATCTGATCTAGGGGTCTTCATCCAACAGTTGTCACTCGTCGAAGCTACACGGAATTTAATCACGGCATATTTAACCCCTGGTCCTCCTCCACGTCACCATTCCATGTGCCATTCAATGCATTCTCTTTCACCTTCCTTATATGTCATTCAAAAGCTTAAATTCAAAGTTTTTCATCTGCTATGCTCCGCCAACCTTCTCCATGACCACCTCCCACCGTCACGTTGCATTTCCTATCATCGTTCTGCATTTCTCGGCCTCTCCACCTTGCCGCACTGTCTTACCATTATCCCCACTGTGTTCAGCTTCCCGTGCATGGTTTTCTTTAACGAGTTTGCGGATTTTGTAGGTTTGCAACGGCGGAAAGCTATCATGATTCACAGCCTCTATTACTGTGATAGAGGGCATGTCAAAGGACCATTTTTCAGAGCTGAATTATGAAGAAAGGCTTGGGAAGATAAACCGACAAGACTTCCATTAAAAGCAGCAGGGTTAAAATCTATCAAACCCTCCCAGGGACATTCAAAGCGCAGATTAGGCAGGTGAAGATGTAAATGTTGCGGCAGAGAGTATCAGTGGAGAATTAGAGGATTTCGACAATCAGCATTGAAGGTTTCAGGCTCTAATAAAAATTTAGAAGACAGAGGGTACCATGCACAGGGAACAATACTCTCCGGGTTTCATTTCAACGGGATTTTTTTCAGGAAAGGACAAAATGTTCATATGATTTTATCTCTATACCGTGTCCCTGAAGAGACTTTCACCCAGTGCATTTATTTCAAAAAACAGGCTACAGAGGATGTGCAACACCAAAAATTCATCGAGAAGTATGGGCATGCACGTTTCCGCCATCTTGTCCTTATGAAGCAAATTGATGGTTCATCACCTACTTCATTTATTAAGTTTTCCTTTTCTCTATAAAACCCCCGAAGAAAAAATTATTGAGGGTTCCAGATTTTATCAGAAAACTATGCAGTGAAAGGCTTTTGTATACATTTTGTAAAGCTCCTATATGAAGGCTCAGAGCCCGTAGGGTCTTAGTGAGGAGGATTTCTATCTGTTAAAGAGGATTCTGGTCTTTGGTATTTCACACTGTGTAACCTTTTCTCTTATGTGTTATATTAATATATCATTTCATTTCATCCATATTTCTTGTATCATGTTTTGGAATGCAAGTGGATCACTGATTTTTGGTATGGATTCATCCTAGTTGATGCCCATGCTCGTATCAGTCAAGCGCTTTAAATATGGCTCATGCATGATATATTGTTCCACTATTCATCTAAACCGTATTTCTGCTATATTAGTTTCTTTGGGAGGGTGTTTTTAAAACGCCATTGTTGTGTATGGATCTTAGATTGGTAAGCCCATGCATGGCTATGTTGTGTATCTGGATATCAGCCCAATGATAACTAGTATCTTCTTGATATTTCTTTCACAAGCTCACCCCTTTTGACAATTGATTTCTGTGACATATTACTTGAATTGGCCCTCTTTACATTAAATTGTCTCTTAACTGTCTGATGCCTTTATATTGGAATCTTGCACTCTGCCTCTGCAATATCCTTTCTCTGTGTCAGTTTTTGAGATTGATCCCATTCTAGTTTATTTCCCTGTTTACAGGAGATAGCATGTGAGATGAAGTTGACAACTTCATATATTATATTATACGCTCCTTGCTATGTTAAGATGTCCTAGGCACTGGTCTATCACAAATCTAGGTTGTCTCTAGGAGCGACAACATCTTTCTGGCGCTGTTGCCGGGGATCGAAGTTAAGAAAATCAGAATCCCTGGGCCTCGAAAAATCATATTCACTCTCTAATTAGGTGAGCACAGAGAGTTGAGAGTTGTAGATATATCACCTTGGCGACTCCACGTTTGTTTATTTGATATATATATTTGCAGTCCTGGCTCCTCGTAAGCCACACCTAAGGTCAGATACGTCTAAGCCAAAGACACCTTCATTGTCTGACCCTGAAAAGATCATACATAGAAAAAAATGGAGGGAAAGAAAATCAGTCCATTCTGAAATTCCCGAATTCTCTCAAGAAGACTTTCCGTCCTCCTCCTCTCAAGATTCTCAATTGCAAATTCCTGACTCCACTGTCGGAGATACCGATTACTATTCAGATAGTCCACCCCGAGGAGGTGTCCAATTTAAAGATAATTTTCATCCTACTCCTGAGGTAGAAGAGGTTAAAGAAGTCACTGAAGTATCTACTGTTAACAGACCATTGTTCCCCTCAACACCTCAAGTTGCAGTTGAGTATATTCCTATTGTTATCCATACTCCACTTCCACTTCCTCCTCTTACTCAACAAACTATTGCACTACCTCCACCCCCTCCAATGGCCAATGTTCCAAGCTTTTTGTTAAATAAATATGCTCCTCTGGCATTACCCCAAGTGTTGAATGATATGCCCCAAGATTATCTGAAGGTCTTGCCCAGATTCAATGGGGAAAATGAGATTGATGCTCAAAAACATGTTGAGACTTTCTGCTCTTTTGCAGAGAACTTTAATGTAGAACATTTGGATGTAGTATTAAAATTCTTTGTTCAATCTCTTGATGGTGAAGCTCAAAAATGGTTTAAGACTTTGGCAGGTCGTTCTATTACCACTTGGGATAATATGGAGGATACTTTTCTCAGAAAATGGGGGGAGAAGAAAGATCATGGACAATGTCTTACTGATTTTAATACACTCAAGAAAAGACACAATGAAGGGGTGTCAGAGTTTATCAAGAGATTTAATAAGTTGTATCTAAGCCTTCATGTTGATATGAAACCTCATCAGACTGCTGCTAAAGTTGTTTTCATAGCAGCCTTTGACTCAGAATTTGGTTTCTCTCTCAGAGAAAGAAAGCCTGCTACTCTCGATGACGCTCAGACAGATGCTCTAGAAATCGAGGCAAATTTTTCCTCCACTGGTAAATCAAAGGGAAAATCCGAGCATGATACTAGAAGAAGGGGCAAAGAGGAGGTGTCTACTTCTAGTCAAGACAGAGACTCTAGTACTAGCATAATCGAAGAAATGAACAAAAAGATTAGCAACCTTACTAATAAGCTGGGTAAGCTCGAATTGGTGGCCAAGAATTCAGCCTCCAGGAATTTCCATAATGCTTGAAACAGAGGTTACAATCCTCAGTATAGGAAACCACCCTTGCAAATTTTGCCAAGGAAAGCAAAGGAGCAACAGGATCAAGTACCACACCCATTATATCTGGAAGGTCCAGTAGATGATTCTACTAAAGACACTGCCTATGGACTGGAGGATGCAAATCTTGCCTTTTCCAATAGTGATGGAGAAGAATGCCCTTTGCAAGGGAATGATGGAGCTGAGTGCTCATTGCAAGAAGAAAAGACTAGAGACACAGAAGAAGCTGAATTTGATCATTATTGTAAACAATTTGATGATTTCATGCAAGCACATTTCAATAAAAGATATGATCTCAGATATTCTAGGAAGAGGAATCGTACTCAAGAGCAAGAAGAAGAGTTACCCCAGAAGGAAGCACCTGCTCAGAAGGAGTCTACAATGCAGAAAGTCACAGACAAAGGTAAGGGACCTCTAAACAAACCTTTGCAATCTAGTGATCAAATTCCTTCCTCTTCAAAAGCAGTCATTCCTCCAAATACCAAGCCTATGTCAAGAGAAGTCAAACCCCCAGCTGAAAATAAAGAGCCAAAAGAGGTTGTAATAGAGAAGTCCCCCGTGTTTTCTGTTTGCAAAAGGAACTTGAAAAAGTCAAAATCCCAGTGCCCTTGACGGAACTGTTGAAGCAACCAGTATACCAAGCTCAGTTCACCTCATTTATGCTACCTCCAGAAGCACCAATCATCCCAGATAGTCTCAACCTTTAAGAAGAAAGACCCATGGTTGTCTTTGGTCCACATGTTGAGGAATTAGATGCTTCTACTCCTCCCTTTTATGTGTCTCTAGTGATTCATGACCTGCTATTACATAATTGTTTGTTAGATTCTGGAGCTTCCCATAATCTAATACCTCTGTCAGTCATGGAACAACTAGGATTACAAATCACCCGTCCATACAAGGACCTCTATTCATTTGACTCCAAAAGAGTTAAATGCTTGGGGATGATCAAGGATTTGGTGGTTAATTTGGCCCAAATCCCAGCTAAAAGTGTGGTAATGGACATCGTGGTGGCTGACATCCCAGCTCGTTTTGGTATGTTTCTATCAAGGTCCTGGGGAACAAAAATTGGTGGATCACTCAAGATGGATTTAACATATGCCACTATCCCAGTTTTTGGTGGCCAAGAGAGGAGGTTGTACAGGGAGACTAGATTTTTCAAGATGGTGACTAAGGCTGACAACTCTGTAAATTCACCAGTCTACAGTAAAGAAGGAGATTTCTCATGCTTGATGCTGGAAGAAGATCAAGATTTTGCTCATGAACTCTCCTTCTGTCAGATCAAGACTGAGCAACCTTCAGAGAGCCATGAAGCAGGAATCTGGACACTTCATTTTGACGGAGCAAATTCAAGAGAAGGTAATGGAGATGGAGTACTATTGATTTCTCTTAGAGGCCAATGGGTTCCACTGTCTTTCAAACTAGAATATGAAGCCACCAAAAATGTGGTTGAATATGAAGCACTTCTATTAGGATTACAAACAGCCAGGAATATGAACATACAAAGCCTAAAAGTTCTGGGAGATTCAGAACTGGTGGTCAGAAAAGTCAGGAATCAGTGTCAGACCAAACATCCTAGACTGAGGGCTTATAGGAATGAAGTGTGGGACATAGTGGAGAATTTTTTCTTAGCATTTAATATCCAGTTCATGCCCCGGGAGCAAAATAGAATGGCAGACTCTCTTGCTTTGGCTGCTAGTACATTCTGTCCACCTCAGAATCCTCTTTTAAGATATGAAGTTGAGGTGCGTTATCGGCCTTCAATCCCAGTTAACATCAAACACAGGCAGGTATTTGAAGATGAAGAACAGATGAAGAGATTCCTGGAAACAGTGGGAGAATTCTCCAATATGGAGATTGATGCTGATGAAGAAGAGGATGAGTCTGAAGATACACCAGAAAGAAATTGGGAGAAGAAAGTGGCGGGTAATAAAGTGTTGCAATTGAAGGGAAACGTTATACCTAGAGGGCTGGTGCCTCTAGAAATATTATTTGACAAGAATGATGTCCCAGTGCAACCAAGCAAAATGATAGAAGAAAATCAGGTAGAGGACCTGAATTTGGGTACTGAGGCTGACCCCAAAATTGTAAAACTGTCGAGGAAGATCCCTGGAGAATATAAAAGGCTATATCAGAAATTGTTTCAGTCTTACAAATATGTGTTTGCATGGTCCTATCAGGACTTGAAAACTTTTGATATCAATATAATGCAACACAAAATTCCACTGAAGGGAGATGCTAAGCCTCATAAGCAGAAGCTCAGACAGATAAATCCCCTGTTGCTTCCTTCTATTGAGAAGGAAATTAAGAAACTGTTAAAGGCCAAAATAATCGTGCCATTGAGGTACTCTGAATGGGTAGCAAATCTAGTCCCTGTCCGGAAAAAGAATGGAGAAATAAGGTTGTGTGTGGATTTCAGAAATTTAAACAGAGCATCCTTAAAGGACAATTATCCACTGCCTAAGATGGACCACATCTTGCAGAGGGTGGTTGGAGCTTCCAAGATGTCAATGATGGATGGATTCTCTGGTTATAACCAGGTGGCTGTGCTTCCAGAAGATCAAAAGAAGACTGCCTTCACCACACCATGGGGTACATTCATGTATGCCAGGATGCCTTTTGGATTAATTAATGCAGGGGCCACTTTTCAGAGGGCCATGGACATTGCTTTTGTTGGGGAGCAGGATAAATTCCTGGTGGTCTACCTCGATGATATCACTGTATTTTCCAAGAATGATACTGAGCACATTGAGCATTTACGCAAAACTTTTGAAAAATTCAGAAGGTATGGTCTCTCTCTAAATCCTCAAAAGTCTTTATTTGCATTAGAAGAGGGAAATTTTTTGGGACACATTGTGACTAGAGATGGGGTGAAGATAGATCCTAAGAGGGTAGAGGTTATAAATGTTATTGCTCTCCCCAGAAATAAAAAAGAAGTTCAGGTGTTCCTTGGCCGTATAAACTTTTTGAGGAGGTTCATCCCTAACTATGCTGAGATAGTTAGGCATATAACAGACATGTTGAAGAAGAACAATGAGGTAAAGTGGTCACAAGAATCACGAGAGGCCTTTGTCAGGATTAAAAATGCATTTGTTGAAGCCCCTGTGCTAGTTGGGCCGGATTATTCCAAACCTTTTATGATCTTTTCATTTGCTTCACCCCATACAGTAGCAGGAGTTTTATTGCAGAAAAATGAAGATGGATATGAGCAGCCTATTTCCTTTTTCAGCCAGGTGCTTCATGATGCTGAACTGAAATATAATATATTGGAAAAGCAAGCATATGCCCTAGTAAAGTCCCTCAAAGCATTCCGCATGTATATTTTGCAGTCCCATATCACTACATTTGTGCCTGCAGCTGCTGTAAAAGATATTCTTATCCAAGGGGACAGTGAAGGAAAAGGGGGAAGGTGGATTGCCAAAATACAGGAGTATGATCTAGACATCCGTCCTACCAAGCTGATCAAAGGACAAGGGCTGGCCCAAATCTTATCTGAATCAAATTATCAGGCTTTGGGTATAAATTTGTCCATAATAGCAAGTGAGGAACTTGAGGAGAAAGAAGAGCGATAGGGAATTAGGGTACCAACTCCAGAAATACATGTAAAGTACCTCACCATTTAGTGGTACAAAGAGATAGTATAATATCTCCTCACACTTAGCTGCCCACCAAGCTGTGACAAAGCTAAGTACAGATCACTGAGGTTAAAATCACAGAAATACATAGTTGCTAATGGGCAGCTATATTGGCGAGATCCTTCAGGCATCCTACTCCTGTGTCTCACAGAGGATGAAGTAGAAAGTATAATGGCTGAATTTCATGAGGGAATCTGTGGGGGTCACTACAGCTGGAGGGCCACTGCTCACAAAATCCTGAAGGCTGGTTTTTATTGGCCCAAGCTTTTTGGAGATGTTTTTGCCCAGGTTAGAGCCTGTGAGAAGTGTCAGAAATTTGCTGAAAGACAGAAATTAGCACCTTTGCCCATGATTCTTGTGCATGTGGATGAACCATTCAGGCAGTGTGGGATTGATTTTATAGGTGAAATACATCCCCCATCGAGTGGTCAGCATAAATGGATTTTAACTGCCATAGATTATTTTACAAAATGGGTGGAAGTTGTACCTACCAGGAATGCTACTGATGCTGTGATAATAAAATTCATGGAAGAAAACATCATATCCAGGTTTGGCTGTCCTGCCAGAATAGTGACTGATAATTCCCAGGCTTTCAAGTCTACCAAGTTTGTGAGTTTCTGTCAGCAATATAATATCACACTAAGTCACTCTACAGCCTATTATCCACATGGAAATGGCTTGGCAGAGTCTTCCAATAAAACCCTGGTGAGGGCATTGAAGAAGACTATAAATGAAAACTAGAAAAATTGGGATTCCCAGTTAAAATTTGCTCTGTGGGCCAATAGAATTACCAGTAAGAGAGCAACTGGAAAATCCCCATATGAATTGGTATATGGGAGGGTAGCAGTATTTCCTATTCAATTAGCCCTACCAGTAGCTCGATTCATGCAGGAAAGTCAGGAAGAGCCTGATGATATGACCAGGCGAATAAATTAGCTGGTGGAATTAGAAGAAACACGCAATCAGGTAAATCAAAGGCTAACAGAGTATCAGGAGAAGATGAAATGCCTTTTTGATCAGCATGCTAAAGGCAGGAATCTGCAGATTGGTGATCTAGTGCTCAGGTGGGATATCCGAAGGGCGGAAAAAGGAAAACATGGTAAATTTGATCCACTCTGGTTCGGTCCCTTCAAGATTGTGGAACAGGGAGGTAACAACACTTTCAAGTTGGAAAATTTACAGCGTGACTTGCTTGATGCCCCTGTGAATGGTCAGTTCCTTAAGCCCTACTTTCAGTTCTGATTCAGGCAGAGGCAGCCTGATGTATTATATTGTATATTAGTTTCCTGTTTCGCTTTTTGTTTGAGTAATGTGGGTGTTGTGATGAATCATAAAATAAAAAGCAGAGGTGCTAAAGAGCAAGGTTCACACAAAGGAGTATCTGGTGGTCTACGAAGTTCTCGACACATCCAGGGATGGACGTGCCATCCCCAGATGGAGCCGATGTTGATCATAATCAGCTATTTATAAAATTCTCACAAGAAATCTGGCTTAAACCTCTCAAATCCCCTCTTTCAGCCTTAAAGGAGTCATTTTCACGCCTATCGTTGCCTTTCCCACCCCCAAATTACATTATAAAAGGCCACAGATCATAAATTCGAAAATCTATCAGGCCTAGCTCCTTCGGCCAAGCCTCTGCTCCTTTACTCCACTTGACCAAAATCTAGAACAGAGTGTTAGCTCTATAAGCGCTTATCAAATGAATATTAGGTGCATTTTGAGCCACCGATCTGTATAAGATCAGACGGCGTTTGTTCATCTCTGTCGCGCCCATAGACCGCCCGACTACTGTCCGATCAAACCGCGAAATCAACGGTCCGCAACTTGTATGTCCTGGTGGTCCCCGCGCCCGAACACTGTTCAAAACCCGCTAGTTTTCATCGCACCACCTTTCGGAGGCGGGTGGTATTCCTCAAATCAGAGCGATTCCATACATCGCTTGCCGCGTGTCTCTGTGTACGGCTCCAAAACCGCCCTCCATCGCGCATTATTGTTCGATCAAAGTCACGGCATGATATTCATGATAACCGTCCGATCTGGAGGTCTTCATCCAACGGTCGTCGCGCTCCAAAGCTGCACGAGGGTTAGTCTGTGTCAACAGTGCCCCTGGCCCACTGTCTCATTGCCCTCCGATGCGTTTTCAACCGTCAATCTCGTTTTGGGATCGAACGGTCCAGATCATCCGCATATCCTGCCATTGACTTGGTCCTCCTCCACGTCATCATCCCACGTGTTTATCGCATTTTTCCCTCCGTCATTCATATATTCCATTCATAGGTTATATTTTTATGTTTTGCATTATAGCTTTGGCCAGCCCGTCCGCCATTGCTCCACTGCATTTTTCATCGTCACCTCTCATCCTTCCACCATCTCGTCATGCCGTGTTGCTACACAGTCGTCCCCACTGCATCTCCATATCCATGCATGGTTTTTCTTAACATGTTTTCGAGTTTTGCAGGGTTGTCTGGTGATGAAAACCGCTATGATTCATAGCCTCCATTATAGAAGCGGAGATCACAAAAAGGACCATTTTGCAGAGGCAAAATTTATGGAGAAAGTCCCTGGAAGGTAAATCTATAAGGCTTCCATTAAAGAAGCGGGGTTAAAATCTGTCAAACCCTGTAGGGACATTCAAGGCACCGATTTCGCAGATGAAGATATTAATAGAGCAACAGAGAAATATCAGTGGATGATTAAGGAATTCTACGATCAGCATTGAAGGTTTCAGGCCTTAATTCAAGACAGAGGGTACCATACACAGGAAACAATATCCTCCAGGTTTCATTTCAGCAGGATTTTTCTTTCAAGAAAGGACAGAATGTTCATACGGTTTTACCTCTATACCGTGTTCCTGAAGAGTTTTCCACCCGGTGTATTTATTTCAGAGAGCAGGCTACAGAGAACGTACAACAACACAAAGTCATCAAGCAGTATGGGCATGCACGTTTCCGCCATCTTGTCTTTATGAAGCAAATTGATGGTTCATCACCTAATTCATTTATTAAGTTTTCTTTTTCTCTATAAAACCCCCGAAGAACAGATTATTGAGGGTTCCAGATTTTATCAGAAAATTATGCAGTGAAAGGCTTTTTGTATACATTTTGTAAAGCTCTTGTATGAAGGCTCGGAGCCCATAGGGTCTCAGTGAGGAGGAGTTCCATCTGTTAAAGAGGATTCTGGTCTTTGGTATCTCACAGTGTGTAACCTTTTCTCTTATGTGTTATTTTTAATATTCATTTCATTTCATCCATGTTTCCCGTATCATGTTTTGGAATGCAGGCTCATCGATTTTCGGTATGGATTCATCCTAGTTGATGCCCATGCTCGAATCGCTCAAGCGCTTTGAAATATGGCTCATGCATGATATTTTATTCCATTACTCATCTAAAACCGTATTTCGCTATATTAGTTGCTTTGGGAGGGTGTTTTAAAAATGCCATTATCATGTATGGATTCTTAGATTGGTAAAGCCCATGCATGGTGGTATTGTGTATCCGGATATCACCTCAGTTGACTAATATCTTCTCAACATTTCTTTCATTACATAAACCTTCGATAATTGATATCCGTGACATATTACTTGAATTGGCCCTCTTTACGCAGAATGTCTCTTAACCGTCCGATGCCTATATTGAATCCCGCATATTGCCTCTCGCATTCTTTCCTAGAGACACTTTCTGAGGGTCTTGGTACCATTTAAATCATATTTCCCTATTTACAGGAGATAGCATGTGAGCTGAAGTTGACAACTTCATACATTATATTATACGCTCCTTTCTATGCTAAGATGTCCTAGGCACTGGTCTATCACAACTATAGGCTATCTCTAGGAGCGACAACACGCTTGGTTACTCTTGAGGGAGTTTGGCCATCACTTGTACTTGCATATCTATGATACCGGGCAGCAGGAGGCTTGGCTGCGCTGGTTACTCTTGAAAGAGTTTGGCCATCACTTGGAAAACACTCTTCCTAAGAGTCGGAGGATGAAGGAAAGATGGTTGGATACTTGCATCATTGAGCAGCATAGAGTATGGATGCATGGTGTTGATATGATACTCATATCATTCATTGTGTCTTCATCACATGATTGGTATGATGGAGGTATGGGGAGGCAACACAATGTCTTGTTGCTTTGTTTGTTTCTGGGAGAGCAAGGGCAGATTTGCTCTCACACTTTGTATGATGTTGCAGGAAGAGGGGATGGCACTATCTCCTTGATCTTTGATGATGGCTTGGAAGCACTTCCAACTTGGGAGGTATTCCACTTTTGTTGCAGCATTATTAGAGGAGTCTTTGACAAGGAGCATGTCAAAGAACGGAGCTTTGTATTGATAGGAGCTTATTTGCATGAGCTCACAGCGCTGTCACTTTGGAGCAGAACCTTATGGATGAAGTGTGCCCAGCCAAGATATGGTGGATCTATAACCCATAGGTCCCAGGATCACTTCATATTTGTTGCACTTGATGAACAAAGAGGAGGTAATGATGTTAGAGACATCTATGGCATATTCTTCTTGACTTAGGTTTCCAAGCATGAGGAGGATTATCTTTTTGCAGCACATGGTTCATTCTTCTTCATCGCATGCCAAAACACTATGGAAGACTCATGTATAGACCCATGTACCATCTTACTTCCAGCATGTGGTGAGAAGTTTGTACATACATTCATTGATTTGCACACTCTTGCCATTCCTATGCAGTGCATTGCTTCACAAGGGGGCAAGCTTGTCACATTGCTCCATGAGTTGTGTTGGGCCAATCTACATGATGGAGGTAGCCATCTCTTTTGTGGCCTTGGGCAAATTTTTTATCACCACATGTATGTTCAGTTGTTGCACTATAACATGTATCATATGGAGACATGCATGATTAACCATGTAAGGAGAAACATCTTGCCTTGTACTTTCATCAAGCAGCAACTTGTAAAACTATGTTGTACTTGGTTGGGAGGCTGTTGGTACCTTCTTGCACCAAATGAGACCTTCAGCATTATCTTCATATTATTGCTGATCATGCCTTCATTTGCTGATATAGATCAGATTTGTATGGGAGGCTTGATTATGAGGGAGACACATGAGCTGGATGTGTCCGTGAGAGGGAAGAATTCTCACAATTTCTGCACTACATGTTCTAATGGGAGCATGAGAGGAGATATGGCCACCACAGCGAAATGTTTGTTCTCTTTTGAGGTGGGCTATGAGATTGATATTCATCCATTGTACAACCATGGGCAAGTGCTTGATCATGTATTATTGTTGCTACATTCAGCCATTTACTACCCTTTAGTAGATGTGATGAATCATGGACATTGCTTGCCATGTAATTTTCTAAAGTTGCAGTGGATGAGACTGCGCTGTATCCTTGTGAGGAATTGTTTGCATCATGTATCATCATGTAAGACCTTCAGCAAACCTCTCATTAGGATGTTCCATGATGACCATGCCCTATTCCTCATGGATGGATTGTTTTGGGCCAGCTTGTTCTTCATTGTTGGAGGAACCTTCTCTGGAGGATTGTTCTTCACTTTGCCATTGGTGGGCAATAATTTTGCAGCCCAGGATCAGCATACACTCTACACTTGTCATGAGTGGAGAGAAGGACAGCATGGGGTAAGCTATGATGCTTGCCAAGATCAGATTTTCAGCCCAACTTCATTACCAAAGCTTGAGGTGGAAGGAGATTCTCAAGAGTTGCCTTGTTGGGAGGTGGCTCATTTTGTTTGGATGATTGCTTGGAGATGGAGGATCCACATGAGGGAGATGTTCCTCATTATATTCCAAACTCCATGCCTTGAGTGGAGAGAGGTGATGAGTTGGTACACAGTCGATGGGACAACTTACACCGTGACAGATACAGCACAGCAGGAGTCATGGTCTTCGCCTCTTAGAACAACAGTCATACCTAGAGGCAGCGCGCAGTCCGAGCCGTGGGACTTGGGCTATTATTGGCCATGCTGGCCATGGGATTCGGAAGGATTGTTGGTTGGCTGGTACCGTGAGAGATCAGTTTGGGATGCCGGCATTGAGAGATCCCTTCATATCAGGGTGATGCAGAGGACAGGGAAGATTCAGTGGCGCATCTAGGACCCGGGCACATTTTGCAGAAAGGAGACTTGTTCAGGCAGTTGCTTGAGGGCAAGCAACATTTTGCCGGGGGGGACTGTAATATTCCTAATTAGCGACAGCTAATTGGAATATTCTATTTTGTTTAGTTTGTCGTCTATAGTTTGTAAATAAATAAAAAGTGAGTGAAGAGGGTCTAACTCACTTAAGTGAAATAAGACATACACCTAGTAGCACAACGTTGTGACTTAAGTGGGACTCAAGGGGGGCGACCCAACACCACGTGGAGGAGGAGGCCTATGTACACTCTAGAAGCTTCTGCAAGCTTCTGCGCAGATGAGGATGTGGAGGAGGGAGAGAGGCTACATTGGGTTTTGGAGGGAAACCAACGTTATAAAAGATGGAGGAGCCTCCTCATTTCATTCATGCTTGAGTTATTGATTGTTGAGTGAGACATTTGTCTTCTTTAGCACGTTGGCTGTTTAGCCTGTCTGCAGCACTGTTTAGTGCAATCGAGTGTCTCCGTGCAGAGATCTCACCCTTAGCCTCGAGGGACTTCGAGTGCCTGCTCGGGCAAGGTTAGTTTTTCAGCATCATCCTCCAGGACAGCGTTATTGCTGTAGCAGCGTAATACTGTGTTGTAGGGTGTTGCCGTGGTGACTTTACGACACCACTTCCTTCTCTTGTTTTTCAGAGGGAGAATTCTTCTTCCCTTTGGAGGATCAGATTGGAGGACATTGGAGCTGATTTGCAGATCTTGGCACTTGGCCGAAGTGTTTTATCCCACTACTGCGCAGTCCCTCTTAGTTACTGTGTTATTTTTATGGTGTATCTGTAGTGAGGGGTTGCGGATTGATTTGGGGAAGAGATCTCAAGTGTAAGGATCAGCCTTCCACTTTGGAGATCCATTGGAGGAGGTCTACTTCAGATTGTTCATCATCTGCAGCCTTCTCTACTTGGTTCCAGATTTGAGTTACAGCAGCTGCCCAGCAACTCTGGCATTTTCATGTATTGCTGAAATCCCCAAGGGGAATGTAATAAAGAGCCCTTTGGGCATTTTGTCTCATTATAGATCTCTGTTGCAGATCTGTAATCTAATAAAGATAAGCTTCAGCCTCCTGGAAATAACGCTGAAGGGTTTCTGGATCATTCTCTTGTCTTGCGGCACCTCATTCGTGAGGGATTTTCTATATAAAACTGCTGTTTAGCCTTGCTTAATGCCCATGCCATATTCCTAAACTCATCCTCTGATTATTTATAGTGTTTTATATCTTATTCCTTCATAAAATACGATGCCCTTGCTTCAGTAAATTTCTGCATACTCAAAGTCATGGGAAATCAGGGTTTTTCTTGACTAGTCAGGAAGGAGGAACTGTTTAACATAGCAAAACGACTTTGTTTGAGCTGAAGTTCGACATGGAAGTCCCTCTTAACCTAGTATAACATATTCTAGAACCTTGACTCGTAATTTTACGCAGATTTTCTTATACACTCATTTTAGGGCCAAAATCCTCACTTTTCCCCACCTTTTTGCCCTTAAAAGCTAAGTAAAGGTTGTTGTTGTTCTTTCTTTTGGTTGCTGAGCATTTTCAGACGTATTCTATGATAGTTGAAGCCATCATACCTGAAGAATGCGTTTTTCAGGCATGATCTGCTGAAAAATCCATTTTGGGGATATTATCGTCTACTGCACTATTATTGTTTGAGCGCTCTAGTTCTCTACCGCTTGGTGTGTTTATCTTTTTCTCCTAGACAGAGTCTGGAAAGGGCCAGATAGCCTCTGGATCTCATCCTCTTCTAGAGGCGACATATCCTGTAAATGCCCTCCCAGTCAATCTCTGGTTGGAGATGGTCGTGTTTTAGAGATATCCCCGAAACGGGATATTACAGATATGGGCTTCTTCTCATCCTCTTTTGTTATTGTTCTTCTTGAGCTTAGGACAATCTCTTCTATAGTGCCCATATTTCTGACACCCATAGCATTAAATCTTAGCCACGTTCTTCTTTTTTGGAGGACCAAATTTTCCCTTTCTTTTTGTCATTGTAGCATATGCTTGATCCCATATCAGATTTTTCCTTTAGCCTTGATTCTTCCATCTTGCATACTAACCACAGTTCATGGAATGGAGTAGCTTCTTTCTTCCCATAAATACTTGAAGTTACCCCACACCTCCGGTAGTGCATTTAGTACTACTGTAGTCATTTCTCTATCAGACATGATTTCTCCTAGATCTTGAATTTGATCCCTGATCTCAAATATCCTCATAAAGTATGAGGATATTCCTTCGTCCTTTGACATCTTTAGCCTATAGATTTCTTGCCTTAGAGAGAGAACTTTCCCTGCAGTGCTTACGGAATATAACTCTACCAGTTTGTCATATATTTCTTTTGAAGTTTCAAGTTTTGATACATATGGGATGAGAGGATCCTTGATGGATTCAATGTGAATCCTTTGAGCCCTAACTTCCCCCTTCATAAACTTTGCAAGTTCTTGAGCATCTTCTTTTGCTGGTGTAGACTTCTTCTTTGATCTAGGGTTTGATACTTCGTTGTAGATTTTGACTTCACTTTGATATCCTTCGATTTGCTTTGATGTCTTTCTTCAGATTCGATCCTTGAGTGACCCTTGATGAGATTCCCTTCCTTGATTGTTACCTTAGCTCTAATACCATGTTGAGAAATCTTGGGCATCGAGATTAAGTGATTTCTCTTCTATTGATAACTGCTTGTGAATGATTTTTACTTCTTAGGTTAGAATCTTCTTTTACTTATGTTATTATAGTGTTATTCGTCATCAAACAACTACCAATGCATAAACCATAAATAGACAAGAGACACCGAATACAGGCGATCATCCAGGGCCAAAACCTCTCCCACTTGAGAGGAAAACTTGAACAAATTCTTCTTCTTATAGAGACTTCAATTGACGAATACCAAGACCAATACCCCTAACCTATATGCCACTCCAAGACCAAGACACACGTTCTCTTTCACTGCTTCTCCTTTGTGCCCAAGTCAACACTCAGTCCAAATGTTTACCTTCCTCTGTACCTCGGCTATACTTTAGATCTTCAACATCTTGTTGCAGATTTGCAATTCTCGGTTTCTTTAGAAACCTTAGCACATGGGCAGTACCCTTGAGACCTTTGTATAGGATGGAGACTTCTACTATACTTCAACTTACACTTTAGGCTTGACCTCTTTCTTGACTAGACATTCTATGATGACTGATATAGTCTCGACTTCCCTTGCAGCAAATTATCCTTCTTCTTGCACATGTGATGGATATAAGCCCTTAAAACAACCCAAACCAAGTTGTTTTTAGTCCTTCCTTCTTCGCTTGGAGAGAGGCTTCCTTCATGAGACTTCACACTTCCTATTGCAATTCTTCATTTGTCCGAAATTCTATTTCCTAAACTGAGGTCGAGCGGCCTATTTATAGTGGTTGCCCATGATAATAAGCCGGCGTGAAAATGAGCTATGCTGACGTGTCTTTTGGAGAGGTTTCATCACTTTAATTAAGGTCGACTTGAAGTAGATGCTTGAGCTTGGTCTTGGAGTGCTATTTGACATTTTCTCTGACTCATATACAAATATAATATGTCCAAGAAGGGTCCTTCTTACATGACATTGACGCTAATTGACTTTTATGACTTGATGACAAATACTAAAGGCTCACAATGGGAGCCATCACTAAAAATAAAATTCCATGCTCATGAAACCCATGAGACGAGCATTACAATAATAATTTTATTTTTCTTCTTTACATCAATTACATAAAATCACAATTACACATATCATTATGAAGACCGAACCTCGTTACAATTTTCAACATAGTGTTCATATTGTGATTCCACTGTGGGTACGTCTTTTCTGAATGTTTTTCTTGGTGAAAAGTTACTCGATAATATCACAGAACTTACCGATAATATTGCGAGAGTTACTGGATATTACTCGAGAAGCATAAACTTCTTTACCTGCTGAAGAGTGCGATGAGAGTGCTCGGATAATCAGTTCTCGCCAACCTATTATCTTTGCGAGCTCAAAGATTGAAATGTTAGCCTGAGCTCGTTTCATATCATCAACAACATTATAATCAATACTTTCCATCTTTAACGGATCAAGTGGTGTAGCTTTATTTGATGCTTCAAGAGTGGTGGACTTTTTCTTGTTATTGGTGGAAGTGTATTTGGAAAAAGGAGCACTTCCAAACTTGTTCTATGAATTCTGAGCTATATTGGATGGTGTTAGGATTCTACTCAACAATTGCTTCTTAAGTTCCTGCTAAAAAACAGGTCCCTTGCTCCTCAAATTGTAATGACCATTTGACTACTTGGGAGGATCTTCACTTGCTAACAGTTCATCGACACTCTGATTATCCAAATTGTATATAACATTAAACATGTTCACTGAGTGTCTAGCACCCGAACTTTCTTCGGTCGTTGCAGATTCATTTGTTTCTTCACTTTGATCTGGTTGTTCTTCTGCTAACAAAGTATCAATCAGAGTAGCCATCATAATGTTCATATTGTGATTCCACTAGGGGCACATCTTTTCTAAATGTTTTTCTTGGTGAAAAGTGCAAAAATTATTCATGTCCAAATTTTCGACATTAAACACTATGTTAGAACTTTGAGCAGATTTGGCCGTTTGAGAATTATTGTTCTTTTTAAAGAAAGGTGACCTAAAAAACTTCTTGTTGGTAGTGGGTGCCTCACTCGACCTTCTCTTTAAAACTAATGCTTCGTTCGTGAGTCAAGCTTGCCGTATCGAAAGAGTTGTTCTCCTTTGCTTTGCTGGAAGAGGTTTGGGTTTTCCTACCAGTTTCCTTGGATTCTTTGGGATCAACGGTGTCTTCAATGACCCCAATAGAACACAAATATTTTTTGACAGTAAAAGCTTCTACAAATTTTAAGGCCAAAGTATTCTTTGCAGCGCTTTTGAAAAACACAGAAATGTCAGTTGGCAAGGCAACTGTATAATAATGCTTTGTAATGTCATCATGCAGTTTACATCAATAGGGAAGTTGTTCAACAAACGAGTGAATGTTTGGTTAAAATCTTTATCTCTTTCTTTGCCCCCATTTTCAGGTTCCCAAGTTCTTTTAATAACATGGAGGAAGTTTTATTGTCAGCAAGATTTTCCAAAAATAGCTTCTTAAACTCCCTCCAGCCATGGATTGAATTAGCCAGAAGACTGTGATACCATATGGAACCTCTACCTTGTAAAGTATACAGAAAGAGTCTACAAGCAACATTGTCAAAACATACCTCAAACATCTGTTAATGCATGTAGAAATCATCAAGATAGTCTTTAACTTTGGTCTTCTTATCCAAGTATGCATCAGCCATGCCTTTGTCTCTTCCCTCCTCTTCTTTTGAATGCAAGGAGGCTTCTCCTTCACCGTTAAAATATGTGTTATAATCGGGATGTTCCTGGTCATAAAACTGAAAATCTTCTCCTTCGCTGTCCAGATTCTCCTAAATGGGTGGAAATTCCCCTTGGTGACTTCTTCCTTTTGCAGGGTCAACTAACTACTCAAGGGTTGCGATAACCAAATCTTCCAACGAAGAAACCAATATGCCACTAGGAGTTGTTTCTTTGTTTACAGGCTTATGAGGTAGAATAATAGCAACAGGGAGTAAACCAAGAGCTCTCACAAACTGAGTAATGGGTCAGATAGTTCGGAGTTGATCGTAAGTAAACTCAAATGCTTGTCCTAGACTAGATTGATAAGTTTCCTCTCTGTCAAGAGTATGAGTTGGAGTAGAAATGGGAATGTCACTGCCTTGTGCAGAAGTTTGCTTGTTAGGATGTGGTGAGTTATCAGCACAGTGTTGGATCCCGCCGACATGCAAGGGGGTCTCCCCAATGAAAATTCCCAATTAGAATTCGCATTGTTTGGTGTAGGAGCCCTTCCAGAAATAAGGCCCGACTTCCATTTTCTTAGAGATTTGCCTTCACTACAATGGTCAGCATGAGAGAGTAATGTACATGTACATGTACTTTTGAATGAACAAGTGAGTATGCCTTGTGGAATGTTTAGTTGTAGAATGTATCAAGGTTCTTTCATCGGAGGGGAAATAAAAGTGAGCCTTTAAGAGAGAAGTAATAGTACTAATCTAATAAAGACACACGAGCATATATACATGAAATAATTGTTGGTGAACTAGTGAAATAGTTTGGAGTGTAAAACTCAGATTTAACTGTAATTGTATATATTATTATTGATAGAAAGATGAGATGATTACAATGGGGAATCACCAAGGCTTTAAATACAGCCTCACGGTGTCCCTTGGTGAAGAGGCATGATCTTTGATCATGCCCTTTCACTTAATAAACCTAAGACAACTACATTTAAATAATAATTAATAAATTATACATAACATTGCCCCTCTCTTAAAGATGCTTTGTCCTCAAAGCATACGTAACAACGAGTGTTGTTGACGAAACTCTTTAGTTTCCCAAGAGGCTTCTTCCTCAGGGAAATCCTTCCACTTGATTAAATATTCTATAATAACACGAGAGCGTAGTTTCTTTTCTTGGGTAGATAGGATACTTTTAGGTTCCAAAATGATCCTTCCTTCATCATCCAAAAATGGAAGTGTCGTTTGGGGTGACTAATGGTCACCAAGTGCTTTTTTTAAGCAAGACACATGAAAGACGTTGTGAACATGACTTGTATTGGGAAGGTTCAAACCATAAGCGACTTGACTGATCTTTTTGATGATTTGATACGGACCATAGAACTTCGGAGCTAATTTATGTTTCCCTTTTCGTTTCAGCGACAACTGCTTGTATGGTTGGAGATTGACAAACACCCAGTTTCCAACTTCAAATGATCTCTCAGTTCGATTGCGGTCAGCCTGTTGCTTCATACAGTTCTGTGCAATATTCAGATTTTCTTTTAGGACTTGGACGACCTTTTGGTGTTCTTCTAATTGGTTTTTAACTGCTGGTAGGTTTGACTTGACTGAAGCAAAATCTTTCCATTTCGGGGGCTCATATCCATATAAAGCTTGGAATGGAGTCATTTTTTTCGATGTATGGTAAGTAGAATTATACCACCACTTAGCAAGATGCAACCATTGAACCCACTTATTTTGTTTTTCTGTAGCATAACAACGTAGGGAAGCTTCCAAACATTTATTGACGACCTCTGTTTGTCCATCCGTTTGGGGGTGGTAAGCTGAGCTCATGTTTAGGTAGGTTCCCATATGGTTGAACAATTCCTTTAAATTTGGCATCTCTATTGCTCACAATGACTTTCGGGAATCCGTGTAGTTTATAAATATGTTTGCAGAATATCTCAGCAATTTGCTTTACAGAGTTTGTTTTCTTCATAGCAATAAAGTGAGCATATTTGGTGAATCTATCTCTAAGTTGCAGGAAACGCTGGCAAGGGGTCCATTTCCGTACGGAAACGCGTTTTCGGCTGTACTGGCACGTTTCCCGTACAGGAAACATTGCCAGTACGACCGGAAACGCGTTTCCAGGCCGTACGGCCGCATTTCCTTGCCTTTAAGGCGATTTAACTTGGTTGTTTTTTTTTTTTCGTTGTTCTTTCTTTCTTCTGGTTTTCGTGCTTTTTAACATTATTGTAATCGTTTATGGATGCTTGTAGATCGATTTTTAAAGCCTATGGCCCTAGTATTTATATGTGATTCATGGTAATGTTAAATTCTTAAAGTAAAAGTGACATTCTCCTTGATCTTCATTTTCATCTTTTTACTTAAATTTTTAACATTACCATGAAATGACTCGGGATGTTTGAGAGTGGTTTCGACCTCATTGGATTTCATATGGGGAAAGTAGAATTTTAGATCTCATTCAAAATCCAGCAGACTTCTCAGTTTTTCAAGATTTCAGGGTTGGGTGATTGCAATGTTTCCATCGTATTTTGTCATGTATTAGGGTATGGAACTCATATTTAATCAAGAGCACCAATCCCGATATTCCGAGATTGCTATTTCCATTGTGTCTGTTATCATTCATGAGTAAATGTGTTGTAATTTGTAATAGTTTATGCTTTGAATTTATCATGTATCATGTATGTTTTAAACTTTTATGATTTCACATAATATTTCTTAAATGTCCTAAATTCTAATATAAAGTTAAATTATATATATATATATATATATATACCACGTTTCCTCGTTTCCAAAATTTGGGGAGGTCGCGTTTCGCTTCGCTTCCGGTTTCGGAAACTCGTTTTCGTTTCCCCGTTTCGTGCAACTTAGATCTATCTACTACTACGAAGATCTTATCCTTTCCATTAGATACAGGTAACCCTTCAATAAAATCCATCAATATTTCTTCCCATTTCTGATTCGGAATATTTAAGGGATGAAGTAACCCAGGTGTCATAATATTTTCACTTTTATTTCTTTGACACTTGTCACATTCTGCTGCATATTTTTGAATATCGTGACTCGTACCCTTCCAAAAGAAGGACTGATGTGCATTGTAGTAGGTTTTAAAATATCCTACATGCCCGGATGACATGGAATCATGTGATTCCTTGAGTATTTTTGATATAAACTTGGATTTGGAATTTAGATAAATTCTTCCTTTGTACCATAAAATATCGTTCTTCCACTCAAATTTTGAATTTCCTGGGAGATTATTGATTATAGCCGACATTTCTGGATCTTTAGCGTACTCACTTCGAATCTCATTAAGCCACTTAGGAACAACAATCGAGATTGCAAGTAGTGTTGGTTCTTCATCTTTCCTGGACAGGGCATCTGCTACTACATTGTCTTTTCCCTTCTTATGTAATATCTCCATGTTGAAGGTGGCAATTTCCTCAATCCATTTTTGTTGTGCTTCAGAGAGTGTTTTTTGTTGAAGGAGATACTGAAGATTGTTATGATCTGTTCGGATGGAAAATTTACTCCCTAACAGATATTGTCTCCATTTGGCCAATGTGTGCATAATTGCGAGCATTTCCTTGTTGTATGTGGACTTGAGACGCTCTCGCTTATTGAGCTTCCTGCTTTCAAAAGCGATAGGGTGCCCTTCTTGCATTAATACTGCACCTATACCAAATCCAGAGGCATCACATTCGATGATAAATGGTTTAGAGAAATTGGGAGTTGCCAATACTAGTGCATTAGACATTACTTCCTTCAATTCTTCAAAAAACTTTCCTGCTTCATCATTCCATTGAAACGAATTTTTCTTTAAAAGATTTGTAAGAGGTGCAGTTTTGTGTGCATAGTCTTTAATAAATCTTCGATAGTATCCCGTTAATCCTAAGAATCCTCTTAACTTGGATATATTCACTGGTTTATTCCATTCCCTTATAGCCTTGATTTTAGAAGGGTCCACTTTTACCCCTTCATGGGATATTATGTGTCCTAGATATTCGACTTCTTCTTTTCCAAAGGTGCATTTGGATTTCTTAGCATAAAACTGATGATCTTCTAATAACATAAGAATTTTATCCAAGCGCTGCAAGTGCTCTTTCCAAGTTTTACCATAAATCAAAATATCATCAAAAAATACTAGTACAAATTTCCTAAGATATGGACGAAATAATTCATTCATAGTGGCTTGGAACGTAGCTGGTGCATTTGTTAACCCAAAGGGCATTACTTTAAACTCGTAGTGACCTTCATGTGTTTAGAACGCAGTTTTTGGTATATCTTCCAATCTGTTTTTGATGTGGTAATAGCCTGACCTTAAGTCTAACTTAGAGAAATATTTTGTGCCATGTAGCTCATCTAGCATTTCATCGATAAAGGGAATTGGAAACTTCTTTTTAATTGTTATCTTATTTAATCCTCTGTAGTCAATGCATAGCTGGAACGTTCCATCCTTCTTTCTTATCAATATAACTGGGGTGGCATACGGACTCTTGCGTTTTGAGATGACCCCACATTTTAAAAGATCCTGGATTATCTTCTTGATTTCAGTCTTTTGGTGATGCGGGTAGTGATAAGGCTTGATGTTAACAGGGTCTGATCCTGCCTTGACTTCTATTGTATATTCGATTTCCTTATTAGGAGGCATTTTCATTGGTAGGTCTTGGAATACTTTTTCGCATTTCTAAACTAGTCGTACTTTTGGTGACCCTTCGTGGATCCTTTTTGTAGATAACATTTCTAACTGATGACATTGTACTATATAGGCTGGTGCTCCTTTTCGAATTATCTTCATCATCTAGGATGATGATACGATTTGATTTTTTGGTGCTTGGAATCCATATAACTTGTGCTTCTGCCCTTCCCACTTAAAGCTTATAAACTGCTTTTGATGGTTGGCAGAATAAGTACCTAAGGTTTGTAGCCATTGAATTCCTAAAACCACATCTACTCCTCCTAGTGGTACGGTATAGAATGGAGATTCTAAACTAAAGTCTTTAATCTGTAATTTGACCTTATGGCATTTCCCTACTTGCTCAATTTTCTTACCATCGGCCATCATTACCTTCATATTAGGCATGGGAAAAGTAAAGATGTTGAGTCCTTTAGCCATGGTTGAATCTAGAAAATTGTGGGTGCTACCAGTGTCGATGAGAATAAATATATAATTATGGATTGTAATTTATATAATATATATATTATAATTATTAATCAAAAAATTTCGTTGAGTTTTAAAAAGATATACCTGTCCAAGTAAAAGTCACCTCTCTTTTTTTTTTCTTTTTTTTTTTGGTTGTTGTTTAAATGGTTCGTTGTTGGTTTTGTTCTATAAAATCTTGTAAGCTTGTTTATTTATGCCTGTGTCAGCAGCACGTCGACGGCAGAGAGTCTGGGGAACAACAGGTGGGAAGGAAGGAGGTTGAGGAACGGGGGAACAACGTGGAGCGGGATAGCGGGGCTACGGCAGAGGGACGGCAACGGTGTGGGGAGGGGTGGCCGCAAACAGAGGACGGGGGAAAGGGAAATGGCGAACGATGGCCGACAGAGGAACGGTGGGGAGAGAAAAGCAACACGAGGGAGAGTGGCGGGGCGAAAAGCAGCAAGGAGAGGGCGGGGAGAGGACGGAAAAGATGACGACAGACAAGGATAATGACGGCAGACTGAAAAACAGCGGACGGCAGAAAGAGGAAGGGGCGGCGGAAGACAGACGGAGATGGAAGAAAAGGGAGACGGAAGAGGGATAGATAGTTTAGGAGGTGTCAGCGGAAGACAAACGGAGATGGAAGAAAAGGGAGACGGAAGGGGGATAGATAGTTTAGGAGGTGTCAGCGGAAGACAGACGGGGGAGGGGCAGAGGGCTGGTGGAAAGCTCGAACAGACAGCGAGGGGTTTTTTTTTTTTTAATTTCATTTATATGTTCGTAATTTTTTTTATTATTAAAAATATATATATATATGGCGGCGGCTCAAAGGGGATGGAATGGGGTCTTCAAATGTCGCTGCCCACAAGCACCAGGCCTTAAACAAATCTGCAATTTCTCTGCAAATTCTTTGATGGTCACACAGATCCTGAAGAGCAACTGCTCCGATACCATTGGAGTGTAAAACTCAGATTTAACTGTAATTGTATATATTATTATTGATAAAAAGATGAGATGATTACAATGGAGAATCACCAAGGCTTTAAATACAGCCTCACGGTGTCCCTCGGTGAAGAGGCATGATCTTTGATCATGCCTTTTCACTTAATAAACCTAAGACAACTACATGTAAATAATAATTAATAAATTATACATAACATAGTTCACATAGAAGCAACGATCGTTAAAACAAACACAACACACCTTCAACAAGATAAGCGTCAAAGCCACCGAAATAGTTCAATTTCTTTAGTACAGATGAAAGCAACATATATTGCAAACATTCAAAGAATAGTCTTACAACATTTATGACATACGCATGAAAGTGTGTTGGCTCAACGACCTTCAAGTAGTAAGCGAAAGTTCCAAGATACATTGGTACAATGAACACCACTAGCTCCAAAAGTGGAGCATTAGAGCAACCATTTGCTCCTCCAAAAGAACTATCTTTGGTATGGTGGACTGTAAGTTTGTGTCGACACCGATGGAACTCAATTTTAAGAAGTTGAGTGGAAACGTTGTTGGGTTTGTGCTAGCAAATCCTACCGATTATCGACAACTCGTAGGGGCCCTGATGTTCAGAGTGAACTCTCGTCCGGACGTATGTTTTGCAATGAACACTTTGAGTCAACATATGGTTGAACCTCATCACATTCACTAGATTGGTGCCAAGAATTTGTTGAGATATCTTCGGGGCACAATCAACCATGGGCTGAGATACATTGTTGGGGGTTTGAGACTCCATGGATATACTGATGTCGACTGGGCTGGCAGTGTGGTGGATCGCAAGAGCACATCTGGATGTTGCTTCACCTTGGGTTCTGCTTCGATATCTTGGATGAGCAGGAAGCAAAAGTCGGTGGCTTTGAGCACTGCTAAGGCCGAATACATTGCAACGAGTATGGCCTTTGGTGAAGTTGTTTGGTTGTGAAAGCTCTTCAGTGAGTTGTTCGATCATGTGCTAGATACCACTGTTATCCTTTGTGATAACCAGAGCGGGATTCGTCTTTTTGAGAATCTTGTGTTCCACGATCGATCCAAGCATATTGATATTAGGTACCACTTTATCTGGGATGTGGTACAGCGAGGCGTCGTAAGGCTCGACCATATAGGAACTGATGAGCAGGTCGCGGATATTCTCAGGAAACCCCTAGGGAAGGTCAAGTTCCTAACGTTCCGTTAGAAGCTTGGAATCGTGGAAAGACCCTATTCTGAGGGTCTTGCTTGAGTTGGAAAATAAGCTCTGGGAGCTCCAGGGGGCTTGGGGATAACTTGTTGGAGCTATATTGCACCGAGACTGTGGTAGCACTGTTAGCATCGATATTGTGGTATGTTGGCACCAAAACTGTGGGAGCATGTCACTGTGGTAGCACCGAGACCCTTTCACTGTAGATAGCACCGAAGCTTCTCATCTGAAATAACACTGAACCATATTGTAATATATCACCGAAACTATGTTTGTAATTTCCACTGTAATCTCCACTTAGCACTATAATCCACGCTATAAGCTTTGTAATTAGTCCAAGATTTTCTATGGTATAGTAATGCGAAGACCCTATACACATATATATAGTTGTTTCCCTCAATAAATAAGTTGACATGACTTCATTGAAGGGTTGTGTCTCCATATATGCCAACACGAGTTCACTTATGGAAGCCAACTTGAAGAGGCATGACTTATGCTTGTCTTGGAGGGTTGTTTGACAATCCTATTGACTCATACATAAGTGTAATATGTCCAAGAAGGGTCCTTCATACATGACATAGACTCAAATTGATTTTATGACCTAAAGACTCACAATGGGAGTCATACTAAAGTAAAATTCCTTGCTCATCAAACCCATGAGACAAGCATAATAATAATTTTATTTTTCTTGTTTTCATCAATTACATAAAATCATAATTAGACATGTCATTATGAAGACCGAAACTAGTTACTTTCCAACAGTTAGTAGCTCCTTCCAGTTTTATTAGGAATCTAGGTGGTTTGAGCAGACATTAAAGGATGCTTAGGAGCATGTTGAGGCTCCTAGGAGCACATTCATGCAGGGTCAGCCTTCGAAGAAGTTTTGAACATGGCATTTACGACTAACATCATTGAGGAGGCAACAAAGTGGGCGGTTTGAAGGAATGCCATGGTGGTGCCTAGGAGCACATTCATGCAGGGTCAGCCTTCGAAGAAGTTTTGAACATGGCATTTACGACTAACATCATTGAGGAGGCAACAAAGTGGGCGGTTTGAAGGAATGCCATGGTGAAGGATGATGCATGGAACATTGTGCCATGAGTGTTAAATTCTCTAAGCTCAACAATCAATTTAATGTGCCAGTAAATTTTATATCAAAATTTTGATTTTCCTGAATATCGAGAAAATTTAAATTTCAAATCTATGTACAGTTAACAGAGTTGAGCTTCTAACAATTTATTCACACGAAAACAAAAAAAAATTAAACACTCGATATTTACACAACTAATTACCGTAACAAAACCCCAGTGTGGAGAAAAATTAGCAAAAAGGAATTTTATTAGGTTTCAAGAAAATATTACAACAACAATTTCAGAGATATTACAGGCAATCAATAGCCTCGAAAATTGGTGCTTCCCTTCTGCTTGGTACAACCTGAAGCATGACCTCTTTTCATAGCAATGTACAACCCCTTTCCACAACCCAGGACTTGACCTCTTTACCTGTTCATTCAACCTAGAGTATGGCCCCTCTTCAGTTGCTCAATTTTCCTGTTTTTCTCCCAAGTTGACCTTGTTCTCTCTCACTCAAAGCTATTTCCAAAATAATGTGTTCTTCACTCGCTCATTCTAGCAATTTATAATTCTTCTAAGGCCAAATACCATGGGTTATTAGAATACCATGGGTCTATCAATGGGTCATCAAAATACCATGGGTCTATGGGTGCAAAGCCCCATCACTTATCCCACTTGCCCCACATGTGAGAATACTCCCAATTCTACACAAAACATCAACAATTCTAGTTCCCAAAATCTACCATGGTATCAGAGCATGGTCTTTAGGAAGCACAGTTGGAGCTGAGATTTGCATAGGTGATAGCTTCGAGAGGGAGTTGTAGAAACTATTGCAGGTAGTAGCAGTGTTTTGAAGACCCATGACAGAGTTGAGAGTTGAATGAGATTTGCATAGGTAGCTTCGAGAGGGAGTTGTAGAAACTATTGCAGGTAGTAGCAGTGTTTTGAAGACCCATGACAAGAGAGTTGGTTAAATTATGGCAGACTACTTGTATGGGCCATGAAGGCCAAGACATGCAGGCTTCGTGAGACATGGAGCAAATCGTTCACTTGAGTTGTGGACAATTATAGCTTGGTGCATAGACAGAGAAAAATGGATGAGAGATTCATTCATCAGATGTGGTAGGATCTTGAGAGGAGATTGACACGAGAATGAGGGATTCATTATGATCTAGGCATAAAGGTTTGTGAAGAGCCCTGAACTTGGAGGGACTGAGTAAGGGCTGGATATGTTCTTGTGATAGGAGAGGGGCCAATATGTAGGATCACGGTGGTCAGAGGGCTGAGATAGCCATTAGAGATACAAGTGAGAAACTTGGAGTTAAAAGTCGAGCAGAGAACTTGATGGCCGAGAAGGCTTGAAATCTGGAGTTGGAGAGATTTAGGCTTTAGAGGGAGTGAGTGGGCTCAAAGGAAGACAACCTTTAGGTTCAAGAAGTCATGGCACAAGATGGCCATGTAGGATGCTGAGGAGCTGGAGGCTTCTAGGAGCAAGGTGTCTTTAAAGAAGGGTCCCTATCATACAACGAGAATTGCTTTTGTGTCATATGGAGCAGTGGTGGTTGCAAATCAAGGGTGAAAATGTGTTCCATGTTCGAAGGTAGCCACTTCTAGGTGGTGTTATGAGAATACATCCTTTGCTGAGTGTTGATGTTTTGGGTAGCATCAAGAGTATTCTCACATGTGGGGTAAGTGGGCTAAGTGATGAGGCTTTGCATCCATAGACCCATGGTATAGTACGAGGGTGAGTGAATCATTCTTGTGGCTTATCGAGAGGGTTGAGCAGGGCACAAAGATGTGAAGGAGCATGAGACATTCAAAGAGAGATTCTCTCAAGTAAGCAAGACATCTGCATGAGTAATTTTGCAGGTTTGTTGTGAGTGAGACCCTCGGTTGTCCCGAGTTCGAGGAAAGAGCATGGAGCAGCTAAGGAGATCCAAATCAATGAGATTGAGAATGGATCTAGGGCTTGATCCATGGATCAAATCTAGGGTAATTGTTGTATATGTAATTTCTTTGAGGGCCATTATCCCAATTCTGAGAAGAATTTAATGAAGAACCACAGATTGGGCAAAGTTTGTGTGTAATATGTTACTAAATTTGTTTTTGGTTAGGCACATCAATGTGTTTCAGTTAATTAGTTTATTTGAGACTATTACCAAATCAAGTGTGTGTGCTGTGAGTCCATTTGCACAAAATCTAACAAGGAGCAGAGGGAAGGTTAGTTCCAGGTGGCTCTTTGAGTAGTACCTTCCTTGCTAAGAGTGAGTGTTGATGATAGTATCATCAGACAGGTATTTCCACATACATCCAAGTGTTTAGACACATGAAAATCATCCGAGGACATTTAACCTTTAGCAAATTACTTTAATTAAAGGATTTATTAATGTAATTGTTTTTTATAAGAAAATATGAGTTAATCTAATGGAATGCAAACGTTATTTGCATTAGTGAATTAGATGAAAATCGACCATTGATCTCTAAGTGAGTTGAGATCTAATCTCAACCATCAAACAGTTTGGAGATTAGGGCATGGATTTGGCAAATAACTCAAATTTTGAAAGAAAGGCTTGGTTAAGGGAGAAGACATATCAAGTGAGCACAGGACAATGAGATAGTGGGGATTTCATTGTTTGGGTGCAAAAGGACATTCATCCAAGTGTGCAGATTCTAAAGGAAGAGAGCAAGGGGTAGCAATATCGAAGGACTGAGCAGGTATAGGTTTCCTCTGCGGAAAAAAATTCTAGGTTTTTCTATTTGTAATTTTCCTCAGTGAGCATTTAATTTCCCAGGAAGGGAAGCCCTTGTATGCTGTGAAATTGTGTTAATGGATAGCATATTTGAAGGGTATAATTTTGTGTGTGCATGTATAAGGTTTGCTATTTTGCTTCTGTGAAAATTTTTCAATATTACTTATGTAGAAACCCTACTGTTAAATCTGGTTATACTTCTCCTACTTAACAAGTTATTAATCTGAGATATTCAGCATTAACATCAAAGTAAACACATTAACAGTCTACACACATACAGATCTAAACTGAATACATGCACAATGACAAAGTGACACACATGATTTTCTGGACAACTGTCCTCGGAAAAACCCAATGCAGGAAAACTGGTCTTCTGGCTCCTTGAGGGTTTATATTATTAAGTAGATTCCAAATGCAACAAATCTGGGCACCTTATTGGTTAACCCGACAGAGAAATACAAAATCTGCACCAATACAGAAAACTGAACTGATTAACACTCTCAAACGAGATTACAGAACGAGTATATAATTTTATTGTTTAAACTTTATATCTCAAAATTTGCCATTTGTATTAGTTTTAATTTGTTTTATATGTCAATTTTTGCTTCCCATCTTTTTGAGAAGGATATTAAAGTCGCCACTAAAGTGATTCCAATAAGTTTTGGAAATTGACGCATTTAATCATGTGTACACTTCGTTCTTCTCTTTACTGCTGATATCTTTGCATGAACACTTTTCATCAGGATTATATTCACAGAGTGGGAAGAACAGCACGTGCTGGTCGGTCAGGTCTCGCAGTGTCTCTAGTCACTCAATATGATGTTGAGCTATACCAGCGTATAGAACAATTGATAGGTATTATTTACTGTACATTTTAGTTTTGGTATTACATTTGATATGAATGGACTGGATCTTGATTAGTTTGTGCATCGTCGGTATAGGTAAGAAACTCACTACATTTCCAGCCGAGCAAGAAGAGGTTTTACAACTATATGAACGAGTTAACGAGGCCCAAAGAATTTCTGCCACGGTATGATCCGTTTTATCATTTATGTTGCAAAATTAAAATCATAATATTTCAAGTAGTAAATGCATGAATATTAGCATATCATGAGCTATGAGAAGTTTGTCGAATATTATTCTTATTATGCGTGTCTTGACTTTTCCCTGTTACGCTCGAATGACAGAAAATTCGTGAAAAGGATGGCGACAAAAAGCACAAGAAAAGGAGGGGTGACGATGGGGATGATGGTGATGAAGGATTTTCAGGTCCCAAAAGCAATAAAAATTTGAAGTTAAAGCGTCGGAGATGACAATGGTATCTCCGTAGCATACAAGTGTGTTTTCAAGGTTAGAAATGATGCTATAGAAGAAGTTGATCGGGCATGTATGCAAGATCCGCGGGATGTTTCAGAGCTAATATATTATTTTGAAGAAAATGCAATTCCTATTTCATTTGAAGTTCTATAGAACAACATCAAGAATATGATTGTAAATTTAAGCTTGGAAGTTTCATTTCCTGACTTTTGAGTTCGCTGATTGTATGGGTGGCTCTTCCCCATAAGTTGCTTTGCACAATTCTACTGCTTCATATTCTTGAGTTGTTATAGTTTGTATCATGAATATAACAATTTTGTATGTCTACATAATATACAATAAAAATGAAATCAGAGCAATATTTATAAAGGTGTTGATCTGTGATCTTCATGTGTTTTAGACGGCAAAATATGTCTGATATCGATATATCCAATGGAAAACTTCGAATGCCACAAGAATCAGGTCCTAGAAAATTTTATGGACGTAGGTAATATTTTGGTTATTTTGACTGCAGTTGAAAAAACTAATTTTGGCGAATGACAAGGCCAGAGAAGGGTTGTATGAATCGCAGCAAATTTGCTGAAAAAGCTAAGATAAATTTTTTTAAAACCACTTAAAATAGTTTTCCAACTGTAGTCCTGATTTTGCAGGGTCAAACTCTCCGGGCCTGTAAAACTTGTTCCTAAATTTGGTTATTTTGACCGCAGTTGAAAAGCTCGTTTGGTGAATGACAAGGGCAGAGAGTAGTAAGGGTGCGTCTCAATCTCGGCAAATTTGCTGAACAAGCAAAAAAAAAAAAAAATCACTTAAAGAAGTTTTCCAACCAGCTTTAGTTCTCATTAGTCCTCATTTCGCAGGGTCAAACTCTCCGGGCCTGTAAACCCTGTTCCTAAATTTTGCACGTTGGTAAAATTTTGAATTTTTGCAAGGCCGAATTCTCTCAACCCAGTTTTGGCACCCAGCTGGGTATGACTCGGGGGTTTCGATCAAGTAATGGGAAAAGTTTATTCTTGAGTGCCCCGGAAGATGACCGCCTGTTCTCTGATTAGAGTTGGTAAGAGAATCAAGGCGAATTAAGATCTGATCGTCTTGTAGGCGCAAATGTTTCCGGTGATTGGCTTTGTTGGTAGACGAGTAGAGTGTTTTAGATATCAAGTCTTCCTTTCCGTCTAATCAGAGAGATTTCAGGTTTGGTGGATTTGATTACGTGCAGTTTCGAAGTTCGTTTCTCTTGCATAAGTTAATAAATGTGAGCTTGTGAAAAGCTCTCAAGCTCAATCAAGCTCAATGCATGATTTTCCTTGATAAGGCATATTAATTTGTATTTATAACAATTTGGTTTCAAACCTAATGGCTTTTATGATATATATGAAATGAAATGATATTCTAATGTCCACGAGATTAAGAATAGTCTACAGGACCATCAGTTTCCTGTTTTTTGCCTTTTGCAATTCAGTCTTTTTCTTATTCAAATTGATGATGACCTTACCCAACCTTCCAACAATACCCTTGCTGAAAAAGCAATGCCAAGAAACTGATGCTAACATATTCCCATAAATTTTTTTAATGTCTTTTAACGCATCACATTTCAAAATGAAATGTTTTTCTGATTCCACTGCCCCAGACGTGCAAAATGTACACACCCATTCTTCTCAAGCTTCTTTAGGCCTTTTCCATTGTCCTGTTTCACACCGAAGTTTATGCAAGTTGGTTCTTAATTGAGCAACAAGAACCTTTGCCCTCCACAGAATGTTAGCTCCAATGTACTCTTTTTGTTGGAGATCACACGTAGGGTTGAATTCTTCAATGTAGTAATTTTTCTTTCTACCCAACTCTTTTCCCCGTACCCGTTTACTAAACTTCTCCATATCTTTAGGCCTTTTCCACTGTCTTATTTCACACCGAAGTTTATGCAAGTTGGTTCTTAATTGAGCAATAAGAACCTTTGCCCTCCATGGAATGTTAGCTCCAATGTACTCTTTTTGTTGGAGATCACACGTAGGGTTGAATTCTTCAATGTAGTAATTCTTCTTTCTACCCAACTCTTTTCCCCATACCTGTTTACGAAACTACTCCATAACAAAATTCTTTAGCTCCTTGCTATTTGTGGGACAAGCATTGAGGTAGATATTCTATTTTTGCATCCATGTGTAGTTTTGTCTTATCCATGTTTTCTTTCTTTCACTCATGCATTCCTTGAAGATAACATTAGGCCATCTACATGCTTCCATTTGCTCAATTCTTTTTAGGTATCTTATGAGCTGCAACATAGCAATTGCTTCGATGGGAGTTGTTCCCATTTCACTCAACATTATCTCATAAGGTACCAAACTTTTTATTTTGAATTTGCTCATGATCAAGTGTTTTTGGATTTTCTCAATTTGCTTCCATTTTGAGATGGGGCTGCTGCTAGCCCACAATTCACACCCATATAGCATCACTAGACAAACTAAGAGTCTAAAAAACACTTTAATTGTTTTCCAATCCCATATCTCTACCTCTCTACATCTGTTTTGAAGAGCATATAATGCTTTCCACCCTCCTAATATTCTCTTCTTTCCGCAGTCCTCCCAATTAAGTTTGTCGTTGAAATCAATCACGAGGTACTTGTACTCATTTAGTTCTTCAAGAATGTTGCTTTCAAAGAACGTACGCTGACTCTGCTTCCTTTTATTAGAGAAAATCATTATTTTGGTCTTGCTAGTATTGACTGGCATCCCCACTGCTCTACAAAAATGCTTGAGGGCATATAGGTGCATTTGCAATCCATGGGCCGATTTAGAAATCAATACAAGATCATCAACAGATAAAAGAAGCTTTATCACAAACTCCCCCAATCGAACACCATCTCCACCTTGCAAATTTAGCCACTCTTCTAGTTTATCAATATATAAACCAAAAATTGTAGGGGATGGAGGGCAACCTTGCTTGACTCCAATGTCACTTCCAAAGCTTTCTGAAATACCGCTGGGGTTCTAATTTTGACTTTCATCTCTTCATAAAGTCTATGGACAACAACTCTATGATGCAAAAGAATTTCAAGTTCTTCCATTCTATGCCACAACTTTTCTATAGGCACTGTGTCAAATGCCTTTTTGAAGTTAACAAAAGAACATAACACTTCTTTTTTATACCCCAAACCTTTTCAATGATGTGCCTCAAGGTGATGTCATGATTCACCGTAAAATGCTTCGGCCTAAAACCCACTTGTCATTTTATCCTCTTTTCTTTTACTTTTGCCCATCTACTGATTCTATTTTCTACCATGCTGCCGCAAAACTTTGTAAACAAAAGATTGATCATAATGATTCTATAATTGGAAGGATTATTAATGTCTCCCCTTTTAAAAAGGGGTATTGCTGGTCTAGTTGTCCAGTCTCTTAGGAATTCTTATTGAATGATGATGTTGAATGTTTCCATGATGTGCGATACTCTGCTTGAAGTTCAACCAAGTCCTTTTTGTTTCTTATTTTCAGCTTCTTAATTTCAATCTCTACTTCCTGTAATTTGAAAAGCTTTGTAATTGTGTTGATCTCCGAAAAAAGTATATATTTTTATTCAAATGAATATCAATGTCGCACATAATATTTATTCTATTATATAATGTAAAAAGTGAGACCTTTGATCTTGGAGACCTAGAATATATTGTTTTTATGCTCAAGTATAAAGATCTTATCCAAATCGAAAACTTTTGACATATTTAACAATGGGATGATATGCTTTTTTTTACAATACATATTAATGTGTTCGATGTCAAAAGTTATAATTATAATTTATTCTCTATGATTCTAATTTGTTCTATATTTATTCTCTGTGAAAAGGGAAGGGGAGACCTTTTATCTTAAATAATTTTAATTCCAAAATGTCATACATAATATTTATTCTATTATGTAAAAAGTGAGACCTTTGATCTTACAGACCTAGAATATATTGTTTTTATCCTGTAGTATAAAGATCTTATCCAAATCGAAAACTATTGTCATATTTAACAATGGTATGATATGCTTTTTTACAGTGCATATTAATGTGTTCGAAGTCAAAATTGGTTATAGTTATAATTTATTCTCTGTTATTCTAATTTGTTCTATATTTGTTCTCTGTGAAAAGGGGAGACCTTTTATCGGACCCCTTTAATAATGTGGATCTTTATCCAAATTTTGATTTAAGTACCTAATACATATTAACTTGTTCGAAGTTAGAATTTGTTATAATTATAATTTTTTTAATACATATTAACCTGTTCGAAGTTACAATTTGTTATAATTATAATTTTTATAATACATATTAATCTGTTCGAAGTTACAATTTGTTATAATTATAATTTTGAAATGGATCTTTATCTAAATTTTGATTTAGGTACCTAATAACCTGTTCGAAGTTAGAATTTGTTATAATTATAATTTCGAAAATGTTGTAGTGGATATTATTTTTATAATAAATTTTGATAGGATTATTATCATTATTATCTAATTTTAAGGTCATGGTCAAGTCAAACACTAAATTGGTGTATGAGATTCTTTGTTTATGGGACACGGGACCTATCTCCGTGCAGCGATTTGACTACTAAGTCTAAGAAGGCATATATACTATATCCCTTCTCATTTTGAACCTGTGACTTTGTAGGAGGAAACACATGCTCTTAATCATTAGACCCTTATTAATAATTTTTTATGGGATTACATCATGTTTTAATAATGGAATTTACAACTATTTTTATATTTAACAATTTGTTTTAACCCAATGACTTTTATAATATATACTTTTTTACAACCATTAACAAAGTAAAAATTTGGTGTTATTTCCAAAATATCAAACACTATATATATTCTATGTAAAATGGGAGACCATGATATTATATATAATACTTGTTATAAAAATTCAAAATATATTTCATAATTTTTTATTTAAATTTTGATTGGATTATATTATTATTATTTTGTGAATAGTGGAATTGACAACTTAATCACTAGATATATCAGGGTTATTTTTAATATAGATATGGGCTAATCAAAGATTTTGTAATATTTTACAGTGTAAATCAATCTTAATTTGTGATCTACTAAGCATGAGGGGATCAAGTTTCCTAATATGTAAACTTCTTTTTTAATGCAAAATTTGAAGAAAGGTTTGCATCAAGAGATTTATTTGATTTCTCTGTGCGACTCTTGATAAATTTAGAATAAAGATGAATTTTTGTTGGTTATATATATATATATTATTAAAACTCTAAGAAAAGTTAGTTTCAGTTGTAGAAGTAGAATGGACGTCTTAGTTGAATTGAGCTATACATTCTATGTATCCCACAAACTGAGCTCTTGAGCTCCAGTGCGAAGAACCTTGCTCCTGGTGAGTCTGCAGATGATGAATAGCTTAGTGTTTGTCCCTTTGGTTGATCTTTTACTGTATGCAAAAGTATTATAATTTTCAGTATGTTTCTAGTTATGTTTATAGTTTTCTAGAGTCTAGGCAGTACAAAGACAACCAAACTTAACATGGATGATTAGACTTATTATATTTTGTTTCTGGATGGCTTATCACGCTGTTAGGTGGCCAACACACTTGGTTTCCCTATGAGAAGGTTGAGGCCACCCAACCATATGCATATTGTTGTCACTTGCTTTTTTTTATGATTAATGGAAGAGAAAGGTCTTACCAAGCTTACACTTTTTTTCATTAAAACACTAGCAATACATAAAATAATATAAATATGAGTGTTTTTCTATGACATTTAAAAAATAAAAATAAAAAATTAATATGATATGCATATTTTTGATGAAATGTATAAATAAATGATAGACAACTTACACTTGAATGAAAATATATATGTATATTAAATATTGAACTTATATATATTAATTAAATTTAGATGTGAAGTAGTTATAAATATGAATTATGATATCAAATAAATTTTAATTTATAATTATTATATACAATATCTATATATTTCATATTTTTTAATTAGAAATAGTCTTTTTTCTAATTTATGTTTCTCAATTAAATTTATTAAATTTGTATATGTTTATTAATTATAGGTTGATGGTTATATATATGAATCATTATTATTTAAGTTTATTTTATAAAATTACAATATAACAAATTGAATTGAATTTTTTATTTTTTTATTTTTTTTGAGTGGACATTATGTTTTACGAGGTTTACTACGTCGTGAGTCTTGAAATGATTGCACACTTAATCTTTAGCTTGAGAAAGCATCTAAGCCATCAAAATCCCCACTCGACTTGGGCCGTACCAACACTTAACATGGTTGGATTTTTGTCCACGAAGTTTCAAAGCTTGGGCCATACCAAATCTTAACATGGTTGTATTTTTGTCCACGAAGTTTCAAACTAGTGACCTTCACATCATGGATCACTTAGGCCATACCAACCCTTAACATGGTTGAATTTTTGTCTATGAAGTTTCAAAGCTTAAGCCATGCCAACTCTTAAGATGATTAGATTTTTGTCCTTTCAAACTAGTGACCTTTACATCATAAAACGCCTTGAAGTACATTCATCACCATCTATTCTATATCATATAGATTATATTTTATTATTACTTTATTTAATAATTTAATATTATTATTTTGATTTAAAAATTTATTATTATTATTATTTACCTAATGCTGCATTTTACAAACATAACATTTTAAATAGATGAATAGATAATTAAATGTTTATACTTATTTATAACTATTATATCTCCTCCACGTTACACTATAAAGTGTCTCTCAACATAATAACACATTTATTTACTTCGAGAAATAAACTACTTGATTAGATAAATGGAATCAAAAATCTAAATTACAAACTAGTAAATGATTTAATGAATTTTAACATTGTAAAATTTTATAAATTATAATAAATTATAAATTTTAGATTCAAATCAGTGGGGAATTTCGTATTTTTACAATTTAACGATTGGAAGTTAACCAAATATGTGGAATGGTTTAGATTTAATGTATGGTTATTTTAATGATCTAATTTTTTAGTTGTTTATGTTCTTTTCGCTATATTATAATACATTGAATTATTAAGCCTAATCATATTTATGGGCTTTTTTAATTCGTTTTCTAAATGATATATTTTTAAAGCTGTTGATCTTACATGAAGTCTTTGAAAGTTTTGTTCATGCAAGTAAAGTAACTTAGTTTAACTTGCAGATGTTTTTATGTTTAAAAGTTATGTATAATGTGGGTTTATGGTTCAATGGATATTTTTATGGGTTTTTTTAAAATATATATGTAAGAAAATATAATTATAAATTTAGAATATATATATATATATATATATATATATATATGTGTGTGTCATATTGTTGTAAAATATAGCATATACTAACACACAATAATCTCGTTGATATTAGGTTTGTGAAGACTTCACAACATTAAGTTTGGCACCATTAAGCAATAGCAATAAACGTTTAATGTAAAGCGAAGTTGCATAACCTTCCACCTTATGATAACTTCAACTTGAAGGATCACCTTTAAGTTGTATTATGAGGTTATGTCACTGTTATAGTTTGAAAGGCATTGTAAGGATGAGTTGTGAATTCTAATGTTTTCAAGATATAAAATCAATAGATTGTAGTTCTTGTAGTTTTTATGTGCATGATGGAAGAGATTTAAGAAATCTAATAGAAGAGGTGGATGCAATTTTTGTAATTGATGTTTATTTTAGCTAATAATTTATATAATGATGTATCTTTTATTATTTCATGGAGCGTAGAATAAATGATGATGATGTGTATTGTTAAGGCACTTAGTGATGTGAAGGTCACCGGTTCGAAACTTCGTGGGGAATTAAGAGTTGGTGTGGCTCAGGCCGAGTGTGATCCTCGAGTGATTTTAATGGCTTAGATGCCCCTGGGTCGTGGTTTCTCAAGCCAAATGTCAAGCGCGCAATCATCTCAAGTCTCACACAACTTAGCAAAAAAAAATGATGTTTCTTCTAATAATAGTTTGAAAGTTTCTGTGGTGTGAGTTTTGAGCTGTTGAATTCGGAATATCCACAGTATACATTTTTGCATCTACGTTTCGGGTCTAGATCGATACTCATCATCAGGACAAACCCTGTCAAGAAGAGAGGAGGTTAGATGAAATAAATATAAGAAGCGAATAGAGGGATGAAGAGAGAGCATGAGCCAACCAACGAATGTCAAGTAAATAAAATATAGCAAGATTAATAAAGTAAATTAAAGTAAATTTATTTTTTATTATTATTTAAATTCCATTAAATTATGTTTAGATTAATTAATGTTAAGGTTCATTAAGGATCATTTAATTGATTCTAATTAATTTTAATTTAAAATTATTAGAATTATTAATTTAAAAAGTAAATATTAATTTTTTTAGGGAGGATTATATAAATGTATTATGATTAATATAAGATCATGCTCTAAGTAATCATCATTGTGTGAATTAATGATGGATGATTAATATTGAAATGTTATTATTATAATTAATTACTTATTATTTATTAATTATAATATTAATTAGGAATAGTTGACTCTTAACTATTACTAATAATATTTGTTAATTAATATTAATATTAGTGACTCAAATTCTTTATTCTTATTTATGACATTAGATAAATGTTAAAGTTTTTAATGAGGGTTAATTTTAGGGGAATTATTGTAGTACAATATTAAGGGACCAAAGGAGGGGTTTTGTAAAGGGATGGGAAGAAGGGAAACGCTGAGAAGGAGAGTCGACGTGGGGTCTCCAGGGAGGTTATTAATGGATGGGAAGAGGAGGAAGGCGGGGAGAAGAGGTATGAAGAGGAAGTCAAGGGTCTAAGAGGGGAAGGGGAAGAGAGCGTAGCAGGGGAGCCCAAGGATGACCTAGTGCAACGGGAGGTGGTGGGGTGGCGATAGCGAGGGAAAGGAACTTTTCAAGAGCGGGGAAATAAGAGGACCCAATTTTTGCTAACTTCCAAACCATTGTCCCTATTGAGGTTTTTGGGGTGTTTGATGATTTCCAGCGCCTCACGCATTTTTCTTTTGAAATAATGATTTTCATTGGCAATCACCCTAGCATCTTCCAGGCAGATGTGGTGACGTATCTTATTAGAGTGATCTGCCAGAGCCGAAGTTCGGGTTCTCCCAATTCTGATGTCAACACCATGCTCTTTAAGCCTGATTTGAAAGATCTTCATGTTTCTCCAATATAACATTTCTCGCACGAGCAATTTATTTGGTACATGCCCTTTGTTGGAGGGGATCAGGGTTGTCTTTGACAGATTTCATCCTTTGTTTGATTGTCATTAGCGGCTTAAACGAGGTTCCTATATCATTTTTGGCGAGAACTTTGGCTAGCTTGTCGGTGACTCCCTAAATGTAAGGAAGGTATGCTTTAGAGGTAAGGGTCTCATTTGGAGGATTTCTTTTATTTCTAAATCTGGCTCTTTGTATGTTTGATGATATCTCTATTCATATATCCCATATTAGTGAATGCCTTTCTTAAATATGCAATTCCTTCTTCGACGTGATTGTCATCAGAAATATTGAAGGCTCGCGTTAAAAGAGTCATGAGTACCCCCATCTTTTGGGCCGGATGGTGGTGTGAATTTGCGTGGAGGTAATTATCAATGTGCGCCTTCTTTCTAAACACCTTATGTCCAATGGATCCATCTTTATTTCTGATGAGTATAACGTCCAAGAATGGAATGAAATTGTTATCTTCATCTTCCATAGTAAATTAGATATCCTTGGATATGCTATTAAGGTGGTTTAGGAACTTTTTAAGCTCTTCATCTCCATGAGGCCAATCGACATTGGTGTCATCCATGAATCTAATCCATAATTTTGGTTTTAATTAACTTTATTAATCTTTCTATATTTTTTTTACTTGACATTTGTTGGTCAGCTCATGCTCTCTCCTCATCCCTCCATTCGCTTCTTATATTTATTTCATCTAACCTCCTCTCTTCTTGGCATGATGTTTCTTCTATTATTTTATAATTAAATTGCAATAGAATTTAATAAGTAGCCCTGAGGGTTAGCTCAATTGGTTTGGTTATTTTGACTGCAATTGAAAAGCTCATTTGGTGAATGACAAGGGCAGAGAGTAAGGGTGCGTCTCAATCTCAACAAATTTGTTGAACAAGCAAAAAAAAATCACTTAAAAAAGTTTTCCAACTTTAGTCCTCACTTCGCAGGGTCAAACTCTCCAGGCCTGTAAAACTTGTTCCTAAATTTTGCACGTCGGTGAATTTTTGCAATGCCAAATTCTCGTTGTACCTTCAGTTTGTTCATAGATGGTACCTTTAAATGAGAAGAAGGTAGAGGTACTGCAAATGGGCTCCCTTCTATCTCCGGTGATTGCAAACATCTTTACGGAACACTTTGAAGCCAGAGCCTTGAGCTCTTGGCATCTTATACCAAAGTGTTGGTTCTGATTTTTTGACAGCACATTTTTCATTTGGCAACATGGTCGTGTCGCTCTCGATCCCTCTCACTCTCATCTCAATAGCATTTCTCCTCATATTCAATTCACTATGGAAATTGAATCTAATAAATCCCTTCCTTTCCTTGATGTCCTTGTCACCCATCTTCCTAATGGATATCTCTCCCATCAAGTCTATAGAAAAAAGACTCACACTACTCGTTATCTTCATGCTCTTCTCATCACCATCCAGCCCAAAAATTAGGGTTTCTAAAAACCCTCATATCCAGGGCTTTAAAAAAAATTGCCCCTTAATTCCTTTCAGCGGAAAAATATCATTTATTCCAACCTTCAAACCCAATGGCTACTCTTCTGCTCAAATCAAAAAAGCCTTTCAAATTGTTTCTCAACCTAGATCCTACGATCCTGACCTCGCCCCATCTTGTGGCCAAGTCACGCTCCCTTACATTAAAGGGACCACAAATTGTATTGCAAATATTTTGGCCAAGAAGAACATGAAAATCGTCTTCAAACCCCACATAACCCTCAAGCAATTATTCCGGTTTGCCAAAGACAAATTTGACCCAATACAAGGATCATGGATCTATGAAATTCCCTGTTCTTGCGGAAAATCCTATATTGGCCAAACTAGTCGTCCTTTCAAAGCTAGGCTAAAAGATCACTTAGCGGATACAAACCACAACCGTGTAGCCAAATTCGCCATCGTAGAGCACTCTTTTAATTCCAAGCACTTGATTGGGCTTGATCATTTGAAAATCCTAGCCTCAGTTCCATTTTATCTCTTGGGTTATCTGAGAAGCCCTGGAAATCGAAAAGAACCCTACTAATTTTAATAGAGAGGATGGATATAAGCTTAGCCATTCTTGGAAGTCGGTAATCCACCATATTGCACATTGATATGCTGATCTCTGTCGTCCCATCTCCAAATTTGATTAATAATCCCCTAATGATTGCTCCATCACTTTTCTTTTTGAAAAAATACCCTAATCGCTCCTCTCTCGCTTTCTATTTTACATCTGTAATTTGATTTCTTTCCTGAAATCCGTTAATTCTTACATCTAATCATCTATCTAATTTCTAATAAAAATAAAAATTTAATTAAAATTTATTATTTATTGGGCTTCATTTTCTTTCCTAAAATCTGTTAATTCTTACATCTAATCATCTATCTAATTTTTAATAAATTAAAAAATAATAATAATAAATAAATAAATAATCTTATTTATTGGGCTCCATTAGTTATTAATTGTAAAAATCTTATTTTATTAATTATTGAATCCTAAAATATAATTAATTATTAATTTTAATCATTGCTCAAGGATATTTCTCTCTCCAAATTAATGGGAATTGGTAAAAAATCATTTTTACTATCTAAAATCTTATTTTATTAATTATTGAATTCTAAAATATTAATTAATTATTCATTTGAATTAAATTCTGCAAACAGTCATTCCTGCTCTATATATTTGACCTTCTAGCATTGGTTCACTCATGAAGTTCTAAGTCCCTAAAGATGGATGGTGTAATCATTTGAAACGTTGGAGGGATTTTAAATCCATTACTCTTTGGAAGTCTCTTACAACTATTTTTATATTTAACAATTTGTTTCAAATATTTATTTTTATTTTCAAATAAGTGTTAAGTAAAAATATGGTGTTATTTCCAAATATCACACTCTATATTTATTCTATGTAAAAGGGGAGACCTTATCTTATATAAAATAACTTTTATAAAAATTCAAAATATATTATTTTCATGGTTAATTTTATAAATTTTGATTGGATTATATTATTATTATTATTATTATTTTGTGAATAATGGAATTGAAAAGCTAATCACAAAAAATATCATGTTTATTTTTAAAGTAGTTATGGGTTAATCAAAGATTTTGTAATATTTTACATTGTAAATCAATCTTAATTTGTCATCTATTACACATTTAGAGGTATCAAGTTTTTCAAGATGCAAACTTCATTCTGAATGTTAAATTTGAAAAAAGATTTGCACCAAGTGAAATTTGATTTCTCATTCACACTTGGTAGAATTAGAATAAAGATGAATCTTTATTGGTTATATATATATATAAACATCTCTATATATAGAAATATTTTTATTTTTTAATTTTATTAAAACTCTTATAACACATATATAGTGATATAAATGTGAGCATTTTTCTATGACATTTAAAAAATAAAATAAAAATAAAAAATGAAATGTCATATCTATAGTATTAATGAAACCATGATATCGGAAGTCCTTTAAGTTTTTTTTGCTCTCTAGGTACATAGCGGTCCTCGTCCTCTGCCACAGAGCGGTCCTCATCCTCTACCACAGAACAATCCTCGTCCTTTGGGTCCTTGTCCTCTACCACAGAGCAGTGCTCGTCCTTTGCCACAGAGCGGTCCTCATCCTCTGGGTCCTCGTCCTCTACCACAGAGTTCTACATATATTTCAAAATCACACGCACACACACACACACATATATATAGATATATACTCTCAAATTACATTAAAAACAAAAAACCAAAAACAAAAACAAAATAAATAAAAATAAATGAGTCCCCAGATGCAGGTGCCATATAGTTTCAATGGAGTACACGGGGCGACCATGTGGCTCACCACACGACACGTCCATGTGACACTGCCTGGGGAAACCCAACGCCTTAACTCCTCGCGTGGGCTAGGCTTTAAAGCCCCATGCGCCACCTCCATTTCGACGTACTCCACGTCCTGTGTTTTTACTCCCTCCTGCACTATGATTTTTTCCATTCCCGCTCCTCCCTTGGCTCCCCTGCCTACTCTGCTTGCCTTCCCTGTGCTTGTGTGGCTCCGGCATCCCCTGGCTCTGGCACGAAGCCTCTGGGCTCCGTCTCCTATTTCGTCTCCATATCAATACTGCGCATTACCGAAGGCCGCTAAGATGCCGCGGCGCCAACGGCAACGCAGCAGAAGAGCGGGGGGAAGAGGCCTTCCTTCGTGGCCCCCTCTTTCGATGGCTCTCGATCCGGATTTGAACCTTCCTGCAGATTGGGATATGGCGGACGTGGCGCCCTCCTTCCTCGCTCCAGCCTCACCTCCCGCGATGTTCTCTAACCCTTCAGCTTGTCCTGAGCACTTCCCTAGCTCCTATGCTCCACCCTCCTCCTCCCGCTACAAGAAGAGAGCCTGCAAATCCACCATTGCTGCCGAGCCCGCCTCCTTCCCCCGCAAACTGAAAGCACTGCCCGTGAAGCCTGCTTCAAGCTCCACTTCAGAAGACAATGTTTTTGAGACGAAGGCGGAGCCGAGGGTCCCGAGGTTGCTCCATTCAGGCTCCCCCTCGACGAAAGAAGAGAGCACCTTGATGGCCGCTCAGGACAACTCAGCCTTCATGCAGGTTTGCGCAGCTCGGGACACTTCGGAGGAACACCTTGGACGTCCTTCTTCTCCGCTCGGGCCACATGAGGAAGCGGGCCAAGGCTCGAGCACTCTCGACTATGGATACATTTGCAGGATTGTCGAAGAATTGCCTCCCCCCAGTGACTCGCATGAAGACTCGCCTTAGAATTTGCCCCTCGAATTTCATCGTTTACTGGTTTTTATGCTATCTATGCTTAGTCCTTTTTATATATTTTTGTACTGTTGTTAACGCTGGTTTCCCAAAATGGGCAGCCTGTAATGGTTGGACTCTAAAGGCTGGTTTTCCCTCTCGGGACAGTCTAGTTTTGGACAGTAGTGCTCTGCTTATTCCCTCAGCCATGGATTCCTCCATGCCCGAGGATGAGAATTGTAACTCTGGTTTCACTGCTTAATAGAAATAGATTTACTTAGAAAAAAATAAATTAATTAATTAAAATAAAAATAAAAATAAAAAATTAAATTAAATTAAATTGAGTAAACAAAATAATAATGGTTAATAATTAAACCAGCCTAGATCCATCTTAACTATGGATCTACCAAGCTTCCAGAGGGATCAGATCTCTTGAGATGCAAACCTCATTTAGAATGAAAAGAAAAGTGATGTCTCTCGACGCTTGGTAGATCTAGAGTTAAGATGGATCTAGGTTGGTATATTACAAACATATATTATATTTTATGTATATTGTCTATTAAAATATATCTTATATTACATATTACAAATATATCTTAAGTTCTAGATATTTATGCTTCTAAAACTATATATTATGTTCTCTAAGAATGAAATAGATAGACAAAGGATATAAAAATTTAAAAAATATAAATAAATAATTTAAAATAAAAAAATAAAAATAAAATGATCCAATATCAGAAATAAATATAATGTATAATAAAAGAACGCAGTAGTCTAACTAGACTGCCTTTTTGCCCTGAAAATCATTGAAATTCAGGTAAGATTTTAAGAAAATCTGGCAGGGATTTTTGTAAATCCAGGTTATAGCTATCAAACTTCAATATTTTGGGTGCTCTAGAGGTTTTAGATGGTGCTGAATCCATTTCCACCATCAAAAACATGATTCAAACACTCTTATTGCAAAATTTATTAAAAGAAATTACCCGGATTTTGGCCAATTTTGGTCGTCCGAGCAAGTCCTCTGGCTAGATAGACAACTCCTAAAAGAAATATGTAAAAATAAATAAATAAAGGATGAAACATGACAAAATGAAAAAAGAAAAAGCAATACCTCAAAGATAAACAACAAGAAAACCAAGAAAAAAGGGGGACAAAAAAGAAGCCACTCAAGAAGAAAGGGCAAGAATCCAATTGCTACTTATTTTCCAACCTTTGCCCCTGTTAAGATTGCTCACCCGCTTTTATTTATTATTGAATAATGGTGGAATATAAATATTTACATGGATTTATAAAATAAAGTTTTATCCTATTACGCCAATGGATGACATGAAAGGCTAAGTGGCCTTGGTGCTATCATGGTATCACCCCATGATGACACAAGGATTAGGGTGCCATGTCATCTTCCATGTGGCAATTACTTAGTAGTGTTGACATGACACCAAGGGTGAAAATATTCAAACAACCATATCTCAATTATACATACTCAAATTTCAATAAATTTTATACTACAAGAAAGCTCTTAATGAGTAGAAGGTGATGGTAATCTCGTAAAAGAGTTTTGAGTTGAATAAAAAAAGAAAAATTATGATACATCCCACCCTTAGCAAGGTGTAGAGAGGAACTAAGATGACTCCATTCAAGGCCTTCCATGGGTTCCCACCTACTAATGTCATGTCTTGCTTGTAGTGTTATTCCAAGGTCCAAATAATTAATTCTCATTTTTAACAAAGTCAAGAGACACTACGAGTATTTAATGAAAATTTTTAGTTGGCTTAGATTGAGGTGAAGTAACAAGGAGATCAACACCACAATGATAAATAATTCTCAATTGACGAGTAGGTATATCTATCACTTCAATGTTATAAGAATTCCACCTTCAAAGAAAAAAGAATTAGGAAATGGTGCTAAAGTTTTATGGGCCTTACAAGGTCCTTCATAAGATTAAAAAATCAACTTATGAGTTTGAGTTTCCCACCTCTTCACATATTCACAAGGTTTTCCATGTCACTTGCCTAAATAAGACAATTGGGCATAATTTCCTATTATAGTTTAAACCTCCATAATTGGATGAGGAGGGCACACTAATTCCAAAACTTGAATCGATTCTTTATTGGTGCTAATAAGCTTTACAGGAACAAGCCCATCACATAGTACTTCATGAAGTAGAAGGTGATGTCTATGAAAAAAGCTACATGATAAGATAAGTACTTCACGCGACAACATCTTCACATACAAGGATTTAAAAACAAAGCTTTTTGAAGGGGGTGGCACTATATTCTCACCCTAAACCTTATTTAACCTAATGCTACACCACAACACCTCCCACTAAAAACATTCTCACCCTAAAACTTAGTATAAATCCATTATAATTTCGAATTTATCAAGAGTTGAGAGGGATTTATTATTTTAAAGTAAAAGTTTCTTAAGTTTTATATTTAAAAATAAATTTACATCTCAAAAGATTTATTTTTTCTCAATACTTAATATGGCCTAAAATTTGATATGTTTATTGACTAAATATAAACATGAAAATTTCAAATATAGTCGTGTCTTATTATGATAAAATAGATTTATAATTTATAAGCAAGCGCTACATGGTAGCTACCCCTTCTGCTTAGTTTAAACGTAGCTGAATAAAGTAAAAAACAAGATTCAATTTTAGTATGTGACATATTGATAAACTTATAATGAGTATATCCATTATAATGGTATTGAGAAGTTATCTAAAAAAGTTTCAACTACTTATAAAAATTAGATGTAAAATAGTCATATATTATTTTAAAGTCTCTTACTCATGGTTGTCAATATTGAACTATATATGAATATGGTTGTCCATAATAACCATGGAGCAGCATTGTGTCCATGGTTAACCATTGTTGAGGTGGCTTAAGGATGGATGAATATGGTTGTGTTGTTGCCCATGATTGTTGTGTTGTTTCCCATGATTGATCATGGTTAATTAAGATCAACCATAGTTAATTAAGATCAACCATAGTTAATTATGGATCAACATAATTGGCCATGGGTGACTATGGGCTAATGTGGTTGAGTATAGTTATTGATGTTTAACTATAGATGAATATAGTTGACAATATTGACTATAGTTGATAATGGTTGAACATTGTTGAGTTTGATTGACCATAGTTGACCATTGTATAGGTTGACCATTATTGGGCTAGATGTAACTATAGATGTATATGGTTGACCATGTTGACTATTTTTTATTGTGTTGCCTATGTGAACCATGAATAACCATAGTTGAATATGATTGAAGTTGTTAACTATTTTATACTATAGGTATGACACCATTAATTTAAATTACATAAATATCATTAATAGAAGTAGAGTTGATTATGTTGGGATTTTGAAAAGATGTTTATTTTATGCAAAATAGAACCTAATAAAACTATATCAAAGTTTATATTAATAGAACTTTAACACAATAAAATAAATAATATTATATTATATTAAAAATATATTAGTAAAATAAGTTACTATAGTTATATAAAAAAATAAGTACATTAATTATTATTATTAAGTTTTTTTTTTCATGAAATTATCATTATCAAATTATTAAATTATTATAGCATTATGATTATTAAAAATATATATTTTAGTAAATAAATTATAATATTAGAATTATATTAAAAAATATTTTGTAAAAGTTAAATAATTTAATAGCTAAAACTAGATTATCAAACATATTTATGAATTTTGTATATGATTTGCCAAATATTAAAAAAATGTGACACATTAAAATCTGAAAACAACTTCATACTTAAATCAACGGGTTCTTTGTTTAAAGGTTGTTGATAATTTTTGTTCTTATTACTCGTAATCCACTATTCCCATGAGAGGACTTGTTCTCCCTTGATATTCAACCATGTGTTTTCAAATTGTTTCCATGCCGCTTTATGGTAAAGTAAGGGTAAACGTTTAAAGAAAAAATGTTATTCTTTAGTGGGGAGTTGAGACACGTTACCAATGGTATAAGTTAAAAGGACCATACAAATTAACAATAATTAATTATATTAAATACATAACATAGACTTATGTACTTGTATCAACCAAAATTCTATACGAGCAGATAACCGTGATGATGTTATTTTAAACATCTACCATAATGTTGTATTAAATAACAATAATTAATTATATTAAATACATATCATTGATTTTTGTACTCTTATCAACCAAAATTTTATACCAACAAATAGGGGAGGGATGTTAGTCGTTGGGTGCCCTTCGTTCCACAGTGGCAATGGGCCATGTCAACACATGGGCGCATGTGCCCAGTCGACAGCGTCAGGTGTTAGGGTTGGTAACCACCATAAATTCCATCCTCCTCCATATGGCTAGGGTTTGTTTGAGCTTGTTTACCGCCATGGGTTTTTACCCTTCACATTCTTGTTCTGGCCCGGAGGGTGGGTAGTCAACTCCGTCGGTCACTATTAGGTGAGGCGCCAATGCTTGAGCACCTAGTCTGCCATTGTCACGACGTTCTTACGGCTTTCTTGTTCGCTCCGGACGGATGATTGTCTGCTTAATGTTTCAATCTTATTGTCCATGTACCTAGTTGTTGACCTGTTCATTTCCTTGAAACTTTCTTATTTATTCCTCGACTGTTATTCTTTGTTCCTCGACTGTTCTTGGCTATGCGGATTTGTCGACCTGTTCGTCCGCTGTGTTCGTTTGCAGAATTTCGTGGACGGTCCAGGGTTTCTTGAGTTCCATTCAGGTACATTTTGGTTTTTGTATGAATTTTTTTGCATTACTCTGCATTTTTCTGCATTTTTCCTGTTTTCCCTATTTTCTGTTATGGGTTTTTGCTAATTTGTGTTAATTTGTGTTTTGTTGCAGGTAAAGCCGAAGTCTGGCGAGGTTTGGCATTTGTGGCTCTCTAGTTGACTTCTACACCTCCCCGGTAGGAATTCTATTCCTACCAGCCAGCTATTGTGTTTTTTAACACTTAAAATCATGTGTTTTTTAGCACTTTAATTCTTTGTTGGAATATTTGGCTCTCTGGGTTTTACAATAGGGTTTGATGGCTAAGTAGGTTATGTCCTGGAAATCTCATATGGGTTTTAGAATAGGGTTTTACCTACAATAATTATTGTTTTGTTTTGGGTTTTTAGAATAGGGTTTACTGTAATAATTACTTTTAAGTTTGCACTGTATATTAACATCCAATACGATAGCTATATGTATAATTCTGCAGTAAGGCCACCGCTTTGGATATATGGTTTTAGTAATTTGTGATTTACCACTTGTTGCTTCTGAAATATACATGTTTAATGGGTTTTAGAATAGGGTTTGATGGCTAATTAGCTTATGCCCTGGAAATCTCATATGGGTTTTAGAATAGGGTTTTACTTGCAATAATTATTGTTTTGGGTTTTTAGAAAATGGTTTACTGCAATAATTACTTTTAGGTCTACATTGTATATTTGCATCCATTACCATAGCTATATGTATAATTGCACTGTTGTTGATTGGTTATAGCTTTATGTCCCCTTTATGGATAATTGAATGACTTATCCTCAAATGGCATTGGTCTATAGGTTAGTGAGTGTTTATAGATGTTAATGGTTAATATGATATTTGAGATTGTACATGTTGGTTGATTAGGTTTATAATAGGAGTTGAGTGATGATGATAGAGTGCCACTAGGGCTCTTTCATTATCGATTCGCATCCACACTAATGGTTTCCCGAATTCGTAACCTCCCTTCCCCTTTAAGGAGGAAAGTAATTGTTGAACGATATTCTCGGATTGCATATGTATAATTTCACTTTATATTTGCACTGTAGAATTTATTTATCTGTCAAGTACTAAGATGATGAGGGGAAATGGTCAGACAAACAGGAATATGTTCTTGAACTTTTAGGTCTGCATTTTATTTTTCATCTGTCAGAAAAACAGGAATGTGTTCTCAGACTCTTAGGTCTGCACTGTATATTTGCATCCAGTACTATAGCTATGTATAATTGCAATTTTCTTGGATTGCATATGTATAATTGCACTGTACATTTGCACTGTTCTCGGATTGCATATGTATAATTTCACTGTAGAATTTATTTGATGATTTATTTGCATTGTATATTTGCACAGTAACATTATTTGTTATATGTTACTTTTTGATGATTTATGCTCCTCTTAACTTTAAGATGTGTTTGTCTGTCTTTTGATGGATTGTCCCTTGTATCTTGTGTGGATGGGGTGGACATAGTTATATGTATAATCCTATTTTGAGGTTGCAAATATTTCTTGTTGTTTTGTGTCCACAACAAACCTCTTATCATTGTGAATTTGCTTGTTATTGTGAGGAAATATAGTGATGTGTGTTAGATCAGTTTTGGTTAAGATATCAGACTCTGATTTGTTTGCAAGGATGGCAAGGCATGCTTTATATCCATCTTGAAGTTGTTCCGTCTTTAGTTCCTTTTTTAGGATTCAATTACTTTTTGATTATTTATGCTCCTCTTAACTTTAAGATATGTTTATCCATCTTTTGATGGATTGCCCCTTCTCTCTTGTGTGGATGGGGTGGACATAGATATATGTATAATCCTATTTTGAGGTTGCAAAGATTTATTGTTGTTTTGTGTCCACAACAACCCTCTTATCATTGTGAAATTGCTTGTTATTGTGAGGCAATATAGTTATGCGTGTTAGATCAGTTTTATTTTTTTGTAAATTGATTTGATCATATCTCAATCATTGTTTCACCCCAAGCAAAGCAACTGAGCTCGTGACTCGGAGTCCTGCCACATACTTTAAGTACTAATCATTGCAATACAATTATTCTATAATTGAAACATATTGTTTTCTTACGAAATAACAATTAATTTATTTGTACAGGAGGCAATATTGCATCAAATATCCATCTTCACTAATAAAAAAAAAAATGCATCAACCCAATGGATATACAGTCATAATTTTTGTATTGTCATATCTACCAAAGGAGGTGATAGGCACACCCTCAAGCATAAATATTTTCTATTTTACTATTTCTAAACTTCGTAATATTTAAATTTTATTATGTGGACCTCTTTTCAGTCCACCTTCAAACAACAAACTCCTCAATCATTTCACTTTTCAAGGAGGAAATGGATTTACAATGCAATGGGCATCTCCATCCCCATTATGTCATCATGTTAAAACACAAATTTCCACTTTTGAAAGAGGAAATGAATTTACAATACAATGGGTATCTCCATCCCTATTTTGTTATCATGTTAAAACATAAATTTGGAGAAAGGAGTCTTGTAATTTGGCCCACTCTTCACAAAATCATAGAATTCTATTCATTATTGAAATGTATTCTGTGAAATGCAAGAATCAAAGTTAGGTGCATTGTTTGAGATATGGTCTCATACACTATATGTCACGATTCAATTACTATTACTAAAATTACTATTACCATTAATGTGTTGATATAATAACTATTACTAATGTACGAACATGCTTATACCTTTGATCATCTCACACTCTTCATATTACTAGTATTACTCGAATTAAGCAAGGTTATTTATACATTAATCACATTAGTAATCCCATTTATACAAGTGTTCATCGTATTCAGACTAACATATTGTAATCTAAACTCATTACTATTATCTCCATATAAGCTGATCTACTATTGTTTCATCTATTATGATGTAACCTCATATCTGTACTTAATAGTTCGAGTTACTTTCCCTATTAGGTTTGATATCAGTATAATATAGGTTTTGTTAGCTCTACATTATCGATATGGACTCTATGCTATTACTAGAATTACCCTTTTTCTTACTAGTGAAACCGTCTGCCTGTCGTCGAGTGGGTCTAATACCAGTGAAGTATCCTCTCTACCTGTGGCCAATCAGCAGGTTGTCTACCACCACTGATAGTAGGAGGTGTTCTAACTCTAGGAGTGGGTAAAAAATTGGGTCTAATTCCCCTTTGTAATGGAATTCAAGCCACAATATGAAGTCACTCTCTCTATCTGTGTCTCCCGGAGAGTATTTGGATGCTCTAAGCCGACTGTTAATGATCTTAGTATGGCATACTTTGCATTAACTCTATATTTGGGAGTAACCTTCTGAATGGAAATAGCCTTTTATATGGCAGTGATATAGCAATGAGCTTTGTACTATTTATTTGTGAAATCAACAGGACTATGACCTATAATATATGATCGTTCAATGTGTTATAGTAATTTGTGTTCAATGGTGAGACTATAACCATAACTAAGTAATGTATGATTGTAACAAGGTGTCTCTTGTGTTTATATCACTATGTATATTCAGTGTCTATTCTATTGACATTGATGTAGTCACGACGACAGTAAAACCTGTTATGGAATTGACCTTAATATGAATGTTAATGATATTAGTATGGCATACTTGGCATTAAATCTATATTTGGGAGTACCCTTGTGAATGGAAATAGCCTTTTATATGGCATTGAACCTTCATAACATGGTTTATGAGAACTTGATAACATGGCTATGTATTAACTATTTATGAGAACTTTATATTGCGGTTTTATATTGCACATCTCAATGTGCTATCACAGTGGTTATATAAAGAGGTATGTTTTGTTACATGTTGTGTGTGGATATATATGTGAGATATGGTTTGCAAAGTATGTTGTGAACATTTGAATTATACTTAGTGTAGTAGAGGAAATCTTGGTGCTATTAAGATAAAAAAAGACCAAACATATAGAAATTTAGAAAATCTTCATAAACTAACAGAAATAACAGTATACAGTATCAAAAAAATAACAGATCTAACAACATTGTCATGTCATTCTGTCAGAATGTTCCATAATAGACTATAGATGTTCCTTTCTTACAATGTCACATACAGTATGGAATAAATCAACATTCATGTGACAAGAAAAATAGACAGCCCATCCAAAATCCACATCATAATGTGGTTACAACAACAAACATATAACAACCCTATTCTTTATGACCTTGAGAATCTTCAATGCCAAACCCTGAGTTGTCTGATTGAACCGAGTAGGTTGGCCTCCCTAAGAAGGGTTGATTAGGTTGTGGTTGATTGCTTCCATATAATTGAGACCAATTTGTCCCTTCCAACCATGGAGGAATTGAGTACCCATACCTCACACTTGTGCTAAGTGGAGGTGTGTGATGAGCATACATTGAATTCAGACCTCCTGTGCTAGGAATAAGGCAAGTGGGTAAACCCCCATTTTGATAGCGAGGCATTTGAATGTTTATGAGGTCTTGGAATAACGGTGTATTATTTGCAATATTGTCCAATGTGTTGGACATGTCCTTGGTTTCATTTTCATCAACTGTGTTTGCATTTATGTCAACCATATCAGTCACCCCTTGTCCCTTTGCAAGCATTTGTTTAGCATTTCTTGCTTCCTTTTCCTGTCTTTCCATTTGTTTTTGTTTCTCCTTATCTTACCTTGCTCTCTCTCTTTCAAGCCTTTCATATTCTCGGCGTTGTGTTGCAACAGCCCTTGCTGCCTTCTTCTCCTTGGCTTGATCCTTTTTTTCTGTTTTAATTCCTGAATTTCAACTTTTTTCTTTTCAGACTCGGCTAAGAGTTTTATATAGTCTTCTGAGGTGAGTAATTGTGAACTTTGACCCAAACGAAGACTACCAGGTGTTCCTTGCTTCTTTTTCATTGACACTCTTTCTACTGGTAGCTTTAGAAACAACCCAAGTAACTTCTCTACCCCCCCCCCCCCCGCCCCCCCACCTGCATGTTATTGCTTGGCACTTGCCTTTCAGTATTCGTGGCAATTGATTGAACCATATTGTTATCTTCATCTGGTGCCTCATTATGTGCTTCATATTCTTCCATTGATCTATTGTCCACAAAAAAATGAACAATTTCACTATTCAATTCAGTCGGTTGTGAAGGCATGTTCATGCTTTGTTCATTGATTCTTGAGATGCTATGTTCGTTCAAATTAATCATGGCTTCTGCCAGCCATGATGGTGGGTTTAATGTCAATTGGTCATTTTCAATGTCATTAACAATATTAGCAATTTCATTTTCAACTACATTTGCATCAACAATATCAGCAATTTCATTTTCAACTACATCTGCATTGTCAATTGCATATTCAACAATGTCATTAACAATATCAGCAACAAAAGTTCCATGTGCTTGAGTTGGTATAACAACCTCCATGTTTCTATCAATTTGTTCATGAATATATTGTGTTTCACATAGCTGCTCATCATTATCAATATATAATTGTCCTTGAGAGAGGGAAATTATATTACCAGTTGCAACCACATCAGCATGTTCATGTACTTCTTCTTACACTTCAACACTTGTTTGGACATGCTCTTCTTCCTAACCATCCAGATGAAACGCTTGGCTACAACTAGCATCATGCATAAGAGCATCATAATTCAGTGGCCATATTCCTGTCCTCCTAAAGACAACCTTGATATTTGATGGTGTCATAGCCCTTTTAAATGCCTTACTTGCAAGCTCTGCTAGCTTGAACCTTTTCAACTCAACCCTTGGATTATTTTCCATCCATGCAGCATGCTCTGACCAGAAATAGTTCTTGAAAGGGCCAAACACACTAACATCAAGGGGTTGCAATCTGTGAGTGGTATGAGCGGGCAATGTTAAAAGGTCAATGCCCAAATTGTCTGCTTCCTCAATTGTTTGTACATCCATGTGGCTTCCATGGCCATATAATATCAATAGGTGTTTGTTATTATGTGAGACACCACCTGGCACAGATGCAGCAAAGTGGCAAAGACAATTTAAAAAAAGTTTTTTAGTCATCCATGCATGGGGATGTGCAGCCATGCATGCACCTGGTTCACAATTTTGTATATAGTTTTTCAACTGATTTTTACTTTTGAATAGATAAAATCCTGGGATTGAAGCACCAATTGCATTGACACAACATAAAATGGTTATCCACTCCCTGCTCTTTGGCACGTTTCGGCTCCCTCTCTTGGCAACTACCCACATGCCATAATTCCTTCCCGCCTGTAAACCTGTTTCATCACAGTTCCATATATGGTATGCACCATAAACATGGTTATCGTATGCACTAGAAAAAATGTCATAGAACTTACATACAAATGCAGGGCACAAATTTAATTCTCTCTCTCTATCAAAGCCCTCAGTTGTACGCAATACAAGGTCTAGATGCATTTTTTTAAACCCGAACCACCATGATTTACCAGGAAACCCATCTTTGAATCGGTTTGGCCTCCCTTGAAAAATTTGAGCAACTGTGTATTTGAGTTGTATCAACTCTAGCCCATGTCCCACTTGGGCCATTTCTTTACACCACTCAACCACCTTGACCTCCTCCTCTTCAATCATAACTGTAAGAGGCCCTCTACGTTTGGTATGAGTGAGCCCATTTATCCAATAATGTATTGATGAGGAGGAATACCATGTTTCTTTGTAGATGCCCAAATTAAATGTCCATTAAACTATATGCTGTCAATTGCAGCTAAAATTTATTCTTTTGTCCAACCTCTTATAACGTTGATCTTTTTAGTTGAACTTGCCCCTTGGACTTTGGTTGATGGTGGCTCTGTGAGCGGTGGTGTGACAACATCAGCTTCAGCCACATGGTCATCCTCAACAACATTTCTTGGAGCATTGTTGACATCTGCATCACATGTCCTTTCCTCATTTGATGAAGTGCATCGCAGCTGGGCCCCCCTAGTCACTCTTTTTCCACTTCTCCTTGTACGAGCTACATAACTAACTCTTGCCATGGATGCAACTACCTGCAAAATTATTGCATGCATTTAGATAAGAATAGTTTGCTATTAATTTGTAGTTTATGTGGATAACAAAGCATCCAAAATCATCATGGTAAATAAAAGTATGATATAGAGCTCCTTTATAAGGAAGAAATAGCATTTTCTTGATTAAGATAAAACAATTTGAGTATAAAAATGTTAGGTTATTTTTATTAAGATAAAACAATCTGCGTAGAAAATTTTGAGGAGCCCACCGAACATTAGAAATAAGAGCCCACCCTTTTCTTATTTTAAGTCTTTTCATCTTTGATTCCTATGCTTAGCTATTGTAGAAAGATATGTTGACTTCAAGTTCAAATGATACAGCTTTTATGCTCAGTTATTGCAGATATATATGTTAACTTCAAATGCTACAACTTCTATGCTCAACTAGAGATATTTTCCGCAGGATGACTTAACGATACAATTTTTTACACAAATGATGCAGTTCCTTAAATATTGTGAATGGTTTTCTTATGTTTTGTTTTTGGTTATTTTTTTCTAGCTTCTATGCTCAGCATGAATTTAAACCTTCATGGGCTTTCGTCAAACACTTTGGCACTAGATAGAAATATATAAATATGGGGTATATAATGAAATTTAAGCTAGCCTCATGACACCTTTTGATTATTTGATTAGTTTCTCTAATTTAGAATTATTTCTTTGCAACTTTGTAAGATTGAAGTGTAAAGAATATGGATCACATGCAGACAAGCATTTAGAAATATAATTTTCTCTGAGATGTGTCCAAACCCCTTTGCATATTTCTATTTTGCAGTTCCATTCACCATAAAACCAACTGCATTCTAGACTATGAAGGATCACTTATTTTTCCGCTTATAAGGATGCAGTTGTTGGGAAGCAATCCCAACAATGGACATTGCAACAACACTAGGTAACGTTTTCACTTAAAGAATTCTAAGATTGATTCCCCTTGTAGTTGTCTTCTTGTAGGAATTTACAGGGTAAGTTTTATAGATTAAGAACCAAAGGTCACCGCTCACAAACAGATCACAAGTTAGTACACCAGTATAATCACGTGGTTAAAACCCTCAAAGAGGGAAACAGTTCACGGCCTGAGCCAATGCGGCCACTTCAGGAAATTTATTAATATAAAAAGAAAAGTTACATATGTTTCTCTCATAAACGGTTACCAGACAAATGACCTCCATGCTCTTTAAATAGAGATCATGGAGCAAATGGGTGATAAGCCACGGATCAAGTGTCGTTAATACCAAGGTGAGAGATAACCGTCGGATTACTACAAATCGTGATCATCAGATTATAAGTTACAAATGTACATGGTAAAGAAACACACTTTACCTAACTCTACACTAGACTAAGTTATTCTTAACTACTTCCTATGCGTCGGAATATCCTAACATCCCCCCTTAAGAACAACTTGGGATAGGATTGAAGGCTTTACAAAGGTGACACAAAAGGAGCCTATTTCCTATGTGTCGAAATATCCTAACATCCCCCCTTAAGAACAAATTGGGATAGGATTGAAGGATTTACAAAAGTGACACAATAGGAGAAGGAAGGAGGCATTAGAGCCTATCCCCCCTTATTACAACCTTCCTGAACTCCAAGCATGGATTGAAGTTTGGTAAACTTCGCTTTTGTGAGAGCCTTTGTAAAGATATCGGCTACCTGATCATTGGTTGGACAGTAATGCACTTCAAGAACACGATCATGAATGAGCTTTCTGATGAAGTGTATGTGGAGTTTAATGTGTTTCATACGCTAATGTTGAACTGGATCTTTACATAGCTGAATGGCACTCTGATTATCACACCAAAGTGTAGTTGGATGCTACTGATGAAGACCAAATTCAGACAGGATCTGACAAAGCCACATGGTTTCCTTGCTGGCTTCAACTGCACCACGATACTCTGCTTCTGCTGAAGAAAGAGAGATGGCACTTTGTTTCTTACAAGACCATGTAATAGGTCCTGAACCAAGAGTGAACACATGTCCTGCAGTAGACTTTCGATCATCAGGGTCACCAGCCCAATCAGAATCAGTGAAACCAATAAACAATGGAGATGCTCCTGCACTGTAATGAATCCCGAACTGAACTATACCTCGAATATATTGAAGTATTCTTTTAGCTGCTTTTCAGTGACTTTCATGAGGTTTGGTGCATAAACCGAGCGACAAGAACAACGACAAAGGAAAGGTCAAGACGGGTATGGGCTAGATATAGAAGTTTACCAACAAGTTGACGATATAAGGTAGCATCAACTTCGGGGGTAGTACAAGTGATTGAAAGCTTGACTTCATACTGAAAGGGAGAAGGGGCTGGCTTACAATCTTCCATGTGAAAGTGGTGTAGAAGATCACAGGTATACTTGGACTGAGAGAGGGTAATGCCTTCCTTGGATTGCAAGACTTGAAGACCAAGGAAATAATGCAAGTGTCCTAAGTCTGTCATTTCAAACTTCTTTTTGAGGCTAGACTTCACATGGTTTATATGGCTTGGATCACTACCAGTAAGGATAAGATCATCAACATAAAGAACAAGGATGGTGAAGGACTTACCCACTTTCTTGGTGTAGACAGTGTTGTCAGAATGACACCTGGAAAAGCCATTATCTAATAGAAATCTATTCATTTTGGCATACCAAGCCCGAGGAGCTTGTTTGAGACAATAGAGACACTTCCTAAGGTGACAAACAAGGCTATAGTCGTTTTGGATAATGCCAGGGGGTTGTTCCATGTAGATTTCTTCATGTAAATCTCCATGTAAGAAGCCAGATTTAACATCCATCTAATGGACTTCCCATTTAAAGGAGGCAGCAAGGGAAAGAACAAGGCGGATAGAATTCATTTTGGCAATAGGGGAGAAGTTTTCAGTATAGTCAATGCCTTCAACTTGTGAAAATCCTTTAGCAACAAGACGACATTTATGTCTATCCACTTTACCGTCTGGTCCAAACTTGGTTTTATAAACTCATCTACATCTGACAAGTTTTCTTCCTTTTGGAAGAGGAACAATATCCCAAGTATCGTTTGCCAATAAGGAACGATACTCTTCATTCATAGCTTCATCCCAATCTAGATGATCGGAGGCTTCTTCAAAGGTTTATGGATCAAGTTTTTATGGAGCTTGAGCCAATAAGGAAGAGGCTCTTTTGAGCTAGCGGGGAACGTGTCGTTTATTAGTCGGCGGTCACTGCGCAGAGAACTTGCTACAACGGTAGAAGATGGACCCATCTTGGAAGCGGTGGAGTATAAGGAACAATTTCAAGAGGTGGAGGAGGATTGTCATCCTCACTGTCATCATCTGAACTAGAAGGAATGCTATTAAAAATAGAAGAGAGAAAGAGAGGTGGCACATATGCCGAATCAGGCTCGCAGGCCAAAGGTGGCACACTTGCCGAACTAGGCTCACAGGCCGATATATTTTCATCAAAATTTACATCTCTTCTAATGATTATATTTTTGGATTTTGGTTGAAGAAGTCTATATCCTTTGACATCTTCAGAATATCTAACAAAAATACATTTTTCACTCTTAGGTTCTAAGGCTTTATGTTTCGCATCTAGAATATGGGCCCAAGCATCACTTCCAAAAACACGAAAGTGACTTACATCTGGTTTGATTGAGCTCCAAGCTTCTTCTGGAGTTATATTCTTTAAAACCTTAGTAGGAGTGCGATTTACTATGTAATTTGCATAGTTAATGGCTTCTGCCCAAAAATTGAGACCAAGTCCTCTAGATTGAAGCATACAATTAGCCATTTCTCTTAAGGTGCGATTATTCCTTTTAGCTACACCATTTTTTTGTGGAGTATATGGAACGGTATGCTGCAATTGAATGCCATGCTTAGTGCAGAAGTTGATAAATTTGTTGTTAACATATTCTCCTCCATTGTCAGATCTTCACTTAAGAATTTGATGTCCAAATTGTTTCTCAACAAAGGCCTTAAAGGCCAAGAACATATTAAAAACTTCACTCTTGAGTTTTAAGAAGTATACCCAAGTGCGTCTGGAAAAATCATCAATGAAAGTTAAAAGTACTTGCAACCAGAGAAAGAAACAACAGGAAGTGGACCACATAAATCATTGTACACAAGCTGCAAAGGGGTTGAAGTGTGCCAAGAGGCACGTTTGTCAAAACTATCCCGATGATTTTTTCCGAGTACACATCCGGAGCAAACACCATCTCAACAAGATACCATAGGAAGACCCGTCACCATATTTTCCTTACATAGAGTTTGAAGAGAGTGATAGTTTAAGTGACCAAATCGCTCATGCCAAAGTTTGCTCACATCATCATTATGATCAACAAAAACAAAGGGAAGACAGGATGACCCAAAGTTGTCAAACTTATACAACCTTGTGGAATCATCAACAATGCCAGTAGGTAAAATATGTTTAGGATCTTTGAGGTCCTTGATTACAACATCATGAGGTGAGAATTCTACTATTTTCCCTTCACCTGAATGAGTTATCTGATAAACAGAGAGAAGGTTGCATGACAAGGTAGGAACACATAGTACATCATTAAACTGACCATTATCGAGATGAATGGTTCCAGATCCTACAACACTAAGATATCTATCATCACCAACATAAATATTTTTGGTGTTACAATCATTTAAAGAAGAAAACGTGGCTTTATTTTTGGCCATGTGATAAGAAGCTCCATAATTGATGAGCCACTCATGAGAATGAGAAGAGGAAGATACATTTAATGCATAACCAGATCTAGATGCTTGACAACCACAAGCAGAAAGTGCCATTCCTGAAGATGAAGGTGAAGAGTGCTCCAAATTGATGTTGTGCTTCTTCATTGCTGCTTTTAAGGCTTCCATCTTCTTAAAACATTTGTTCTCTAAATGGCCATCACAATTGCAAAAGTTGCAATGTCTATTTGTCTTCTTTCCTTTGTTTTTATATGCCTTATCATTTTGGTGAGTTGCTTTTTCAGTTTGTGGCTAAAATTGCTTAGGACCCTTGTTTGGTTTTAGACCATACTTTTTAGGATATTGCTTCTTGGGATTCTTTTGATATGATTGATGTTGGGCTGCTAAGGCTTTCTTAGAAGCATTTCCAGAAGTGATAAGACCAAGGTGTAAGAGTTTTTCTTGTTCTCTTATCAAAGAATCGCAAAAGGCATAAAAAGAGGGGTTCTTGTAGGCAGTTCTTGAAGAAATGATGGCTTCTCTAGTGGAATGGAAGACAAACAAATACAGAGTATGCAGGGCCAAGCTTAGCGAGAATGAAATAAATGAAGCTACCATCTTCCTTTTTGATCTTACAACCTTTTAAAAGAATTCAAATGGTCTTGAATTTGGACAAAAAATCTTCAATGGAGGAGAAATTATTGGGGTCCAAAGTAAGCAACTCATTTTCAAGCTAGTGGGCCCTAATTTGATTTTGAATGCCAAAAAGAGTTTTTAGCTTTTCCAGGGCTTCATCAGGGGTGTCAATGTCAAGGATATGGAACCGAAGATCTTGAGCAATGGACGTTCCTATCAACCCTCGTGCTTGATCTTGTTTATTTTCCCATTTAGCAACTTTATCATCATAGGAAGGTTTAGTTTCTTGTCTTGTGGATATTCTATAAAGCCCTTTACTTCTAAGTATATCTACCATGTCAGGTAGCCATTGGAAATAATTGGTGCTGCTAAGAATAATCGGGCATGCACTTTCCATTAAAAAAAAAAAAAAACTAAAGCTGAGAAAAGTTGAAACTAACTGCTCCAATGGAAAGATCTTGAAAAATTAGGCCGTTTCAAAAAAGCGGCTCGAAAAACGGCTTCCGGATGAAGAAGATGTGCCTTTTGAAAAATCTGAGTTGTAGATGCCGAATAGCTACGAGAACGGGATGAAGTGCGAATTTAAAAATAAAAATAAAAAATCCGCCCCTTTGAACAATTTTTTTTTACAAAATAAGCTTGAGAAGGAGACTTGAATCGAAGACCTCTATTCTCATAAACTAACCCCTCACCAAGTGAGATAGTAAAAGGATCACGTTATTGTTTGAATGGAGGAAGGGGTTTTTTTTTTTTACTTGGTGTGTGTGTCTTTTCCTGCACAAAAAAACACAAAAACCGAGCAAAAAAAATGAAATGCAAAGCCTTATGACAGAATGTAGATTTTCGGTAAGCCTTACCAGCAACTATGAATTTTTTCACTACTTCTGATTTCTCGAGATCACACAAAGACGTGGGGAAAGAGCATACGTAGCAAAAAAAATCCCTTTTCTGTTTCTGATTTGCCGAGATCGCACGCAGCGCATAACAAAGAGCATACATAGAGAAGAGGGTATAGATCCGGCAAATAAATAAAACCTAAAAACCAAAGATAAACAGAGGAAATCGAAATAAGAATAACTATTAACAAATATAACTGCAAAACAGATGCTTTATACCCCCAGATCTAAATTGTCATAACTTGGGCAGCGGGAAACCTTTTCGCATGAAACGAAACGTTCCTCACTGTAACAGACGCTTTGGACACAACCGAGTAGTTCTCCAAACCCAAAAATGTTTAGAAATAACAGATCTACAAAACGACATTCACATGCAGTCAAATCGACTTCGGATTTTGATCAACAACAGACGCAGATTATAAGTTACAAATGTACATGGTAAAGAAACACACTTTACCTAACTCTACACTAGACTAAGTTATTCTTAACTATTTCCTATGTGTCAGAATATCCTAACACTTCTGATATCTTCTGGGTCTTTGTTGTCTTTAGCTCTGCATTCAACTACAATATTTTATGGATGAAAGAAAACTATCATTTTTCATCAAGGTGAATATCTTCCTTAATCTTCGGAATAATGAAGATTTGTACCCATATGATGGTATTTTAATGTTGAATCATAGGGACTAGAATGAGATGCAAAATTGTTTTTTTGAAAGCAACCCCTCAGTTTTTGAGCTACTGCAATCACTGTAATGTGTGTTGTGGTTCATTTGCATTTACCTTTGAAATATTTTTCAAAACACCAAAAAAGCATATATGTTAGAAAAGGTAAAATTTTGTATGTCAAAGAAGAATTTTGATTTATATCTCGGTACATTAACATTATGTGATGAGATGTGAAGGTGGGTCGAGTCGGGCTCATTCACGTGCAGAACAGTTTAAGAGCTGGACTGATGGGAACGTTTAGAACATTACACATCGGTCAGGGTTGAGTCGGGCCCATTCACGTGCAGAACAGTTTAAGAGCCGGACCGATGGGCACGTTCAAAACAGTACACATCGGTCAGGGTCGAGTCAGGCTCCTTCGCAAGCTCAAGAGAGACTAGCACTACAGAACCCGGAAGCACAAATTGCACGAGATTTATACCAAGGAGTGCCCCTCCAAGTAGTCTCGATTAAATATGCTCACCTGCAAATCGACGGTTGACATCAATTGCGGGAACACTCGCTTCAAATTCCAAAAATCCACTTAAGTGTCCCCGCGAGTGGTTTCAGGTTTCAATAAATGACATTACGTGGTGACAACTGGAGCCCACGCACTTTAATTTCAAATTAGAGAAGGCAGAGAAATGGCGTATTTTCCTTAGACACTTAAGAGTTTTGGAGGAGGCGCAAAGGGGAAAATAGGCGGTTAGGATCAAAGCACAGAACTGAAGCGGAGAGATGGACGGTGGAGATTAAATCGTAGATTGCAAATCATGAGTTATAAAGAATAAGTGCGGAGGTAAATGTTAAATTCGTTGAAGTGCGATATGCGATGATGTGGCAAGCTAACATGGCAGACGACGTGGCCATGGCCCGCATACCGCACATCGCAAGTTTTAAAAGTTAAGTGCAAAGGGTTTGAGTTATAATCGCCGAAGTGCGATATGCAATGCGGTGGGGCCCGATCACAAATCACAAACCGCAAATTTTAACGAATAAGTGCAGAGGTAAGAGTTAAATTCGTCGAAGTGCGATATGCGATGAAGGTGGGACCCGATCGCATTCGCAAATCACAAGTTTTAAAAGATAATGCAAAGGGTTCATGTTAAAGTTACCGAAGTGCGATGTGCGATGCCAGGTGGGACCTGATCGCATAGCGCACATCGCAAGTCTTAGAAGATAAGTGCTAAAGAAAAGTTAAAAATAATGAAATGCAAAGTGTGATGTGCAGGCGGATGCGATGTGGTTTCAAAAGTGAACTCCAAAGGTTTTCAAATCCGGAGGTAAGTCATTTCGTGTGTTAAATCACATCAGAGGAAGAAAAGAGGATTATAACGTAAAGCTAGTGAAATGCCAGAATGCGATAGAAAGCGGACGCAATGCATTCTTCAAAGGTGAGCAGAATATGGTTCAAGTCCAAGTCTTGCGGCGGTTGACAAAGAGAAGACGGAATGTTGCAGGCACACACAGAGGCATAGGTAGAGTCAAACATAAGAACATATAGTGGCACTATGGGAAGCATGACAGCTGGGTCAAGTCAGGCATTGAGGCGTCATTACAGACTGTGTAGCTACTGCATCATAACATGAAAGGACACCTCAACACTTCGGGAGGACGCATCAACAACATCAGATTCAGCAAAACGAATGATATTTCCAGTTTTAATTTGTTTTCTTGGTATGATTGCATAAGTAATCTTAATTGTTTAGGTAGTCGAGTAGTTTCAATAAGTTCATAAGTTACGAACTACTTTGATGTATTTAAGTAGGTAGAAATAAAGAAAAAGGGGTTCTGAGTTTTGAACCTCTGGATGATTGTTAATTTGGTACTAAATTTTCTGAGAAATTAATGAAAGAAGATCAAGTTTCCTACACTTGTTGATGTTGATATGCCTTTCCAGTTTTTCTATGTGTTTATTCCTCTTTGAATGTAGTGAAGTAATGTAGCTACGGGTCTCTTTTTACATCTGTAAGTAAGAGTTAAACAACCCTTAATGTGAGCTCCTTTACTCCATCTCTTCTCCCTTCACAAATTCTCTTTGAAACTTAAAAGTAATAGATTCTGTGTTTACAACATATTATTTTGAGTTTCCCCTCTCTTCACAAACTCTTGATGAAACTTTAAAGTAATAGATTCTATGTTTACAACATATTATTTTGAGTTTCCTCTCTCTCCATGAATTTCCTTTGAAACTTAAAAGTGGTAGATTCTGTGTTTTCAACATACCATTTTGAGTTTCCCTTACAGTTCTTCTTTTCATTTCATTCAAATATCAATAGTTTATGGCATTGTGAAGGCTTTCATTATATCATATTATTGAGGGTATTAAGTAATTAAATTCCAAAGGTGTTAAACAAAGGCTATTTGATATTGTATTTTTGACATACATTTATAAAATGTCTTAAGCACTGATTCCTTACCACAACCAAGGGATTGTTTCTTGACATACAACGATGTGAAGGATGTATGACCTGATAATGATAGTCATACTAAATTTGTTATTTCCTTGAATCCTTTTCACATGCAGTCAATCTACTTTTTTTTTTTTCTTTTTTTTTCTTTTTTCTTTTTTTTTTTCCGTTGCACCCACATATGCATCTTTAATTTCTAATCTATGACATTGTTCTCTTGAATCCTTCTCACATGTAGTCATTCTACTATCTACTATTTTCCGTTGCACCCATAGATTCCTCTTTAATTTCTAATCTATGACATTGTTCTCCTGAATCCTTTTCACATGCAGTCAATCTACCATTTTCCGTTGCACCCATAGATGCCTCTTTAATTTCTAATCTATGATATAACTGGATATCTTCTGGGTATTTGTTGTCTTTAGCTTTGCATTCAACTACAATCTTTTCTGGATGAAAGAAATCTATACAACGACTATAAAGTCTTACAATGTTCGAGACACTCATAGAAATCCTAAGTTTGGATTGGGAAGACCTGGTAATTTTGCAATTTGTTTGGCAATTGAGGGTAGCCTTAGCTCTGTTCTCGAACCTAGTTATAAAGTGCATTGCCTAGACATTATAATTTTTTGTTGTAATCTAGTTAATTTTGTTATACAATTTGTTAATTTTGTTGTACAATTTGTTAATTTTGTTAATTTTGTTGTTGTATATGTTAAAACTTATAGAGAATTGAGTTGCTAATGTTTTTGAATAGCATCATAGTGACAAACTTATTGTACAATAAATTATACATGCTCTATGATAGATGGTAGTCAAAAATATTTGGGAAGACACAATAATTTTGCAAGTTGTTTGGTTACTGAGGGTAGCCTTAATTTTTGCAAGTTGTTTGGTTGCTGAGGATAGCCTTAGCTCTGTTCTCGGACCTAGTTGTAAAGTGCACAACCTAGAACTATTGATAACTTTCATCTCCTCAACTCAAATCAAAGGAGAGAACTGTAAGAAAACTGAAATAGACTTAGAAATTAAAATAAGAAAACTGAAATAAAGACTCAAAAATGAAAATAAAAGTGTAAGAAATTGAAATAAAGACTCATAAATTAAAACAAAATTGTAAGAAAATTGTGTTGTAATTGAAAAATCTAAGTTGAATATACTGTGAAATGTTTCATGGTGTGTTATGTGATGGTTTGTCTCATAGTTTGAATGTAAAACATGTAAATTCAACAGTGGTTGAACTTCTTTTATAGTTTTTTGTAGTTGAATTTAATTGATGACAATGATGGACATGGATTGCAATGGCTTCATTTTGCATGTGTGATCAGGATTGAATTTGATGTGAACCAATGACTGGGAATTTGTTTTTGTTGATCCCTGTGCTTTGATCTGTTTTAATGGGAATTAGAATAGGTTGAATGCCATTTATTGAATTTATTGGGTGGGTGTCATTTATTGTACACAGTGGGTTTAAATGTTGTTATTGGGTGGGTATCATTTATTGAACACAGTGGGTTTAAATGTTGAATAACATAGTAGTTATGGCATACATACATTAACTTTATTTATGTGCATGTATGGATATTTAGTTGGGAAAGACAACATCAATTATGATCAGAGGGGATGAAGTGACTACCCTGTTGTACTTCTGGAATTGACCATTTTGGAAGGATGCATGGTTTTATGAGTTTTATGGAATTGACCATTTTGGAAGGATGAATGGTTTTATGAGTTTTCTGGAATTGACCATTTTGGAAGGATAAATGGTTTAATGAGTTTTCTAGTTGAGATAATAGGATTGGTACTCCTAATACTTATTAAACTATTTATGGACAATTGTGGGCCCAATCTATGACTTGGGAAATTTTGGACATAATTTAATATATATTTGGACTTCAAGTTATTTGTTTTTATCTAATTATTGGTTGCATGTATGTCAATTTTGGTGGGTTAGTGGGACCAATACTATAACAATCACTCGTCCCTACACATTTTTAGACATCTATCCCCTAGCCATGATGATGTTATTTTAAACATCTACCATAGCATTATATTAATGAGGAGAGAGAATACTACTGACTGACAGAGGTAAAGTTAATTAAAAGTCCAATCATCGTACTCCACTCATTGTACTCCTGCGACAGGTTTGCCAAGGCACTTGGAAATAGCATGTTAAAATGAACAACCAATCTGATGATTAGATAAATGATAATAAAATAATTTACAAAAATCAGAAAATATTTTTTTAGAGTTGCACTTGACCAAACTAAAAAAATTTGGCATGTTTGAATGAATTAATAGATAGTGATACCCAATGCGTAATGCCTTCCTAGTAATATTATATTTTATATATATTTGACATCTCTAAGAGAGATATTCATATTTCTAATTCTATTAAAACTTTTAAAATACACACACATGCCATTTTTTTCACGTGTTTGATTCGATCTTGGATCTTGCCTAGAGTAGTCCTTCGAAGTTACTGATTCACCAACGAATGTCAGTTTAAATATGAAGTTTTGAAATATCATTGTTACAAATATGAATCATCATTATTTAAATTTCTTTTAATGCCATACACATAAATTTTTTGTAATTTTATTAATAAGAACAAAATTGCAATACAACTTATTATTTTAATTATTACTTTTTACTTTTTTACTTTTTTATGACTTTTTTAATTCATTGACACTAAACTACAATTTAACCTAATGCTACACCACAACACCTCCTCCATACTTGGTTGTAAAACACCTCTCAACGCAACAAGAGTAATATAAATAAGGTTTAGGGCGGGAATATAGTCCCACCCCCTTAAAAAAGCTGTGCCTTCAAATCCTTGTATGTGAGGATGTTGCCACATGAAGTGCTCATCTTGTCATGTAGCTTCTTTCATAGACATCACCTTCTACTTCATGAAGTACTATGTGATGTGCTTCTTCCTATAAAGCTTATTAGTGCCAATAAAGAATCAATTAAAGTTTTGGAAGTAGTGTGCCCTCCTCATCCAATTATGGAGTTTCAAACTATAAGGGGCAATTATGCCCAATTGTCTTCTTTAGGAAAGTGTTATGGAAAACCTCGTGAATGTGTGATGAGGTGGGCGACTCAAACTCATAATCTTATGAAGGACCTTGAAGGGCCCATAAAACTTTTGCACCATTTCCTAATTCTTTTTTCTTTGAAGGTGGACTTCTTATAACATTGAAGTCATAGATATACCTACTTATCAATTGAGAAATATTTATCATTGTGGTGTTGATCTCCCTATTACTTCACCCCAATCTAAGGCAACTAAAATCACTTCATTAAGTACTTGTAGTGTCTCTTGAGTTTGTAAAAAATGAGAATCAATTCCCTAGAGCTTTGAATAACCCTACAAATTTTCACGTTCTCTTCACTTCAAATTAACATGCTCATGACCATTCTACACAAGAGAACTATGGCAGTGAGATTGACCCAACCCATCCCTTTATCATATTCCCACACTCGCAGGTTAACCCAATTCCATCACACTTCATTATTATCCTACCATGCTAGATAATTGCAACTCTCAGAAGCATGATTTGGGATGAGGGGTACTATGTACTTTGATGGTTGGAAATGATAACCTTCTAGAGCTTCACAACTAATGAGATGGTATAGGAATAAATGCTAGAATACCTTGCATGACATCGTTTCAAATGGCTTGCCATGTTGTGCCGTAACTCCCATATTTTTTTGTCTTAATAATTTGTCTTTTTGAACCGTTTTATTATTATTATTTTTACAGTACTGACCCAATCACTAAACAAGAGCCGAGACTTCTCGTATTGACCATGGACAGAATGAAAACTCCCTGGGGTTGCCTAATCCTTGAGCCTAATCATGTCACTTCGGGGAATCGAACATGGGTGGTGAGGGAGTTATCAACCCATCTCAACCACTCAGTCTACCCCTTACTTGAAAATTTATTTTTATTTTTAATAATTAACTCTTGATGTTTCAGTCCTAGGCTGAACTATGAGTTTATGATATATGTGGCTTGCAGGCTGTTGCATATATCTGGGGAGGTTGTTAGTTCCATATCAATTTTTTTTGTTAAAAAATTAAATAAATCCACACATTTATAGGGAGTTAGTGATGGCCTAATATGACCATTAACTTTTAGAGCACCTATTTCTTATTTACACCCCTCATTTGCACATATATCCAATTTTTTTTATTGAAGTCTCTTAGCACATGAAAACATGCTATCGAGGAGATTCCTTTAGTGGTTCCTCTGATTCTTTTCAGAATGTTCTCTTCAAATTTATCCTTCGAGGAGGAGCCTTTAAACAGATGCTGAAGAATTAGGAGAGAATCTCCCAATACAATGGGTGACTTGACTTGTTTTTCTTTAGCCAATTGAATACCTTGATAGAGAACATATGCTTTTGCTTGATTATTTGTCAGATAGTTTAAACCCCACAAACACTCTAACACTTTAACTTCCTTAGGGTTACAAAGCACCCAAAAATATTTCTTTATATAAAAAGTTAAAAAAATTAATATAAACAATATATAAAAAAATAGTATAAATCCCCGACCACACCTGTTGAAGCCATTGAGAAATCAATGGATTGTTTGGTGGGTTAACACACACACACACACACACACACATATGCGCAATATCATATATTATCAATAGACACACACTTAACGAGTTTTCTACCCTCCTCATCTATAGGGGAAACATGTTTTCTCAACCCTCCTCAAGTTCCTAAGGGGTTGTTAAGTTCAATTGCCCCTATGATAGTGCTTCCCCTATCGGGGAACCTCATGGTGATGCCCCAATGACAGTGTTTTCGGTTGAACCTCATCACCACCTATTAGTTGAACCTCATCATCTAAATCCATTATAATTTCCAATTTATCAAGAGTTGAGAAGAATTTAATATCTTAAAGTAAATATTTCTTAAAAAAATTGCTATGATGATGAAACTTAGTAAGGGTTCGAAACACTTCCCTAATTTATCATTGTGATTTTTTCGGAATATTTTTGCTTAAATCATAAATCACAAAAACCTCCAATCTCACAAAAAAATTACATCCCAAAAAATTTATTTTTTCTCAATACTTGATAAATCTAAAATTAAAATGAACTTATATTATAATTATATATCTATATTTTTCTCTAATTTTCTACTTGAATTCCCTCTTTCAAATCAAGAAAATTTCTATAAAGACATTAACATAAAAGTTAATATGATAATAGTTAACACCAATAAAAGGTAATGTGATAATAGTGAGGGCCAATTCCTCTCGTGGTGTAGGAGTTAACACTAGTTCCCGTGTGGTGTAGGGAGACTAGTGAATATTTCTCTTGCATTTGGTGGTTATAACTCTAAACATGTTTTTTTTTTTTTTTTTCTCTTTTGTTTTTAATCAAAATTTGGGGACAATGTTCAATTTACTCTCCAAACCAACAAGGTCAAATTTAGTCAAAACTTAAGCAACTTTGGTTAGTTTAATTAACTTTTACTAAATTTAACAAAATTTGACGTTTGCCCACGACTTAGTTTATTTTAGTTTAACTGATACACTAGAAGGTTTTGGCCAGTTTGAGGTTATGTTGAAATGAAGCCCTGCTGAGAAGATCCAATTGCCCTAAAATTAACCCAAATCAAAATAACAGAAGGTCGGAAGATCCAGAGAGAAGTGCAGACTCGACAATGGGGATCCCAAAGACATCAAGGAAGGGCAAGAAGGCGTGGAGGAGCAACATCAGCACTGCCGATGTCGACAATTTCTTTGTCCAGACCGACAAAGACGCTCGCAGCGGCGGCCCCCTCACTGATGTTAGCAGCGACTCCCTCTTCTTCTTGGACAAATCCAAAGGTCTTCGTTTCGATACCGATACCCCTACTGTACTTTTCCATTTTTTATTATTATTATTTAATTTCTCAGACTCCTTATTTGTTTTCCGACTGAACGCATGCAGATTATTCAATTAAGAGGAAGATCGAGAAGCACAGGAGCAAGGTTCTTCACTATGACAGCATACTGCAAAATAATCCCTTCACTAGTCCTATTCCGACTTCTAAGAAGAAGAAACAGCCGCCTAAGGCTAAGCCTCCTCCTACAAAAACCCCAAGTCTGAAGCCTGCTCAGGTACTGCCTTTTCAATTCTTATTTGTTTTGGAGTCCCTTAATTCATTCCTGACACACCGACAACTTCTGTTATCCAACTGCATTTTAGTTAAAAGCACTATAGGCCAAAATGTTATTGCTATCGTGCGGACTTACCATAACACGACTGGAACTCAACCACCCACCTTCACACACATATGGTGTATGCATATATATATTTATGTATTAGTGTGTTGCTGTATGGCTGTATGGACATACTTTGGGGGACGGGGATTGTAGGGCACATCCCCTTTTCCCTGGGGCATACGTTCTCCTGCCCTAGGACATCACGTGGAAAATGGGGGACATTCAGGGGAACTTACTCAACATCCATAGTGACAGCCAGAGATCCCTCAATTGTTTCGGGGTTGCCCGGCTGCACCCTGCCTAAATTTCTCCTCTTAGGCGCCAATTTTGCGAGAAGGAAGAAATGTCCTGACAAAGTTAATTTAATATATGTGTAAACAAACACCAGAGTCACAAAATTTGGACTCGGCAAATCCAAAGTAGAGAGTCAACACGATGTCTGGGCAAAACTCGACATTAACTTGTCTTATTAAAATACGAGGGAACAGACACTCGAAAAATCAGGGAACATAAACTTAGCAAAATCAGACAAAACCCATCACAGTACAGTAAACTAATTAACCAAAACCGAGTCTGACCGTTTTTGACCAGGGGTTTGACTCAGCTCGCTAGCTTGGAAAGAGGAGTTCACTCCGAAGTGCTCGTAGAATTATGATATCCCTAACATCCACCGGGACAGCCAGACATTTCTCTAACTGTCCCGAGGTTGCGTATTTGTTGTCAACATTTATGCCTCTTAGGCATCCTTTTTATGAAATGGAAAACAATTACCCAACATAGTTAATATAGGACGTGTGTATACACCAAAAGGCACACGATCTGAACTGCACAATGACTAGGTGAATCTAATGACTTTGGAAAATCTTGACAATAACTTCTCTGATTAGAAAGTCAGGGAAATACAGTCAAAAAATTCAGGGAACATAAACTTAGTAAATACTAAAAACTAGGAAATTTTTATCAAAGCTCAGCAAATCTAGCGACCAAACTGAGTCTGATCGATTTTGACTAAGCTTGCTAGCTTGGAGAATGGAGGCAACTTGGGAGTACTTGTAGAGATATAGAAGTCCCGTTTCACTGATATCCATCAATGGAACTAGTCTTGGAAAAGAACAAGCCCTTGAAAGTTGTAGTATGATATACAATGGTTTAGTCCAATTACAAATAAGTTAATAACACAGTGCAACATCAACAAATTAGATAACATTTGCTTGCATGAATTGAAAGAATTGATAATCAACAGAATCAACTCAAACACATCAAAACTTAGCATATGAATTTGGAACAGGTCAAACTAGAACATTCTAATGGTTGAAGTATTAGATTTTTACCTGCTGTTCTGTAGCTATTTTTTTAAGCAGCAGTGCTTCCAGCAGGTCCAGTTTGCATTGTTTTCTGCGCAGATTCTAATGGTAAGGAGGGTGCATGGCTGAAGGCACATTAGAGTCCCTCTACTAGAGGCAGAACGGTTTATAAATTTCCAGTGTCTGAGTAGGGGTGCATGCATGTGCCATCTTTTGTTAGTAGAGATCTCCAAGAGAGGAAGGCTGCATTCCTTGAGGGAGATTTTTATTCTAAGAGGACGTAGTTCCTAGGGTGAGCAAGGTGCATGCATGAGAGCAATTATGATGCGTGCTGAGAATGAGTTTCTCCTCAATGGGCGTTCTATTGTAGGTTAGATAACTTATGCATGAGAGACACACTCTTCCCTAGGGAGTTGCATGTGATAGGGTCAAGGTTTCTATCCTCAAGGGGAATGTTTCACTGTTGTATTTCTTTTCATCTCTTGCCATATAAAAGATGTGAAAATTCCTAGATCTAACAATCTCAGGAATCCTACTGCAACTAGCTGAATTTACTTCTCCTATTTTGTAAATTACATTACACAGTTATTTTCAGATTACTTCTGGAAACATTGAAGTAAATTACTGAAGCAACCTACACTTAATACTTTATGATTCTAAATCAAGGAAACTAGGTGAAAAACAAATCACGCATAGGGCACTTTTATTTTGGACTAAGTCCCCGGAAAAACCCAATGCGGGAAAACCGGTTCAGCATATCTGAGGGTTTGTATTATTAAGCAACAATTTCTGAATATAATCTCTGAATGATTTGTTGGCTATCCAGTACAGAGAAATCATGGCAGCCAAAAATATTGTGAGTTTACCTCACACTGCAAGTCTTGGCTAATCCGGTAGCTGAACTGGCTAAACCCCAACACCCTCTGCATTGCCTCTGCGCAGTAGCTGCGTAGGCCTGCGTGGGGACCTTTGTGGACTGCATCACCTCCTCTCTCGGATCGCTCTGCTCTTCGGAAAGTCGAGTTCCAACCCTCCCGGCTCAGAACCTTTATCTCCCAACAAATCTTAGACTGTTTCTCGAAAACACTGCGCTACCTCTGCATGGGCCTACTTCACCCCTTTTGGGTGCTGCGTCACACCCTCTAGAGGCTGCGCTACTTCCTCTTCTGGTTCTGTTGCCTCTCTGCTTAGTATTCTTGGTCCCGAAGAAGATCCTTCGACCAATAACTATCTCTGCCCCTCTCTGCTTTGGAATCACTTAGATTTGATCTTCGTCCGAGCACTTGCTCTATTAGAAAAATTCGATCACTTGATTCACTCGGTGTGTCTTTCCAAATGACCCTCAAGCCTTCCTTTATAGTCTTCTTGTTGAGATATCAACGACTGAGATTAGATCTCTAATCAACGGCTAAGATTATAACTTGATTTGATCTGCTTCTTCTAGATTATTCTCACTCTGTTTTATTAATACCTTTTAATTATTTTATTTCCTTAAGTTTAGACTTAGGGCCCTCATTAAAATAATTAATTTTTACAATAAAACATATTTCGAGTGGAATTTTCACAAACGGTTTCTGCATTCTTTGGAATACCAATGCCTAAGCCTCTCCACAAATTTTGAGACTTAGAGCACTTCCAATGCTACCAAAAGTCAACACTCCCTCTTAGCGAGGAAAGTGCTCTAACAACATGCATGCTGCATACTACTTTGACCCTGAAGCATCCTTTGCTATACTGATGTCTGACAAGCTATCCACCAACCACTGCACTGCTGCTGCAACTGTATTGCTGCCCATTACACTGCCACTGCCACTACTACATCCGTACTACAACTCCCTCTCAAGTGTTGCATCTGCTATGCTGCTAGTATTGCCACTACACTGCATTTGCACTGCAACTCAGTTGCTGAGAGAAGCAACTGAAATCACCCCAAAACTGAACAAGTGTTCAGTGGATGCACCATGGTGCTGAAGACGCTGACTGATGATAGCTACTGCATTGTCCGTCTAATGCATTGCGCTCCTGCCCTGCACTGCGTTGCGTTGCACTGCATTGCGCTGCACTGCTGTGCACTGTGCTGCTGCTGCTTAGCACTGCTCCAGAAGCAGGCACAACTACCTACTACAATTGTCGCTCCATCACTCTTTGGCTCCCACTGAAAATTCTTCCATCCCGCTAATGTTGATCATGGGCACCCATAGCAAGGTTGTGATCCAAGCGATGGGCTCCTCAAAGATCCTGCCCAACTAAAGCTCAATATGAACTTACAGTTCTATGTGGCCCCATTTCTCTCATGCAGAAGCGTGGGTACTCATGGCAAACTCTTCTTGCTCGATCTTTGCGGCTGCAACTTTTGGATCGTGCTTCTTATCCTTGTCCTTTTTCTTCAAAGGACACTGTGATGCAAAGTGGCCCATCTCGCCACATTTGAAACACTTCACCTTCGAAACATCTCTCTTTTGTTTCCGTTGCCCTTGCTGCCCCTTCGATATGAGGGTTGCATTCTCCTCCTCCTCTGGATTCTTCGATCCGCTTCGGCTGCTACCATCAAGTTTGCACTTGACCAGATCTCTTCTCAGCTTCTCTTCCTAAAGTGCTGTCCACATCTGCTCCCAACTAGGGAGCGTTGCCCTATCCAAGATACTTCGGACAAAAACTTGCCTCTCCTCAGTGACTGCGTTAAGGGCCAACCTCACCATAGTTGCAGCAATAGGGGTGGACCCCACGGCTGACAGCTGGTCTCGAATCTCCTGAAGTCTCGTTAAGAATGGAGCAATGCGCTACCCCTTATGCATCTGGATCATCCGGAGCTTCTGCTCCAAGTACATCCTCCATTGCTCGGAAGTTCCTTCATATAGCAGGGCCAAGGCCTCCCATATCTCCGTCACCGTGTTCTTGCTAGCTATATGTGCAACTATATCATCCTTGACAACATCAAGGATAAATCAATTGGCCTTTGCCATATCAGACTTGTACTTTTTGTTCTGATGCAGATCTGTAGGCACAACAATCACGTCCACAAACGTCTTGAGATCATATTCATCCAAAAGGAATTTGAACCTTTCCTTCCAGATTACGTAGTTGGAGGATCCCTCCAAGCGACCCTGATCTCTAAGACCATGAGATGCCATCCCAGCTTAAAATTGTCGAACTGCTCCTCTTCTTCTCCCACTGCGCAACACTAGGCAGGCTTACGCACTCCTTGTGGAGCTCGTAGATCAGCTGCCCGGATCTGTTGCTCAGATCTTGGAAAAATGTTGAATTCCTCTGTAAGGAACCCACTGAGGAAGAATTCCCTGCTATGTGCTCTTCTTCTTCTTCTGACGCTTCTCTGCCTAGCAACTGCTTGCAAAAAAACTACCTCCCTTTGGCTTTGCGTAGCTCCCTCTGCCTTGGCAAGATCTCGATGCGGAAGTCTTACCTATCTGTCAACTCACTCAGAGAGAGACAACCTCAAAGATTTATTCCTCCTGGCTAGAATTGTGCAATCCCTTTGGGGATTCGATCTGCTGTTGCTGCAACAATTCAACCTTCACTTTAGTGCTTAGATTTGCTCTTCCTGTTTTACATCAAATGCTCTGATACCATGTGAAAATTTCTAGATCTAACAATTTCAGGAATCCTACTGCAACTAGTTGAATTTACTTCTCCTATTTTGTAAATTACATTACACAATTATTTTCAGATTACTTCTGGAAACATTGAAGTAAATTACTGAAGCAGCCTACACTTAATACTTTATGATTCTGAAACAGGGAAACTGAGTGAAGAACAAATTGCACATAGGACACCTTTGTTTGGACTTAGTCCCCAGAAAAACCCAATGCGAGAAAACCTGTGCAGCAGATCTGAGGGTTTGTATTATTAAGCAACAGTTTTTGAATACAATCTCTGCATGCCTTGCTGGCTATTGAGTACAGAGAAATCACGACATACAAAAATATTGTGAGTTTACCTCACACTACAAGTCCTGGCTGATTCGGTAGTTGATCTGGCAAAACCCCAACACCCTCGGTGTTGCCTTTGCGCAGTAGCTGCGTAGGTCAGTGTAGGGACCTCTGTGGACTGCATCACCTCCTCTATCGGATTAATCTGCTCCTCAGAAAGTCGAGTTCCAACCCTCCCGGCTTAGAACCCCGGGGCTCGATCCCCTAGCAAATATTGGACTGTCTCTCGAAAACACTGCCCCGCCTCTTCGTGGACCCTCGAAAACACTAGTTATTTGTGTGATCCATGCCTCATTCTAGAGTCAAAAAAAAGTTTATTTATGTCATGTCCCATTTGGACATTTAAAAGAAAGAAAATTTGAATTTCTATTTTGAGTCACAAGTCCACAAAATGACCAAGTCAACGCTCATTGGACAAGTCAGCCTAGCCCTCCAATTGGCACCTATTTCACCCTCTTGGACAACTATATATAAAAGACAAGTTTGACCTACTTGGAGCACATTCATCCAACACATAAGAAGTAATTCTGAACCTAGCGAAGGAGAAGAAGAAGCCGAGTCAAAGGAGAGAGAAGACAAATCAAAACAAGAATATTTCCCTCGTTGACTGAATCTTTGACTTCTCCAGCTTGCATGTGTGAAAGGTTGGATTTCTGTGGTAAAAGGCTAAAATTTTCTGAGGTGATTGCAAATCGAAATTTGGCCCTAGTTACAGGTCTGAAAATTCTGAAGTTTGACCAACGTTGACTTTGACTTTTGGAGGTGACTTGGAGGAGGGTTTGACCGGACAAATGACCCTCCATGCTCTTTAAATAGAGATCATGGACCAATTGGGTGTTAAGCCATGAATCAAGTGTCGTTAATACCGAGGTGAGAGATAACCGTCGGATCACTACAAATTGTGACCGTCGGATCATAAGTTACAAATATACATGGTAAAGAAACACACTTTACCTAACTCTACACTAGACTAAGTTATTCTTAACTATTTCCTATGTGTCAGAATATCCTAACATCCCCCCTTAATAACAACTTGGGATAGGATGAAGGATTTACAAAGGTGACACAAAAGGAGCCTATTTCCTATGTGTCGAAATATCTTAACATCCCCCCTTAAGAACAAATTGGGATAGGATTGAAGGATTTACAAAAGTGACACAATAGGAGAAGGAAGGAGGCATTAGAGCCTATCCCCCCTTAATGAAAACTTTCCTGAACTCCAATCATGGATCGAAGGTTTAATTAAACTTAAACGCATCGAGCACAGATATTATTTCGCGGTCTTAGTTGGTGATCTGCACTTCAAGAACACGATCATGAAGGAGATTTCTGATGAAGTGTATATGGAGTTCAATTTGTTTCCTATGACGATTCTGAAATGGATCTTTACATAGTTGAATGGAACTCTGATTATCACACCAAAGTGTAGTTGGATGTTGTTTATGAAGACCAAATTGAGGGCCGAGTTTGGCAAACCATAGCTTCCTTCGTTCTTCAAGGCGCACCACGATGCTTCATACATTGAAAGAGAGATGGCACTTTGTTTCTTACAAGACCAAGTAATAGGTCCTGAACCAAGAGTGAATACATATCTTGTAGTAGACTTTCGATCATCAGGGTCACCAGCCCAATCAGAATTAGTGAAACCAATCAACAATGGAGATGCTCCTGCACTGTAATGAATCCCGAACTGAACTATACCTCGAATATATTGAAGTATTCTTTTAGCTGCTTTTCAGTGACTTTCATGAGGTTGGTACATAAATCGAGCGACAAGAGCAACGGAAAAGGAAAGGTTAGGAAAGGTTAGGACATGTATGGGTTAGATATAGAAGTTTACCAACAAGTTGACGATATAAGATAGGATCAACTTTAGGGGTAGTACAAGTGACTGAAAGCTTGACTCCAGACTGAAAGGGAGAAGGGGATGGCTTACAGTTTTCCATGAGAAAGTGGTGTAGAAGATCACAGGCACACTTGGACTGAGAGAGGGTAATGCCTTCCTTGGATTGCAAGACTTGAAGACCAAGGAAATAATGTGAGCGTCCTAAGTCTGTCATTTCAAACTTCTTTTTGAGGCTAGACTTTGCATGGTTTATATGGTTTGGATCACTACCAGTAAGGATAACATCATCAACATAAAGAACAAGGATGGTGAAGGACTTACCCACTTTCTTGGTGTAGACAGTGTTGTCAAAATGACACCTAGAAAAGCCATTATCTAATAGAAATCTATCCATTTTGGCATGCCAAGCCCGAGGAGCTTGTTTGAGACCATAGAGAGACTTTCTAAGGCAACAAACAAGGCTGGAGTCTTTTTGGATAAAGCCAGGGGGTTGTGCCATGTATATTTCTTCATGCAAATCTCCATGTAAGAAGGAGGATTTAACATCCATCTGATGGACTTCCCATTTAAAGGAGGCAGCAAGGGAAAGAACAAGGCAGATAGAATTCATTTTGGCAACAGGGGAGAAGGTTTCAGTATAGTCAATGCCTTCAACTAGTGAAAATCCTTTAGCAACAAGACGAGCTTTATGTCTATCCACTTTTCCATCTGGTCCAAACTTGGTTTTGTAAACCCATCTGCATCTGACAAGTTTTCTTCTTTTTTGGAAGAGGAACAAGATCCCAAGTATCGTTTTCCAATAAGGAATGATACTCTTCATTCATAGCTTCATCCCAATTTGGATGACCGGAGGCTTCTTCAAAGGTGTCTGGATCAAGTTTTTCTGGAACTTGAGCCAATAAGGAAGAGGCTCTTTTGAACTGAGAACGTGTACGTCGTCGATCGGCAAGGTCACCTGCAAGAGAACCTGCTGCATCCCGAGTAGAGCAGACCCATCTTGGAAGCGGTGGAGTATAAGGAACAATTTCAAGAGGTGGAGGAGGATTGTCATCCTCACTGTTATCATCTGAACTAGAAGGAATGCTATTAAAAATAGAAGAGAGAGAGAGAGGTGGCACATATGTCGAATCAGGCTTGCAGGCCAAAGGTGGTACACTCGCCAAACTAGGCTCGCAGGCCAATATATTTTCATCAAATTTTACATCTCTTCTAATGATTATATTTTTGGATTTTGGTTGAAGAAGTCTATATCCTTTGACATCTTCAGAATATCCAACAAAAATGCATTTTTCTCTCTTAGGTTCTAAGGCTTTATGTTTCGCATCTGGAATATGAGCCCAAGCATCATTTCCAAAAACACGAAAGTGACTTACATCTGGTTTGATTGAGCTCCAAGCTTCTTCTGGAGTTATATTCTTTAAAACCTTAGTAGGAGTGCGATTTACTATGTAATTTGCACAATTAATGGCTTCTGCCCAAAAATTGAGACCAAGTCCTTTAGATTGAAGCATACAATTAGCCATTTCTTTTAAGGTGCGATTCCTCCGTTCAGCTACACCATTTTGTTGTGGAGTATATGGGATAGTATGTTGCAATTGAATGCCATGCTCAGTGCAGAAGTTGATAAATTTGTTGTTAACATATTATCCTCCATTGTCTGATCTTAACTTAAGAATTGGATGTCCAGATTGTTTCTCAACAAAGGCCTTAAAGGCCAAGAACATGTTAAAAACTTCACTCTTGAGTTTTAAGAAGTATACCCAAGTGCGTACGGAAAAATCATCGTTAGAAAGTTAAATGCCAGAACGAGTGAAAAGCAATAGGAAGTGGACCACATAAATCAACGTGCGCAGTACAAAGTGGCTTGTACGAAGGCACGTTTGTCAAAACTATCCTGATGATGTTTTCCGAGTACACATTCGGAGCAAACAACATCTTGACAAGATACCATAGGAAGACCCGTCACCATATTTTCCTTACATAGAGTTTGAAGAGAGCAATAGTTTAAGTGACCAAATCGCTCATGCCAAAGTTTGCTCACTTCATCATTGTGAGCAACAAAAACGGAGGGAAGACATGATGACCCAAAGTTGTCAAACTTATACAACCTTGTGGAATCATCAGCAATGCCAGTAGCTAAAATATGTTTAGGATCTTTGAGGTCCTTGATTACAACATCATGCGGTGAGAATTCTACTATTTTCCCTTCACCTGAATGAGTTATCTGATAAACAGAGAGAAGGTTGCATGACAAGGTAGGAACACATAGTACATCATTAAACTGACCATTATCTAGATGAATAGTTCCAGATCCTACAACACTAAGAGATCTATCATCACCAACATAAATATGTTTGGTGTTACAATCATTTAAAGAAGAAAACATGGATTTATTTTTAGCCATGTGGTAAGAAGCTCCAGAATCAATGAGCCACTCATGAGAAGGAGAAGAAGAATATACATTTAATGCATAACCAGATCTTGATGCTTGACAACCACAAGCAGAAAGTGCCATGCCTGAAGATGAAGGTGAAGAGTGCTCCAAATTGATGTTGTGCTTCTTCATTGTTGCTTCTAAGGCTTCCATCTTCTTAAAACATTTGGACTCTAAATGGCCATCACGATTGCAAAAGTTGCAATGTCTATCTGTCTTCTTTCCTTTGTTTTTATATGCCTTATCATTTTGGTGAGTTGCTTTTTCAGTTTGTGGCTGAAATTGCTTATGACCCTTGTTTGGTTTCAGTCCATACTTTTTAGGATATTGCTTCTTGGGATTCTTTTGATATGATTGCTGTTGGGCTGCTAAGGCTTTCTTAGAAGCGTTTCCAGAAGTGATAAGACCAAGGTGTAAGAGTTTTTCTTGTTCTCTTATCAAAGAATCACAAAAGGAATCAAAAGAGGGATTCTTGTAGGTGGTTCTTGAAGAAATGATGGCTTCTCTAGTGGAATGGAAGGCGGAAACAAATACAGAGTATGTAGGGCCAAGCTTAGCAAGAATGCAATAGATGAGGCTACTATCTTGCTTTTTGACCTTACAACCTTCTAAAAGGAGTCAAAGGGTCTTGAATTTGGACAAAAAGTCTTCAATAGAGGAGAAATTATTAGGGTCCAAAGTAAGCAAATCATTTTCAAGCTGGTGAGCCCTGATTTGATTTTGAATGCCAAAGACAGTATTTAGCTTATCCAGGGCTTCATGAGGGGTGTCAATGTCAAGGATATGAAATCGAAGATCTTGAGCAATGGACATTCCTATCAACCCTCGTGCTTGATCTTGTTTATTTTCCCATTTAGCGACTTTATCATCATCAGAGGGTTTAGTTTCTATCCCTGTGGCTATTCTGTAAAGCACTTTACTTCTAAGTATCTCTACCATGTGAGGTAGCCATTGGAAATAATTGGTGCTGTTAAGAATAAAAAAACTGAAGCTGAGAAAGGCTGAAACTAATTGCTGCAATGGAAAGATCTCAAAAAATTAGGCCGTTTTAAAAAAACGGCTTTCGGATGAAGAAGTTATGCCTTTTGAAAAATCTGAGTTGTAGATGCCGAATAGTTACGGGAACGAGATGAAGTGTGACTTTTAAAAAAAAAATAAATTCTGCCCTTTTGAACAAAAACTTTTTACAAAAGAAGCTTGAGAAGGAGACTTGAACCCAAGACCTCTATTCTCATAAACTAACCCCTCACCAAGTGAGATAGTAAAAGGATCATGTTATTGTTTGAAAGGAGGAAGGGGGGTTTTTTTATTTACTCTTCAGTGTGCGTGCCTTTTCTTGCACAAAAAAACACAAAAACCGAGTTTAAAAAAAAAAAAACCGAAATGCAAAGCCTTACGGCAGAATGTTAGATTTTTGATTAACCTTACTGGCAACTATCAATGTTTTCACTATTTCTGATTTCCTAAGATCGCACAAAGACGCGGGGAAAGAGCATATGTAGTGAAAAAAAATCCCTTTTCCTGTTTTTGATTTGCCGAGATCGCACGCAGCGCACAACAAAGAGCATACATAGAGAAGAGGGTACAGATTCGGCAAATAAATAAAACCTAAAAACCGAATATAAACAGAATAAACCGAAATAAGCAGAACTATTAACAAATATAACAACAAAAAAATGCTTTATACCTCTAGATCTAAACTGTCATAACTTGGGTAGTCGGAAACCTTTTCGCATGAAACGAAAGGCGTTCCTCACTGTAACAGACGCTCCGGAAACAACAGAGCAGTTCTCCAAGCCCAAAAATGTTCAAAAATAGTAGATCTACAAAATGGCATTCGCATGCAATCAAACCAGCTTTGGATTTTGATCAACAACGGATGCGGCCCTCAAAATAGCTCTGATACCATGTAGGAATTTACAGGGTAAGTTCGGTAGATCAAGAACCAAAGGTCACCGCTCACAAACATATCACAAATCAGTACATCAGTATAATCACATGGTATCAGAGCTAATGCGGCCACTTCAGGGAATTTATTAATATAAAAAGAAAAGTTACATATGTTTCTCACATAAACGATTACCGGACAAATGACTCTCCATGCTCTTTAAATAGAGATCATGGACCAATCGGGTGTTAAGCCACGGATCAAGTGTCGTTAATACTGAGGTGAGAGATAACCGTCGGATCACTACAAATCATGATTGTCGGATCATAAGTTACAAATGTACATGGTAAAGAAACACACTTTACCTAACTCTACACTAGACTAAGTTATTCTTAACTATTCCCTATGTGTCGGAATATCCTACCACTTTTGAGGATGAGGCTCTTGATCACGATCACGGCGAGCCTTGCTTCTTCATTCATATCTTCTTCCTCCATAATTCCTCCTTTTTCGATCAGGGGACTGATTATTGTTGTTGTCGCTGCTCCTTTGATTATACAAGGATCTTCTTTCTGGACAATCTCGACCATAGTGCCCATGTTTGTGATAGATAAAGCATTCAACATTCGTCATGCTCTTGAAAAACTTGGGTTTGGACTTTGGCTTAGAAGATTTTCCCTTTCCTTTCTTCTTCTTTGCTTGTGCAACAAAGGCAGATGGTTCTCCTTCTTCATGTCTCTGAATTCTGCCCCTTGAAATCATCCTTGATTCTTCTTGCTTGCATCTTCTGATCAATTCTTCAAAACTTGGTTGAACATTTTTATTGCTGATAGTAGTAATGAATACTTCCCAAGTTGCAGGAAGTCCTTCAAGGGCTGTGTGTACCAAGTCCCTATTAGACAGGGTCTCGCCAACAGACAAAATTTGGTCTTTGATTTCAGTAATCCTTATAAGATAAGACTGAATAGATTCTCCCTTATTCAATTTGATATCTTTGCGCTGTGTCTTCAGGTGAAGGATGTGATTCAAATTTTGGACTTCAAACATGCCAACAATCTTATCATACATTTCCTTACATGTCTTCAGTTTGGGGATATAGGTAAGAAGATGATCTTTCAAAGAATCAATAATAATTTTGCAGGCTTTGATCTCACCTTTCTTGTATCTTGCTTTAGCAGCAGCAGGGGCATTTTCAGGAGGCTGGGGTATACCTCCTTGGACACACTCGAGAACATCTTCTTCATCCAAGTTGGTGTCCAGCTCGAGTATCCAAGCAACATAATTTGAAGCCACTGTCAATTTCTCGCTATCCTCGAAGAAGGATGCAACCCTCTAAACTGATCTACTATTGTATTTTGAGCAACAATTAAGGTCTTTCAGTAGATAATTGCCTTCAACTTACTGTTCTTGAGCTTATCTGCACCACAACTCTGATATCATGTTATTTTTTGCAGTTTTGAAATTAATTATCTTAGATATCCAACCTTTAAGTGCAAACAAGAACCAATAGTCATATAGAAGACGATCAATGAACAATAAGACATCATATTTGGTCCAAGACTAGGAAATAACCCCACTGTGGGGGAAAACCCGTTAAGAATATTCTTCTATTAGATCTTCATCAAATGTTTAGCAAAGATACATAAGCAAAGTACAAAACCCCTTTTCCCAATGACAACAACATTACCCCTTTTCAAACTAGGACAAATCTTCTGAAGTGTGAGATTTGATCACAAATGATAAGTAAATGTCCTCCATGTGTGAGAGGATGAGACTTGTAATACGAGATTTGCAAAAACTGATGCAAGAGAGATCTGCCACCAATGATAATACAAGATAGAGATCTTGCCTCTAAGACAAAATCTTCCAAACAATAATGCAAGATAGAAATCTCTAGAAATGCGAGAGATAAATCTCGACTATTTTTTCCAATGATGAACCGAAATAACATGCTTCCAATAAATCTGCTAACAGTGAGAGAGATAAAATACTGATGCAAGGGCTTTATCACCAATGCCAATGATGATAAGAGATCTGCCAATGATGATAAGAGATCTACCATTGATAATTAGAGATTTGCCACCGATAATAAGAGATCTGCCAATGATGATAAGATATTTGCCACTGATAATTAGATCTGGCATTGATAATCAAAGATCGGCCGTTGATAATCAAATATGCCAATCTACAATAGATCTGCTAACATTAAGAGAGATAAATTACTGATGTGAGGGCTTGATCACCAATGCAAGAGAGGGAGAACTCGATGTGTTGCAAATGAAGGCTTCTCTTCAATATATAGGAATCTTTGAGACAAAATCCCTAACTTGAATTAGGTTTTTGAAGCTCCTAGAGTGATCCATTTTTGCACTTGTCAAATTAGATCACTTAAGTGATTTTATTTTGCACATGTCAAAATACCTTTATAAAACAATTTTGAAATAAATTTTGCACTTATAAAAATGATTTGTGCTTGAGAAATAATTCGCTTCAAGGGTGAAAGGGGTTAATTCATAGAGTGTTTTTCTAGGGAAATTTCTCTCTTAGTTGCACAAAATTTAACATTGGTGAGATAGATGAGACTTCCCACAAGCTATCTGTACTTGGTCGCATCATCAAAGTAATTTTCTTCTTTTGATGTTATCTTCAAATCTTGTTTAGTGAAGTAAACAAAGGGTTGCATTCAACCATGCCAAACCCGTTCAACAATTCTTTAATGTACTTCTTTTGGGAGATGAGTATGTACTTTAGATGTTGAGTCACTTTAATGCCTAAGTATTAGTGAAGATGACTCAAATCTATCATTTCAAAGCCCTCCTTCAACTCTTTCTTTATGGATGCAATATGGTTCTCATTTTTCACTATCATCAACAAATCATCTACATACACCATAAAATATACAATAATTTTTCTAGCTTTCTTGACAAATAAGGTTACATCATCAGGATTCAAGTGTTTGAAATTCAATTTCAATAGATGCTCTATTAAATTTTTATACCAGGTTCATAGTGCTTGTTTTAGGCCATATAGTGATTTGATGAGTTTACATACTTTTTTTTCTTGTCCCTTGTTATGAAACCAACTCACCAAATAGAAGAAAAGATAGATCAACACCTTAGAAATCAACCTCTTCAAGGGGACAACCTCCCTTACATTACATAAATGAACAATTCTTAGATGATTCAAATGAAAAAACCTCCTTTCTATATATAGGAGTCCATGGGGTCGCAATATAATCCTAGCCGACCTAACAATAATAATGTAAGGGCACAACAATAACCATAGTGGGATTTTATGGGGCACAATAATAACAATATGGGGACTACAAAGGTACAACAATAACAATAAGGGGGGTAGACTAACAACAATAAGGGACTACACTATTAATATATGGACCTAACATGCCCCTTTCCTTCAAAAAAATGTTATTCTCAATGCTTGAGTCGCACTAGATGCTTCTCTATAAAATTCTCATCCTTCCATGTGGAATCTTTAGTGGGTAAGTTCTTCCACTTGGTGAAATACTATGAAATTGATAGATTTTGTAGCTGTCGAGTTCTTCTTTTCGTGACTACGTCACGTTCCAATATGATTTTTCCTTTCTCATCAAGTTCTGGTAATATTGTTTGAACTGGAAGTTTGTCACCTATAACCTTCTTTAAGCATGAAACATGGAAAACTAGGTGCACTCGAGAAGAAGCAAGAAGCTCCAATTTGTATGCCATAGTACCAATCTTTTGCAACACCTTGTAAAGACCATAGTACTTTGGAAATAATTTATTATCCTTCTTCGCTTGCTTGAGGGATATTTGTTGGTATGGTTGTAGCCGTAAAAATACCCAGTCTCCTACATCAAAACTTCTCTCGTTGCGATGTTGATTTGCCTGTTGTTTCATTCGATTTTTCTGCCAAATTTAGGTTATCTATGGAGTTGGAGAACTTGTTGTTGATGCTCGATGTGATCTTGCAGTGCTTGAACCTTAGAATTTTCTCTTAAAGATGATGTGATGGACGGTGGATTATATCCATAAAGTGCCATAAATGGGGTCAAGTTTGCTGCCACCATTCAGCCAGAGGTAACCACTTGACCCATTGTGTTTGTTTATCAGATACAAAACAACGAAGATATCCTTCCCAACATTTAATCACTATTTCAGTTTGCCCGTCGGATTGAGGATGATAAGATGAACTATGAGCTAGTTGAGTACCCAAACAAGAAAATAATTCCGTCCAAAAATTTCCAGTGAAAATGGGATCTCGTAAACTTCTAATAAGGACATCTATACCTGTGGCGATTGTTTCATAAAACGTGCTGGTGTACTTGCTTTAAATGGATGAGATAATGCAAAAGTGTGCATACTTAGGTAAGTCTATCAGCTACCACCATGATAATTACTCTTTCCTTCAAACTTGAGTGGTAACATTGAAATCTCCTCCCAACGTTGGCTTGGAATGGATAAATGCTGTAGCAGACTCGAGGTCTTAATTATCTCAACTTATTTTGCTGCCAAACCAAACATTCCGCCACAAACTTTTGAATATCAGATTTAAGGCCATCCCAATTTTTTTTTTCTTCACCCTGTGGTAAGTTTTTAAAAATCCTGAGTGTCCTAAGGGAGAGGTGTGTAATTCCAAAAGAATCTTTTGTTTTAGTTGGGAATTCTTACAAAGATTTAGGTGATCCTTGTACCATAAGGAATCATTTTTCCAACTAAATGTATCAGATGTACTGGGATCTTACTGCAACTTTTGAATGAGTGTCCACATTTCTTCATCTATCTTCCATTCCTCCCCTGCTTCCGTTATCCAATCTGGTCGGATAATAGAAATGGCACAAAGCAATGCTGCCACCTCCCCATCCTTTCTTGAGGGTGCATCTGTCACAACATTTAGCTTCCCTTTTTTGTAGATGATTTCAAAGTTATAACCCAACATCTTTGTGACCCATTTTTGCTGCTCTTCTGAAGATAGTCTTTGTTCCAAAAAGTATTTAAGACTATCATGAACAGTTTTTACCTTGAAATGTCTTCCCATTAGGTAAGGTCGCCATTTCTTGAGTGCATGTAGTATTGCCAACATTTCCTTCTCATAAATAGCTTTCTGTAAATTCTTTCTTTTGATTGGACGACTTTCAAAAGCAATGGGTCTTCTTTCTTGCATTAAAATAACACCAATTCCATTTCCTGAGGCATTACATTCCACAATGAAGGTTTTTGTGAAGTTTGGCGTAGCTAAGACTGGTGCTAGGCACATTGCCTCTTTAAGATGTTGAAAGGTCTTAGTTGCTTCAGGAGTCCATGAAAATGCATCTTTCTTCAATAATGTTGTTAGAGGTGCTGCTATTTTCCCGTAATTCCTAACAAACTTGCGATAATACCTTGTTAACCTGAGAAATCCTCGCAACTGCTTTATGGTTGTGGGGACTTTCCATTCCTTAGTGGCTTTAATTTTGTTAGGGTTTGCCTTAACACCCTCTTGAGATACAATATGACCCAGATATTGTTGGAAATATTCTCATTGATGGCAAAGGAGTAGAAAGGAGCAGCACCAGAATTATCATTAAGGACAAAGGAGCAAATTAGGTTCAGCTGAAGTATAAAGGAGCAATAAGGCAAATAAGGCAAATGTACAGTGGAGGAGCGGAAAAGAGGAAGAGGAACAAAGAGGCAAGGAGCAACAGTAGAATCATTATCTAAGGCAAAGGAGCAGAGAAGCGCAAAATTATGCAGAAAAGAGGCAAGCAACAACAATGAGTAGCAAAGAGGCAAGGAGCAACATCAGAATGATCAGACAAGACAAAGGAGCAAGTCGGGCTGTTTACATTCAGAACTGTGCACGAGGGTGCGTGCAGTTTAGCGGGTTGAGTCGGGTAAAATGCGTGTAGAACAATTTTCGGTGGAGACTGAAATATTGCATATCGCAATCAAACCAGGCCGAAATATCGCATATCACAATTGCAGAGGGAGTATCGCAAAACAATAGAGACAAAAATTGCGAAATGCGAAGTGCGATAAGATGATGTGGTGGTGATGTAAGCAGTAATGTGGCAAGCTGACGTGGCCTCGACCCCACAGATCACAATAAAGTTATGATGACGTGGAAGTGACGTGGCAGATGATGTAGACCTGACCCCCATATCACAAATCGCATATCGCAAAGAGTTCATAACCTTGGATCGGAGCAAATCTGTGATAAAGTTGTGGAACCCTTTTTGCATATCGCAAATTGCAAAGCTTAGAATGACTAGCGCTCGAGAACCACGTCGAAACGCCGAAATGTGAAGAGCGATGAGAGACCGGATGCGATGCAACTCAGAGCTATTATTTAACAGCTTTCAAGTTTGGGTGTATGTTGTTTTCCTTTGTTAAATCGCATCGGCGAATTGAGGAGATTTATAACATAGAATGATTGGATCGTTGAAATGCGATAAAGGGACCAGACGCGAGGCTGTTCAAAGGCTAATCGGAATTTATTTAAGGTCCAGGGTTCTTTGTATTTACACTGTTTTATGAAGAAAAGTGAACGCGGGCAGTAGACTTTGGTAAGACCCGACACTCGTGTAGAACAGTGGTTGATGCAGTTGCGGCTTTTAAATAAGAAAATTCTGAACGTAGGCAGAAAGGCTCGGGTAAGTGACCCAACACAAAGCAAAGGGTAGAGAAAGATGAACGTCGCGGTAATGAGGAGATATGCACCATGGGTCGAGTCGGGCTCAACAAAGCCTCCGAGGCAGAGTCGGGTGTTGAGACAAGGAGAAGGCTGAACGCTACAGGCAAGTGAAGGAAGGCAGATAGGCAGAGTCGGGCAAAAGGCATTTGTGCAGAACTGTTATAATATAACATCAGAAACAGAAAAGAACTGACAATAGCAAAAAGGACAAATGCACAACGAGCCAAGAGTTGAAAGCGTTGAGTGAAATATATTTGTTGTAACTGTAAATGTAAATGAATTAATTATATTTTATTGTATGTGATGCAAAGGCAAGTCTTTGTAGGCATAGGCAAAGCTCCAATGAGTGCTGTAATGATTATTTCTGATGTAATAACCTGAACTGAAGTGTAAGGAATCAAATGGGTGGAAGGCACAGGGTCAGGCCTGTTCACTTAGAATTCCCTGTAGAATGAAAACAGTCATGTAGTTATCTATATAAAACATGTAATATCAGTGTGCATAGGGAGGTCAGAGAGCGAAAGAATCAAAGAGAGCTGATAGAGATGCTGTGCACATCAGGAGCTGATATGAAGGCTAAAGAGGCAGCAGTGGAGAAGTATAACAGAGCTGATATCTAGTTAAATCAACATTTTAGTTTCATGTTGAGTGAGGGGATTGTAGTCTCCTTTCAAGTTGTAGCTTGATAAATTTCCAGTTGGAGCTGGTTGAGATAGGAGCCTCCTGTGGGTTGTAGCTTGCAGAAAATACATGGGAGTTGGTTCTTCCGTTTCAAGTTGTAGCTTGATAAATTTCCAGTTGGAGCTGGTTGAAGTAGGAGCCTCTTGTGGGTTGTAGTTTGCAGAAAATACTTGGGAGTTGGTGCTTCCGTTTCAAGTTGTAGCTTGATAGATGTCCAGTTGGAACTGGTTGAGGTAGGAGCCTCCTGTGGGTTATAGCCTGCAGAAAATAGATGAGAGTTGAACTTCCGTGCAAGCTGTAGCTTGAAGAATTTGAGGTAGTAGCCTCCTGTAGGTTGGAGCCTACAGAAAATCAGTTGTGAGAGGGAGTAGGAGCTTGCATTTGCATCACAACAATAATAAGATGTGGTTTTCTCCCTTATGGGTTTCCACTTATATTTGTTGTCTATGTGCATGGTGATTATGTGTTGATGTGTTGTTTTTAATCTGATTATTACTTGCTGCCCACACATTAAGTTTGCTGATTCATTATGTATTAAGCTACTCATAAAATGAAGTTGTTAAAGAGTTTAAAGAAAAGAGTTTTAATGTCCATGAATGAACTAAACTGATTCACCCCCCAATAGTTTAGCTAAGGGTTCATCAGATATTCCACCTCTTGTACTCCAAAGAAACATTTGGAGGTTTTTGCATATAATTGTTTCTCCTCCAATAGTTTGAGCACCCTGTCAACATGTTGAACATGATCCTTCCAAAACCTGCTGTAGATTAGTATATCATCAAAAATACTAACACAAGTTTTCTAAGGAAGGGTTTGAAAATGGAAGTCATCAACCCTTGAAATGTAGAAGGTACATTGGTAAGGCCAAAAGGCATGACCAAAATTTCATAATGACCCTCATGAGTTCCAAATGTTGTTTTCAAGATATCTTCAGTCTTCATCTAGTTTGATGATATCCTGAACGAAGATCCAACTTGGTAAAATAAATTGCTCCATGTAATTCATCAATCACATGAATGGGAAATTTATCTTTAATAGTGAGCTTATTGAGCTCTCTATAATCCAGACACATGCGCCATGATCCATCCTTCTTGTGCACCATTACTACTGGAGCAAAGAAAGAACTTTGACTAGGTTGAATTTTACCAGCCTCTAACATTTCTACAATCATATGTTTAATTTTGCTCTTTTGGACATAAGGATATTTGTAAGGCCTGATGTTTGGAGGAACACTTCCTGGAATCAAATGAATAGCATGATCATGATCGCGAATAGGTGGGAGTCCTTTGGGAGTTTCAAATACCTTGGAATGATTGTCCAAGACTTTTTGGAGATCTGGAGAAATAGATGATTTTGATGTTGGAACTTCTAGTGAGCATAATTGTGAAATTACGCCTCGTTGTTCTTTCTGCAGAAGCTTTTTCATGACATTAGAGCTTATTATCTTTCCCGGCTTCCCCGCGATACCTCGTAATTTAACTTCCTTTCCTTCCGAAAAAATTTCAATATAAGTTCTTGAAAATTAAAAGCTACTGTCCCCAAAGATTGTAACCATTGTACTCCTAGTACAACATCATCACCTCCCATTGGAATGGAAAGCATTGGACTATTCAATACATATTCCCCCATGGTTAGCTTGATATTATGGCATTTTCTAGAGAAATTTATGGTTCCTCCATTTGCGACCATCTCTTGACACTTTGGTGCCGGGTATAGGAAGCAATTCATTTCCTTGGCTACCTTAAAATGAATAAAATTTTGGGTACTACTCGAATCAATCAACACTATTACACTTTTCTTCTTGATATGTCCTTTTATCTCGAGAGTTTGAGGAGTGGTAATTCTGCCAATGCATTACAGGATATGGTTAGACTCATTTCTTCTTACTCTAGGGTTGGTTCCTGGTGTATATCCTATTCTTTTGAAGTTTCTTGTTCATTTTCTTCCTCCTCTTCACAATCTATGTAAAATAATTTCTTCTCAGCACACTTATGACCTTTAGTGTATTTGCTATCACAACTGTAGCAAAGCCCTCTTGCTTTTTTTTCTTCCAATTGTTGTGGTGTCAACCTTGCTTGTAGGTTATTGAAGTCTGGGTAAGCAACAATTCCATACTATGGAATGTAGGTAGGTAAGCCCCTTGTCACTTCATAATTTTACTTACAATTTTTCTTGCTGCTTTCGATACCTTCTCCAATGAATCAATTTCAAAAGCGAACCTCATATTTAGATCATATCCTTTAAAATTCATTATAATACCTTTCTTTAGAATGTAATTCTTTTTCTCTTAAACATAGAAGTCTCAATGCTCCACCATTTAAACCCTTTTATTTACGAATGTCTCTCTAAATGAATTAATTATTTATCTCTTTTATCACCTCATAATACTATCATTTCTCATACATTATTATTATGCATTTATGTTTCATCTCGATACCATACAAATGTATTTTGTTCTAAATATAAAGTTGCAATGCGTACCTTTTGTGTGTTTTGCACATTATGGAGATCAAAATATTGCTCCATCTGTATTATCCATGTTATAGGATCCTTGCCATCAAACTTCCTCATTTCGATATTTGGAATATGGTGGGTCTTCAATCCAACATTAGAGTTTATGAAATCACGATTAACATTTATTTTGTTCTCATCATGTGTTTCCTGTACTACCTTTTTGCCATTAGGAATCATTTCTTGTATCAACTTTGTCAAACCTTTCTTCAAACCTTCCATGTCTGCTTTTAGATCATTCTTCATGTCTTCCATTTTTTCATCTATCTTAGCTTCCGTGTCATCCATCTTAGCTTCCATTCCATTATTCAAACCATCCATCTCAGCTTCCATCTTAGCTTCCACGCCTTTCTTCAAAACTTCCATTTCATTTTTTGTTACTCTTTGCGAGAGCGAAATTTGGTGCACTGGGTCTTGTAATTTTGATATATCATGTTGGACTTCTTACTTTCCATGAGTCATACTAGAGCCTTCTGAGGGCTTAATGGGTGTTGAATTCTTTTTAGTGGCCATTTTAGAACCCAAGACTGATATCTATGCTTCAATATGCCATTGGAATCACTTCAAACTGTTTTTTCAAACAAGACTTATGCAATTTGAAAAAAAAAAATACACACCTTTTTCTTGCTTTTGAGGAGCTCGATATTGCAATTGATGTATTTCTGTAATTTCAGATCCCCGAGATTTTATCTTCGGTTCTTTATTAGCCCACTGAATCTTCTTTCCAATGCCACAAGTTTGACCTGATTTGGATTCTTCGAGGCAAAGTTATGCCTAATCTCTCCCAATGACCTAATTATGGACTGGTTCAGTAGAGCAAACTTGTACGGCGTGCCACGTGTCACTGTTTCCTCCTTCGGCTCTGAAATTGATACACAGGAAACTAAAGTCTGTGTACTTTCGATCACTTTTTACAAAATTCCAATTCGATGCTCAGAGAGAGAGTTATGATGATTTTCCTAAGCTCAACTCTTTGAGATGAAATTCGGGAGCTTGCAAAAACCCTAACTTCCACAGATCATATCTCCGAAAATATTGCGAACAAATATCTGAAATTTTTACATGACGTTCCTCGGGATTTCTTCGCAAATGGGGTTTTTTTAGCTTCTGAACCTTCGTAGAAAAAAAATTATAGCGAAAATGCCATGATGCCCTGTTTGAAGCAGCGAAACCCTAGAATCCAAAGCTCTGATACCAAATGTTATGAAACCAACTCACAAAATAGAAGAAAATATAGATCAACGCCTTAGAAATCATTCTCGTCAAGGAGGCAACCTCCTTTACATTACATAAATGAACAATTCTTGGATGATTCAAATGACAAAACCTCCTTTCTATATATAGGAGTCCATGGGGTAACAATATAATCCTAGCCGACCTAACAATAATAATGTAAGGGCACCACAATAACAATAGTGGGCTTTTATGGGGTACAATAATAACAATATGGGGACTACAGGGGTACAACAATAACAATAAGGGGGCTACACTAACAACAATAACAGACTACACTAGTAATATAGAGACCTAACATCCCTTCACAACAAAACCTTCTGGTTGAGACATGAAGACATTCTTTTTCAAATCTCCATTCAAGAAACCAATCTACACATTCATTTGATGGACTTTCCATCCATTTCGTGTTGCCAAAGCAAAAAGAGTCTAGATGGTGGTCCTTTTTGCTGTAGGGGTAAAAAAGTCCTCATAACAACACCTTCTTTTATGTAAATCCTTTTACCACGAGCCTTGCTTTGTGCTTGTCAAGTGAACCATCTGATTTGTAGTTGTTCTTGTATATCCAATTGCAACCAATTGGTTTGGTTCCAAATGGATGGTCTACCTACTTCCATGTCCCATTCTTGATGAGAGCATCATATCCCTTTTGCATTGCTTCCTTCCACTCATCATGAGTAACTGCTTCTTTAAAGGAAGTTGATTCAAAATTAGTACATAAATTCAATTCAAAATCATATCAAACATTCATATCATGTACATCACTTGAATTGGAATTATCTACATCACGTCCATCTTGTCAGGTGGAACCTTTGGTTCCTATTTTATTGACTCATTAGGATGAGCACTTTCAAGTGTTTTGATGAGGCACTTTGGTGGAACTTTTGAGATGGTCTAGGTTAATCCACTGATTGAGATTGTGTTGCATCAATATTCAACCTTCAAATCTTCTCAATCAGATCACTGAAAGGATCTCTATGATCTGATGAAGTGCCTTGAACTTCATGAGATTGATATGGTGCTTCAAAAAGAGGTTCTAGAGATTGATCCAAGGTAGAGATATCCCCTTCAAGATGTGGAATCTCATTATCAAATTCATGGTATGTCTTTACATGAGTGAATCTATCCAAACGATCAAGTTGTTACTCAACAATATTGTCAATATTGAAAGATTCAAGAAAAAATACATCTTTGGAAAGAATAAACTTCTTGTTTACCTCATCGTAAAGACGTTTGCCTTGGTGGTATTTGAATACCCTAAGAAAATGCTCTTTCGATTCCTTGCATCAAGCTTTTTTTTTGCTCCCTAGGAATCAAGGCATAGTAGGTGGAACCAAGACCCTAGGATGCCTTACTGAAGGAATGTGGCCATACCACATTTCGTCAGGAGTCTTATTTTTAAAGCATGAGATGGGACCTATTTTTCACATATAATGCACATCGACCTGCATTAGTCCAAAACATCAACTGTACATTTATGAAAAACATCATATGGAGAACTATATTTAAAATAGTTCTTTTCATTCTTTCAACTACACCGTTTTGTTGAGGATTGTATGGAATGGTGGTTTGTCATTGAATCCCATGATGTCAAAGATAGTTTTCAAATACTTTATATGCATATTCTCTTCCATTATTAGTATGAAGAGAACCAATATGTGATTTTGATTCATTTTGAATCCATACATGAAAAATTTTAAAATCTTCAAAAGCTTGAGATTTATTTTTCAACGAGTACACCCCACACAATCTTGGTGTAATCATCAATGAAAGTTATCATATATTTATTGCCATTTAGTAGATAGAATAGGCATGGGGCCACACAAATCAGAATATATCATTTTGAGTTTTCTACATGCTTTGGAAGTGGAATCATGAAATGTTTGTTTGATGTTCTTTCCAAGGATACAAGCATCATATTGCTTCAGTTTCCAAGGAATATTAGGCAAACTAGAAACACCATGCTTTTCCAATAAACAAAGGCTGCTATAATTAATATGTCCAAATATAGCATGCCATAGCAGGATAGATGGCAATGTACCTCCATCGTGATGAGAGAAGTATGCAAATTTTTGTGCATGAGTAGATGTCCCTTTCAACTTCAACTTTCTTTCATCCTCCACTCCAATCATGATAACCATGTTGTCAAATGCCTTTCCTTATTTCTGCTTTTCCATCAACGATGTGAATGGGGTGGCCTTGCTAACAAATGTGCATAAGGGACAACGAATTTCTTCGTAGCCCTGGAAGATAGAGTACATCATGCAAAAAATTCATGGAGTCCAAACAATTTGAAAGCCTAATGGTATCAATATTTGAGAGGTTGAAGCTTGATTATCTTTAAAATATACTATGCCATCGACATTTGTTAGGATATTCCGACACATAGGAAATAGTTAACTTTTTGCATGTGGTTGTCAAGCATCAAGATATGGTTATGCATTGAATGTATCTTCTTCTCCTCATTCTCATGAGTGGCTCATTGATTCTGGAGTCTCTTACCACATGGCCAAAAATAAAGCCATGTTTTCTTCTTCCAATGATTGTAACACCAAAAATATTTATGTTGGTGATGATAAATCTCTTAGTGTTGTAGGGTCTGGAACCATTCATCTAGATAATGGTCAGCTTAATGATGTATTATGTGTGCCTACCTTGTCTTGCAACCTTCTATCTGTTTATCAGATAACTCATTCAGGTGAAGGGAAAACAGTAGAATTCTCACCTCATGATGTTGTAATTATGCACCTAAAAGATCCTAGACATATTTTACCTATTGGCATTGCTGATGATTCCACAAGGTTGTATAAGTTTGAAAACTTTGGGTCATCATTTCTTCCTTTGTTTTTGTTGCTCATAATTATGAAGTGAGCAAACTTTGGCATGAGCGATTTGGTCACTTAAACTATCGCTCTCTTCAAAGTCTATGTAAATAAATTATGGTGACAGGTCTTCCTATGGTATCTTGACGAGATGGTGTTTATTCCGGTTGTGTACTCGAAAAACATCATTGGGATAGTTTTGACAAATGTGCCTCTTGGCACGCTTTAACCCCTTTGCAGCTTGTGCACAGTGATTTATGTGGTCCACTTCCAGTTGTTTCTTTCTGTGGCTACAAGTACTGCTTAACTTTCATTGATGATTTTTCCAGACACATTGGGTATACTTCTTAAAACTCAAGAGTGAATTTTTTAACATGTTCTTGGCCTTTTAAGGCCTTTGTTGAGAAACAATCTGGACATCACATTCTAAAGTTAAGATCTGACAATGGAGGAGAATATGTTAACAACAAATTTATCAACTTTTGCACTGAGCATGGCATTCAATTGCCACATACTGTTCCATATACTCCACAACAAAATGGTGTAGCTGAAAGGAAGAATCACATTCTAAAAGAAATGGCTAATTGTATGCTTCAATCTAAAGGACTTAGTCTTAATTTTTGGGTACAAGCAATTAACTGTGCAAATTACATAGTAAATCACACTCTTACTAAGGTTTTAAGGAATATCACTCCAGAAGAAGCCTGGAGCTCAATCAAACCAGATGTAAGTCATTTTCGTGTTTTTGGAAATGAAGCTTGGGCCCATATTCCCAATGAAAAACATAAAGCCTTAGAACCTAAGAGTGAAAAATGCATTTTTTGGATATTCTGAAGATGTCAAAGGATATAGAATTCTTCAACCCAAATCCAAAAGTGTAATCATTAGAAGAGATGTAAAATTTGATGAAAATATATTGGCCTGCGAGCCTAGTTAGGCGGGTGTGCCACCTTTGGCCCGCGAGCCTAATTCGGCATCTGTGCCACCTCTCTCTATTTCTTCTGCTTCTGACAACATTCCTTCTACTTCGGATGATGACAACGAGGATGACAATCCTCCTCCACCTCCTTAGGATCTTCCTTTAGCTCCACAACTTCCAAAATGGGTACGCTCTACTCGAGATGCAACGAGTTCTCTTGCAGGTGACCCTGCAGATCAACGTCGTACACATTCTCAGTTCGACAAAGCCTCTTCCTTATTGGCTTAAGTTCCAGAAAATCATGATCCAAATACCTTTGAAGAAGCTTCAGGTCATCTAGATTGGGATGCAACTATGACTGAAGAATATCATTCCTTATTGGCAAACGATACTTGGGATCTTGTTTCTCTTCCAAAGGGAAGAAAACTTGTCGGGTTTACAAACAAAGTTTGGACTAGATGGAAAAGTGGATGAACATAAAGCTCGTCTTGTTGCTAAAGGATTTTCACAAGTTGAAGGCATTGACTATACTGAAACCTTCTCCCCTGTTGCCAAAATGAATTCTATTCGCCTTGTTATTTCCCTTGATGCCTCCTTTAAATGGGAAGTCCATCAGATGGATGTTAAATCCACCTTCTTACATGGGGACATGCATGAAGAAGTTTACATGGAACAACCCTTGGCTTTATCCAAAACGACTCTAGCCTTGTTTGTCGCCTTAGGAAGTCTCTCTATTGTCTCAAACAAGCCCCTCGGGCTTGGTATGCCAAAATTGATTGCTTTCTGTTAGATAATGGCTTTTCAAGATGTGATTCTGACAACACTGTCTACACCAAGAAAGTGGGTAAGTCCTTAATCATCCTTGTTCTTTATGTTGATGATCTTATTCTTACTGGTAGTGATCCCAACCATATAAACCAAGGGCATTCAGCAGCCATGAGTGTAGCCTGGATATTTTGAGGAAGCCGTAAAGCATCAAGTCTGGAAGGATGCTATGCACGAAGAATATGAGTCCATTATGAAGAATGATGTCTGGGATGTGGTTCCGAGGCCGGAGGACAAAGCATTTGTCACCTCGAAATGGCTCTATAAGATCAAGCATGGATTTGATGGTAGTGCTGAAAAATTCAAGGCAAGATTTGTTGCCTGTGGCTTCTCTCAAAAGGAAGGTGTAGACTATGATGATATATTTGCACCTGTGGCCTGATATACCACCATCTGATCTATCATAGCCCTTGCTGCTACGCAAGGATGGAATCTTCATCACATGGATGTGAAGAACGCATTTCTGCATGGTGCGATAAAGGAAGAGGTGTATGTGGAGCAACCTCTGGGATACGAAGTCCAGGATCGGGACACCCATATTTGCAGGTTGAGGAAAGCCCTCTATGGGTTGAAGCAAGCACCCATAGCTTGGTACGAGAGGATAGATAGCTACCTAATGAAGCTGGGCATCACTCGTAGTAATGCTGATCCGAACCTCTTCCTGACAGGTGCCGACCCTCTCATTCGTCAGTGTAAGAGGGAGCTCGCTGCTGAGTTCGAGATGAAGGACTTAGGACTGATGCATTACTTCCTAGGCTTGGAGGTTTGGTAGAGACCTGGTGATATTTTCCTTTCTCAAGGAAAATATATTGTGAAGCTTCTGGAAAGATTTGGAATGGTGGACTGTAAGTTCGTGTCGACACCGATGGAGCTCAATTTTAAGAAGTTGAATGGCAGCGCTGCTGGGCCCGTGCTAGCAAATCCTACTGAGTATCGTCAACTCGTACGGGCCCTGATGTTCTTAGTGAACACCCATCCAAACGTATGCTTTGCAGTGCACACTTTGAGTCAACATATGGTTGAACCTCATCACATTCCAAGAATCTATTAAGATATCTTCGGGGCACGATAAACCATGTGCTGAGATACACTGCCGGGAGCGTGACACTCCATGGATATACTTATGCCAATTGGGCTGGCAGTGTGGTGGATCGCAAGAGCACATCTGGACGCTGCTTCACACTTGGGTCTGCTTCGATATCATGGATGAGCAGGAAACAGAAGTCGGTGGCTTTGAGCACCGCTGAGGCTGAATACATTGCAACGAGTATGGCCTGTTGTGAAGCTGTTTGGTTGCGAAAGCTCTTCAGTGAGCTGTTCGGGCATGTGCTAGATACCACCGTGATACTCTGTGATAACTAGAGTGGGATTCGGTTGTCCGAGAATCCCGTGTTCCACGATCGATCCAAGCATATTGATATCAGGTACCACTTTATTCGGTATATGGTACAACGAGGCACCGTAAGGCTCGATCATATGAGAACTGATGAGCAGGTTGCAGACATTCTCACAAAGCCCTTGGGGAAGGTCAAGTTCCTAACCTTCCGTGAGAATCTTGGTATCGTGGAACGACCTTATGCTGAGGGTCCTGTTGGACGATGAGCTCTAGGAGCTCTGGGGGGCTTTGGGGATAGCTTCTTGGAGCTATAAGCAACCACATGGCTAGGCTTGCCGAACCTTGTTGGCATGCTTTTGCCCCACCGTTATGATATTGATTTGGTTCACCTCTCATGATTTGTGCCCCGTATGCATCCTACCCATTGAGTCGCGGACTCATGGGAAGTACCTCTCATTTGGCCAGTGAGGTGGGAAAGTTAGAGACCATTAGCAAAGACCGATGGACGCATCGGAGATTGCCGTACTCTCTATGTCTAGGATGGCACGTGTCCAACCACTTGATCTGGGATGAAGTCTAGTGAGGTGTCGGACCTCCAACTGACTTTGGGTTAGGTAAACCAACTTCGGGTTGGTATGTGACTCTTTTGAGTCCTATAGAGGTTTCGGATCTCTGGGCTGAATTTGTCAGCTTGGAGTGATGTCTTTGTGACTCACCCTTTTGTTCTGAAATAAAGAAGCCAAAAAAACAAGTTACGACAGGATGACGTACGATGTTTGAATGGAAGATGAAGATGCTAATATTTTTATTGGATTCCTCTTTCGGAGAGGTGCATGATCTATCTAAAGATCATCTTGATCCGATGAGTAGAATATTTATTTTGAATTAAATCCCCTTATGTGCAAGGTCATCCAGAATTGAAATGTAGTCTTGAAGCCCCAACATATGTGTCACACACCCTCATTGATGGATATATATAGGTCAACGTTGGAGGTCATTTTCACTCATCACATCATCACACATTCTCTCCCATGATCTGATTGGTTCGATCACCTTGGAGGCTCTTCTTCTCTCACATGTGGGAAATTTCAGCGAAGGAATTTTTTTGTTTTGACCTAGGGTTTCAACGCAGATTTGAGCAACATTGACTTTGGTCAACGCATGGTCAAACTGACCCTAATTTCTCTCAAAATTATGATTTCTGAAGTCCGCATTTATTGACATAGAAATCGAGGTTGACTGTTGACTTTGACTGGGCTGCATTGAATTTTTCCTACTGTTGTTTTGCGTTGACCATTGACTGGGACAATGTTGAATTTCGTTGACTTTTGGTGGACTGGTATAGTTGTTCGAGAGGGTTGTTTGACACTTCTGGTTGGCTGACCGTATAGAGATTTTGCTGGTTGAAGCATCCTGTTGACCGCCTTAACGTACCACAACACATATATTTTGCTGATCAAGTTAAGTGTAATTTTGGATTGTCTTCTGTCAATCTATTGGTATGTTCTATCAGCATTTTACTTTCTTGTTTATGTGATTGCTGTTTGATATTGGGGATAAAAGTAAAGTTGCATCAAGCATAGAACATCTACGAAAATTTACATGGAATCAAAGCTAAGGTGAAGACAAAGCCCAAGTTTGTAGCAATCATCGAAGAAGAGCATCGGTACGTCAAACTATAATGGCTTTAAAGCTGATGACAAATTGACTGGGAAGGAAGACTTCCATGCCTGGAAGTTGACTTTGGATCTTACGTTGGAAGACCAAGAGGTCATGGACTATGTGCAGGGTAAAATCCAAGAGCCTCCATTCACTGCACCTACTGCCACCAAGTCAAAGTATAAGAAGGGGGAAATTAAAGCAAAGCTGATGATCCGGGATTCAATTCATAAGAGTCTGGTAGCCTACATCTCTGAGCTGGGCACATCCAAAGAGATGTATGATAAGTTGGTCAACATGTTCAAGGCCAACAATGCAAATAAAGTCCTTTTCTTCAAGGACCAACTGAAGAATTTGAAGAAAGGCAGGGATGAATCCGTCCAATCATATTTTCTGAAGTTGATCGAAATCAGAAATAATCTTCTGGGCATTGGGGAGACAATAGCTGATCGAGAAATGGTTCTCACCGCACTTGGAGGTCTCTCCTCCAAATGGCATGTATTCAATACTACCATTCTCAATAACAATGTGATACCTGATTTTGACGAAGTACTATCAAGATGCGTACAAGAAGAGACAAGGATGAAGGAATATGAAAATGAAGGAGATGCTGCCTTCACTGCTTGTGCTAAGAAGAAGAACAATGGTGGTCCGAGGAACAAAGGAAGAGCAGGGGCCCAAGGAAAGAAAGGCAAATGTTACACATGTCACAAGACCGACCACTATGCTAGAGAATGCCCTTTCAAGAAGGATTCTCCTGATGATGATGATAACAACAACAACCGAAGGAATGGCAATCAAAGGAACAACGGGTTCAAAGGAAAGAGGAAGGCTCCTTCTAGTGGAAATGGGCAACCTTTCAAAAGGTTGAGAAATTTCAGGTATGAGGAATCTAATGTTGTTGATGATAAAAGAAATGAATTCATTCTTGTATCTGCCCTCTCTGCTGCATCTCCACCCGACACTATGGATGTTTGGTTGATAGATAGTGGTGCCTTAAGGCACATCACTGGGTTCAAGGAAGCACTTTTTGATATGGTTGAGATTCGAGAAGGATGTTAATCTGAAAATTATCCTTGGAGATAATGCCACATATCCCGTGTCAAGGTCAAGTCCTCTGCTTGCAAGATGTACTATATGTCCCTGATTTGAAGAAGAACCTTGTGTCTATTTTGGCCATGGAAGACCAAGGTTTCAATGTGGCATTCATTGATGGGAAGGTGCGCATTTGGAAGAAGAGTTTCAAGGAAGCTATCACGATTGGATTTAGAGTTGATACACTTTACCAGGTTGGAGGAATTCCACCAGGAGCGATGACATGTTATACTATCCGACAGACTGAACTATGGCACTGGAGGTTTGGACACCTTCACTACTAAGCCCTTCCTGACTTAAGGAAGGTGGTGACTGGGATGCCCGAGTTCACAAATAATCATGAAGGTGTATGTCAGGGCTGTGCCGAAGGAAAGCATACAAGGGGACCTTTCCCCTCAAGTGTCACAAAGACATCTGATGTATTGCAATTGGTACATTTTGATCTGTCTAGTATGCTACCCGTGACGTCCTTGAGGGGATGTTCTTATTATATGACGTTCATAGATGACTTCTCTCACAAAACTTGGATATACTTCTTGAAGAAGAAGGATGAGGCTTTCATGTGGTTCCGTACTTTCAAAGCCTTGGTGGAAAATCTAACAGGGAAGAAGATTAAGATTTTGAGGACCAATAATGGCACTGAGTATGAGATGAACGGGTTCAAGAGCTTTTGTAGAGAAGCTGGCATCAAGAAGGAGACCACAACCGTATATACTCCTGAGCAAAATGGCATTGCTGAAAGAAAGAACAGGACCATTGTGGAAGCTGCTCGTGCCATGCTATTTGACCAAGGTCTTCTGAAGTTTCTGTGGGGAGAAGCTACGAACACTGCTGTGCACATACAAAACCGATGCCCGCATTTCGCTGTAGACTCCAAAACTCCCGAAGAGGTTTTATCTGGCAAGAAACTTGACGTCTGACATTTTAGAGTTTTTGGATGTCCTGTTTATTTTCATGTACTGAAGGAGAAGAGGAGCAAATTGGATGCTTCTGCGAAGAAGGGAATGTTTGTGGGCTACGATGAAACTTCGAAGTCCTATAGAGTCTATGTGCCTGGTCAAAGGGAAGTGGAGATATGCCACGATGTTGCCTTTGACGAAGATGCTTCCCTTAGGAAAGTAATCAATCTTTCGAGATTGGAGGAAGATCATGAAGCAAGGCCTGGTAATCAAGAAGAACCGAAGGATGAGACGATGCCCGATGTTGAAGGACCAATGGACCCTATCGATCCACCTCCTTCAATGAGGAAAAGACCATCATGGCTTAGGGACACTCTCGAGGTTGCCGAGAATCATATGGCCCCAAGGGGGACATTCCATGAAAGCAAGAAGCCGAATAGATACCAAGGGTATCTAGCAGACATGAGTACAATCGTACAATCTGAGCCTGGATCTTTTGAGAAGTCGTAAAGCATCAAGTCTGGAAGGATGCTATGCACGAAGAATATGAGTCCATTATGAAGAATGATGCCTGGGATGTGGTTCTGAGACCAGAGGACAAAGCAGTTGTCACCTTGAAATGGGTCTATAAGATCAAGCATGGATCTGATGGTAGTGCTGAAAAGTTCAAGGCAAGATTCGTTGCCTATGGATTCTCTCAAAAGGAAGGCGTAGACTATGATGATATATTTGCACCTGTGGCTCGATATACCACCATCCGATCTATCATAGCCCTTGTTGCTACGCAACAATGAAATCTTCATAAGATGAATGTGAAGACCACATTTCTGCATGGTGCGATAAAGGAAGAGGTGTATGTGGAGCAACCTCTGGGATTCAAAGTCCAAGATCGAGACACCCATGTTTGCAGGTTGAAGAAAGCCCTCTATGGGTTGAAGCAAGCACATAGAGCTTCATACGAGAGGATAGATAGCTACCTGATGAAGCTGGGCTTCACTCGTATTAATGCTGATCCGAACCTTTACTTCAAGGTTGATAGAGAAAAGCCTTTCATTCTGGTGCTGTATGTGTACGACCTCTTCCTGACAGGTGCTGAACTTCTCATTCATCAGTGTAAGAGGGAGCTCGCTGCTGAGTTCGAGATGAAGGACCTAGGACTGATGCATTACTTCCTAGGCCTGGAGGTCTGGCAGAGACCTGGCGAGATTTTCCTTTCTCAAGGAAAATATATTGTGAAGCTTCTGGAAAGATTTGGAATGGTGGACTGTAAGTCCGTGTCGACACCGATGGAGCTCAACTTTAAGAAGTTGAGTGGCAGCGCTACTGGGCATGTGCTAGCAAATCCTACTCAGTATCGTCAACTTGTAGAGGCCCTGATGTTCTTAGTGAACGCCCGTCCGGACGTATGCTTTGCAGTTAACACTTTGAGTCAACATATGGTTGAACCTCATCACATTCACTGGTGCCAAGAATCTGTTGATATATATTTGGGGCGCGATAAACCATGGGCTGAGATACACTACCGGGAGTGTGACACTCCATGGATATACTGATCTTGATTGGGCTAGTAGTGTGGTGGATTGCAAGAGCACATCTGGATGTTGCTTCACACTTGGGTCTGCTTCGATATCATGGATGAGTAGGAAGAAGAAGTCGGTGGCTCTGAGCACCGCTGAGGCCGAACACATTGCATCGAGTATGGCCTGTTGTGAAGCAAGTTGGTTGCGAAAGCTCTTTAGTGAGTTGTTCGGGCATGTGCTAGATACCATCGTGATACTCTGTGATAACCAGAGTGGGATTCGGTTGTCCGAGAATCTCGTGTTCCACGATTGATCCAAGCATATTGATATTAGGTACCACTTTATCCGAGATATGGTATAGCGAGGCGTTGTAAGGCTTGATCATATAGGAACTGATGAGCAGGTCGCAGACATTCTCACAAAGCCCTTGGGGAAGGTCAAGTTCCTCACCTTCCGTGAGAATCTTGGTATCACGGAATGACCCTATGCTAAGGGTCCTATTGGACGATGAGCTCTGAGGGGCTTTGGGGATAGCTTTTTGGAGCTATAAGCAAACACATGGCTAGGTTTTCCGAACCTTGTTGGTGTGCTTCTGCTCCACCATTATGATATTGAATTGGTTCACCCCTCATGATCTGTGCCCTGTATGCATCCTACCCATTGAGTCACGGACTCGTCGGAAGTACCTCTCATTTGGCCAGTGAGGTGGGAAAAGCTAGAGACCAGTAGCAAAGATCGATGGATGCATCGGATATTGCTATACTCTCTTTGTCTAGGATGGCACGTGTCCAACCACTTGATTTGTGATGAAGTCTAGTGAGGTTTCGAACCTCCAACTAACTTCGGGTTGGTATGTGACTCTTTTGAGTCCTATAGAGGTTTCAGAACTCTGGGCTGAATTTGTCAGCCGTGAGTGATGTCTTTGTGACTCACCCTTTTGTTCTGAAATAAAGAAGCCAACAAAGCAAGTTACGGTGGGATGACGCACGATGTTTGGATGGCACAGGTGGATGGAGTTCTCCCTAGTTGAGAGGGAGTGTTAATTTTGGACAACTAGGTCCAAACTCCATGTTGTGATGCTCAGATGAAGATACCAATATTTTTATTGGATTCCTCTTTCAGAGAGGTGCAAGATCGACCTAAAGATCATCTTGATCCGATGAGCAGAACATATATTTTGAATTAAATCCACTTATGTGCAAGGTCGACCAGAATTGAAATGTAGGCTTGAAGCCCCAGCGGATGTGTCACACACTCTCACTAATGGATATATATAGGTCAACGTTGGAGGTCATTTTCACTCATCACATCATCACACATTCTCTCTCATCATCTGATTGGTTCGATCACCTTGGAGGCTCTTCTTCTCTCACATGTGGGAAATTTCAGCGAAGGAAATTTTTTGTTTTGACCTAGGGTTTCAGTGCAGATTTGACCAACGTTGACTTTGGTCAATGCATGGTCAAACTGACCCTAATTTCTCTCAAAATTTCGATTTCTGAAGTTCTGCATTTATTGGCACAGAAATCAAGGTTGACCGTTGACTTTGACCAGACTGTGTTGACTTTTTGCTGCTGCTGTTTTGCATTCATCGTTTATTAGGACAACATTAACGTTTGTTGACTTTGGGTTGACTGGTATAACTGTCCGAGAGGGTTGTGTGACACTTCTGGTTGGCTGACCGTATTGAGACTTTGCTGGTTGAAGCATCCTGTTGACTGCTGTAACGTACCACAACACATATTTTGCTGATCAAGTTAAGTGTAATTTTGGCTTGTCTTCTGTCGATCTATTGGTATGTTCTATCAACATTTTACTTTCTTGTTAATGTGATTGCTGTTTGATATTGGGGATAAAAGTAATGTTGCATCAAGCATAGAACAACTATGAAAATTTACATCTAGCTTCAAAAAGAAGTTTGAAATGACAGACTTGGGACGCTTGCATTATTTCCTTGGTCTTCAAGTCTTGCAATCCAAAGAAGGTATTACCCTTTCTCAGTCCAAGTATGCTTGTGATCTTCTACATCACTTTCACATGGCAGACTATAAGCCAACCCTTTGTCCCTTTCAGTCTGGAGTCAAGCTTTCGGTCACTTGTACTTCTCATGAAGCTGATGCTACCTTATACCCTCAACTTGTTGGTAAACTTCTATATGTAATCCATACCTGTCTTGACCTTTCCTTTGGTGTTGGTCTTGTTGCTCGGTTTATGCGTAAACCTCATGAAAGTCACTAGAAAGGAGCTAAAAGAATACTTCGATATATTCGAGGTACAATTTAGTTCGGGATTCATTACACTGCAGGAGCATCTCCATTGTTGGTTGGTTTCACTGATTCTGATTAGGCTGGTGACCCTGATGATCTAAAGTCTACTGCAGGTTATGTCTTCACTCTTGGTTCAGGACCTATTACATGGTCTTGTATGAAACAAAGTGCCATCTCTCTTTCTTCGGCCGAAGTAGAGTATCGTGGTGCTGTTGAAGCCAACAAGGAAGCCCTATGGCTTCGTCAGATGCTGTCCGAATTTGGTCTTTATCTACCATTCTGGTATGCAAAGATTCAGTTTAGCATCAACATATGAAACACATTGAGCTACACATACACTTCATTAGAAAGCTCACTCATGATCGTGTTCTTGAAGTGCACTATTGTTCAACCAATGATCAAGTTGCTGATATCTTTACAGAGGCTGTCACAGAAGCGAAGTTTACCAAACTTTCGATCTATGCTTGGAGTTCAGGAAAGTTATCATTAATGGGGGATAGGCTCTAATGCCTCCTTCCTTCTCCTATTGTGTCACCTTCGTAAATCCTTCAATCCTATCCCAAGTTGTTATTAAGGGGGGATGTTAGGATATTCTGACACATAGGAAATGGTAAAGTATAACTTGGTCTAATGTAAAGTTAGGTAAAGTGTGTTTCTTTATTATGTACTTTTGTAACTTATAATCCGACGGTCACGATATGTAGTGATCCGACAGTTCATTCTCTCCTCGGTATTACGGACACTTGATCTGTGGCTTAACACCCGATTGGTCCATGATCTCTATTTAAAGAGCATGGAGGGTCATTTGTCTGGTGATCGTTTATGAGAGAAGCATATGTAAATTTTCTTTCTTTATATTAATAAATTGCCTGAAGTGGCCGCGTTGGCTCAAGCCGTGGACTGTTTCCCTCTTTGAGGGTTTTAACCATGTCAAATGCTGGTGTACTGATCCGTGATCTGTTTGTGAGCGATGATCTTTGGTGTTTGATCTTAAGGAACTCACTTTGTAAATTCCTACAACGTTGACAGTGAAATCCTCAAAGAACTCCCTCTAGAAGGTCATGTGACATGTCGCACCTATGTCTAGCAGTGAGGCATCTCTCCTAGAATCAAATGAAGTATGAGATAGATCTTCAGTTACTATAATATGGCAATGGGAATCAATGTAATGAGCAAATTCAAGTGCTTTACCTTTTGCTAGATCTAATGTTTTACCTCTATTTTCTTTTTGTTCTTGTTTGTTGTTGATCTGCTCCTTGGTGATTTTGCATGTTTATGCATCATGTCCATTTCTGCTACAATGGACATGATGCGTGTGAGAAAAAGCATGTGCGCTTGTCCAATGACAAAATTGGAACAAGGATGTGGATAGGTTTGCTAGGTCTGAATGTGACAAAATACCATAGAGAGAGCAGCAAAAATGGCGACTGGAAATATCTTTGGCAAGTTGAATAGTCACGGATAGAGCCCAATTAACAAAATCCCTAGGCTTGCACGTGTAAGAGAGGGAAGAAAGGAGCTTGTTTTAGCAAACTGGCTGCAAAGATTCTTGAAGGAGAGCAAAGAATTCTGCCCAATGGGAAAAAAATGAAGCAGATGGAGTTACAACCTTTCTCTAGTACTGTGTTAGAGATAACTCCAAACTTGGATGATATGCGATTAATGAGAAACCATATTGAATACAATACAGGGACTCTTGGCTTCATCTTCCAAGAGGTCTGTTGATCATTCATGTTCTCCTATTTCTTCTAATATTTACTATTTATTTACAAGGACAAAATTTTTGAAGGATTATGTGTCCAACACTCTAGGATGATTTCGTCCAAGAGGAGCCAAGTGAGAGTTACTTGTATCTAGAGTGGATGCAATCCAAAATCTTGCCCTTATTGGGAAGGTGAATAGAGGAGGTAAGAGAGGACTCCTTAAGGGGAGTCAAAAGGGAAAGAAGGTATATTTAAGTTCTTTGAACTAAGGGGAAGAAATGCTAGAGTCATTTGAAGTGTTTTGAGTGCCAGAAAATGGGACACTATGCATCTCAGTGTCTTGAGAAAGAGATAGCCAAGTACTAGTAGTTTGCAGGGAGTGCAAAAGTTTCAACTCAAGTGGATATGTTAGCATCTATGCTTGATATAACTTTCTCCATGGTTTTGTGCTTTTCCACTTACTCCATCTTTGGGTGTGGTATGTGTATAATGGAAAATCCTAACACATCGCCCTCAACACAAAGGCATTAAAGTTTAAACAAACATAAAGAGAAGGATGTCGACATATGGGTGGATTTGGGCTATGGTGCCACATATGCAATTAGTGGAATGGGTTCTCTTTTTGCATGCTTTTAGAGGATAGAGAGTTGGATGTCTTGTATATTGTTGGTTTGACAAAAAATCTTCGTTTAGTTTTTTTTGTTATAGATTTTTTGTGTGTGGTTAAGTGTGATGACCAACAAAATATCGCTTGAAACTATAGCTATGAATTGGGTTGATTTTTGGCACAAGGAGTTTGAGAAGGTGGCCTTTGTAGGTTGCCATTGGTCTAGTGAAGCATGGTGTTTTATTGCATGATAGTAGTGATAACTTGTGCATGTTATGGCACAAGCGATTTGGTTATATGCATTATGGAGCACTTTTTCCCTTGAAGGATATGGTGCAATTATGAGACTTCAAGATCGAGAAGACTAAGGTGTGCGAAAGCTATGCACTTGGAAAGCATGCAAAGATTGCTTTTCAAAGCATTGAGCACAAATCAAGAGAGATTCTTGATGAGGTATCTGAACCAATGTGTTCAACTTTTTTGATAGGTAGCTTGTACCATGTTTCTTTTATTGATAACCTCTAATAAAACTTGGATTTACTTTACAAAGACTAAGGATGAAGTGTTCTCCAAGTTTCAAGAGTTGAAGGCCTTGATTGGGTATTAAATATGTAGAAGATCAGAGTGTTAAGGTTTGACAATGGAGGAGAGAACACCTCTGAGGACTTTGATGCCTTTTGAGGGAAGCAAAGATTAAGAGAATGCATTCATTTCCTTACAACCAGCAAGAGAATGGGGTTGAAGAGGGGAATAATTGATCCATCATAGAAACAAGAAAAGCATTGAACTGTGACTTGGATTTGCCTACAAGTCTTTGGGTAGCGGCATGCAATACAAATGTCTACATTTTGAATAGATATCTGATAGGATATGGAAGGATAAGGCACTAGAGGAAGCCTTCACTAGTGAGAAGTCTTAGGTATCACATTTTCTTATATCTGGTTGTCAAATATATATGCATGTACTTAATGAAAAGAGGAATAATTTATCTATTTTTAATATATATTTCACGTGCTTAATTAAAAGAGGACTAGTTTATTTATTTATTTTTATACAGAAACAATTAAGATTTGTATTGTAAAAAGGGTTGCATAACAGGTAGTGAACAAGTGCATATGGTCAGAGAGCTTTGATATAATTTTTTTTGAGACTTATTGCCTTTCTAGAACAAAAAGGATTGGGAGGTTGTTGACTTCCTGAAAAACCACTAGTACAAATTCTTACATATGAACCCCAAAGTGATTTAACCTTACAAAACATCAACAAAAGTCTTGAGACATTATGGGTTTAGGTCCAAATATACCAGATACCGAAATCCCTTGGATTGTTCGAGCAAATATTCCTTGACCTTGATTTCTTTGATCTTGATTAACTGAAACCTCTTCCACTAGAATGAAGGAGCCATTATAGGACTGTTCCTAAATTGGATACTTTGGAACCATTTGTGCAATTTTTTCCTCAACATATTGTTTTGCTTCATATGTTGATAAAATGTCGAGGATGAAACTCATTTCTTGATTGCGAGCTTGACTCTGATTGATTTGAAGTTGCCTAGATCGACCTTGTGCCTTTTAACTTTTAGCTTTGAGATGAAAAATGCTTGCACAATTTTCGTAATTGGAAAGGAAAGTGGTTGGGCACTATATTGTGGATGCTTGAGAACCAAAAAACTTGGATAACAACATAGTTGGAGGAGCCTAAATTGATCTCCACTCAACCATGGAGAATTATGAAAAGCAAAGGACCTTAGATGACGAAAGACCAAGCAAAATAGAGTAATCGAGATAGAGAAAATGGAAATTTCTAGGAGGGACAAGCGAAAAACCTTAGAAAATGAAATGGAGGATTGGGGCCAATTTAACCATTTTGATGCTGCGAGTAAGACCATGGTACTGACTAGAGAACTCCAATGACATCATGGTAAAGTCGAGGAGGAAAGACATGCTGATAAACTAAGAATTGCTGCTCATCGCATGGGCTAGAGATTATCTCACCAAGTTGGGGGGGGGGGACTAAATGAGGGAGAATGATTCCCCTAAGGTAAAGTACCATTTGCCTCAAGACGTGGATGTTAGAAATTACCTGAACCCAATACCTAATATTTAATTTCAAGCAATAAATTACTGAATAAATACACGACTAAGTTCCTAACACATAAAATTTAGGAGAAGCAAATTACGATCTGAATCACACAAATTACAAACAGTTTTTTTCCTAACAAATAAGCTCTTCATTAATAAAAACTCGGAATGTACTTGGGCCCTACTGAGAAATTACATAATACAATATGCCGAATCTGATCCAACAAATATGCTCTCTTGCAGATCTGGATATCCAGCTCGTTTGCACTCTCTCGGACCCAAAACACGCTCACTGAGATGCTGCTCTCAAACTTGCGTTGTTGTGTGTCTTCTCCTCACCTCAACCTTGACTATATAACTTTACATTGAGCCAAAACCCTAATCTCAAAGTAATTGACAATCAAGATTAGATCTTTCCTCACTTGAGATCAATAGCTAAGATTAAAACTTATTCACTAAAGTAGATAATTTACTTTTCCCAAGTTTTATTTTAGCTCAATAAGCCAACATATTAATATGTGCTTTTCTTAAGTTAAACTTAGGCTAAGTTACATCAACCACTTGCTCAACCTAGAGTAAGTTTTCTAAGGTGATGTGGGCAACTTCTACATGCCTAGACACAAGCCATGTGTAGAAGTACCTACCCAAGCTATAAACTTCAATACTCCCTCTTAGCGAGGGAGGTGCTTCTAGAAAAATCTCCTCCACTTGGATCTTTCTCCAAGCCCATCTTAGTACTTGTAGTTGCTCCCTCTGACCCTGAAGCTTGTCCGGCGGCTTGAGTTGAGAACTTATCACAATCAACCATGCTCCGAGGAGTCCTATCACACTCCTAAGCATATATCAATGTCATATCATACCAGCTGAGTCTCCTGGCAGTACTTGAAGAATCACTCTTCCTAGTCACCTTTCCCTCTGAGTATCTGACACAGATCCTGTATCCAAGATCCCCTTGAATACACTCACAAGCTATCCCAACAACCTATATGACTGCCCCTGTCTAATGCTAAGCACTACTGCTGCATGTAAGGTCGCTCCCTCTGAATATAGAAGCACTTGTCCATCCCTGAACAAAACTCTATATCCATCATCCTCCAAGGCCGACACTGAGAGCAAGTGTACCAAATGTCCTGGAACAAATAGCATCCTTGTCATCTCTAGAAATCCTCTAGACTCTAGTTGGAATCTAATCACATCCAACCCTTTTACTTCATGCGTGGTGCTAGCTCCAGAACTTACATGGCAGTTTGAGCCTGTCATTGAAATACTGTGAACATTGATCTCATACTTGTCATGCGACTAGATGTACCTGTACAGTCATGACTCTGTGGCTACCTGTACCTGTAGGCGTGGCTCGATCTTTACATCGTACAACCGCGGCTCGATCCTCTATAACATTGTCTTACTATGGCCACTCGCTGCTCACCCTTGCGCACATCCTAACTGTTGGCTCGACCAATGACTACAAGTTGACTACCTTCTTATTTGTGTCACCTCCACGGTTGTTGTAGTGGCAGTTGCAACCAGTATGCCTCCTTGACACCATTGTTAGCAACTAGAGCTGTCTTTTCCTTGCCCCCATTCGCATGCAACCAACAAATATCTTGACCTGCCCTAAGGCAACTTTGTCATAGCCCTGCACCTGTGTCTTGTTCGCCTATCAGTGGAGCCTATACCTCTTCCTGCAACCCACGTATATCTACCCATGTAACCACCCATTGCTGCGTTCGCTCGAATCGTCTCCACAAACTGCCATCGTCTGCGCAAGCCACCACCCTTGCTTCTTCGCCCTCACCCAGTATGCCCCTTGGTGGTTGACCCTTCTTGCGTTTACATGTACCCCATTTTCTTTTGGTTCGTCGACCCCTTTACGTTGATTTACAATCGATTTTTCATGCAACTTGCTAGTGTTGCGTCCTAATCTATTGCTGTCGTTGTTGTCGTCTTCTCACTTGGCATCGTTTGTGCCATACCACACTGTCAGTTATACTTGTAACTGCCCTGTCTTGTGTGCTCAACCAATTTCGCAACTGCCTTTTGTGCAAGACTTTATCTCCTACAGTCGGCCTGTTGGCCACTACTTAGTTGGGTCCTCAACTGTCAACTCCCTTGACTGTGCCCTCATGTGATTGGCCGACTACTGAGTGCATTGTTGCCTCTTGCAGCGAATACTTCCGCTGCGCTTGCGCCCAATCTCCTTTGCGGCGTTGAGTCAACTACTTGTGGTCTCTCCAATCCGTTGCCCTATTGTCATCCAGACAACTTACTCGTGGTTGTGATTTCTACACCTTTGATTCGCCCGCATGCACGCCGCCACTTGGTCATTGGCCGACTAATCCTTGCACCATCTTGTGTTCGTGCTTGGCTCCACCGATTGACCTCTGTCAAGCAGCTCGACAGACACTCGTTTACATGCCACAACCTTCTCCTTGTGCATGTTCGACGCCCCTATCTCTCTTGTGATTTGTTGTCTATGGCGACTGTGGCATCAATGACTTCATTGCAACTCCCGACTGCCTTTGGCTCTTGTTCCACACCAAACTCTTGCTTGCCATCTGAGTCACGACCTTCAACCTTGTGCAACGTTTTGTGCAACTAGTTAGTCGATTGTTTCCTCCATGTGTTGAGCCCAACCTATTGTTTTTCTTTTTGGCCGCTCGCCATAGCTCCTGGCGACTACCCCTGGCGGCGGCGATTGGCTCTGGCGGCTAGCAGGGTGTTAGGCTTGTTGGCCAGTTACAACCCCGCTTGCTTTGCCCTTTTTTTATTATTTTATTTTATTTAGTTTTTTATAAAAAGAAATTCCGTGCCCACCAAAACGATTCGACTTGGAAAAAAACTTTTGCTACCTTTTAAAAAATATATTCTATTCGTACGACCCCAACCAAATTTGGCTCTGATGATTTGGTACTAACTCGACACTTGCGATTTTGAGCTTGATTTTGAGTTGGTGCTCTGATACCATGTTAGGAGTTACTTGAACACAACACTTGATATTTAATTCTAAGAAATTAATTACTAAACAAATACTCAACTTAGTTCCTAACACATAAAATTCATCAGAAGCAAATTATGATTTGAATCACAGGAATTACAAATAGATTTGTGCCCAAGAAATCAGTTCTTCAGTAATAAAAATCAGAGATTACTTGGGCTCTCGTCCCAAGATAATGGCCCAACTGACAAAAAGCATATGACAATATGCTGCGTTCGATTCGACAGATCTGCTCTCTCTTGCAAATCCGGATCTCCAACCCCTCTACATTGTCTCAGACCCAACACACACTCACTAAGATGCCGCTCTCAAACTTGTGTTGCTGTTGTGTGTCTTCTTGCCACCTTAGCCTTGGCTTTATGACTTTACATTGAGCCGAAACCCTAATCCTAACCCTAACCCTAATCTCAAAGTGATTGATGGTCGAGATTTGATCTCACCTCACTTGAGATCTGTAGAAAGTTCTGAATCTTAATTCTTATGCAGAAATTATTTCTGTTAATCCGGTTAAGCTTCTCCTACTTATACAAGTTATTAACTGAATAAATTCAAGTTAACATCAAAGCAAAACACATAACAAATCTCTACCAATTCAGATCTAGAATAAGCACATGCACACATAGACAAAGTGACAGTTATTTCTGGACAAACTGTCCCTGGAAAAACCTAATGTGGGAAAACCAGTCTCTGGCTGCTGGAGTGCTCTATTATTAAGAATATTTCTGAATACACAACTCTTGTTTCCAGATCTGGAAAACCCTACAGAGAAAACTCTAGATCTGCAGCACCTGGTTGATCTAAGACCAACAATACTGACTGATCCACACCCTCAAATGGGATTTACAGAACTCAGCTAGATCTAGGCCTAGAAACCCCAGATATGCCCTTGAAAGACACTGCGTTAGCCTCTGAAGGCCTCTAAATGCGTAGCGCTGTCACTGGAAGGGACTGCATTACCCCAGACTGGGTGACGTAGTCACTACGTTGCCCCTAAGGGTCTCTGTGTAACCCCTGAAGGGTTTCCTGAAAATCACGCTGTCCTTGTTGCTGCTACTGCTACTGTCTGCTGCTGCTGTCTACCCCTACTGCTGCTGTCGTCTGCTGCCTTCCTCTGTGCTGTCTTTCCTGATCTCTTCTCTGATTCTTGTGTATTCTAGACCCCGGGATCAGATCATCCCCTTGGTTTAAATTCCCCTCTCTGCAACTGAAACACTTGAGAATTCTTAGCAACCCCACCCTAGAATCTTAGCTTAGCTTCAGTGCTCTGCCTCTGTGTGTCTTACAAATGACCCCAAGCCTTTCCTTTATATTTTTCTCATTGACAAATCAATGTCCAAGATCAAATCTTTAATCAATGGTTAAGATTAAAAGAAAGCTTGATCAGTGTGACTTAAGACAATTTCATCACATTTTTAATTAAATTCACTTTAATTATTTTATTTTCCTAAGTTTTAACTTAGGAAGTACATTAAAATAATTAATTAATTTAATATCTCCTAAACCAGATGAAATTTCCCAAATCCATTTCTGGGTCTTGTAGATCAGGTGAACTCTAGTCCTTCCTTAAAATTTGGGACCTAGAGCACAACTGATGCTACCCCAAATACACAAAATTTCAACAAACGAATAAGATCGAAACTTATTCACTAAAGTAAGTAATTTACTTTTCCTAAGTTTTATTTTAACTCAATAAGGAAACATATTAATATGTGCTTTTCCTAAGTTAAACCTAGGCTAAGTTACATCAACAACTTTCTCAACCTAGAGCAAGTGTTCTAAGGTGATGTGGGCAACCTGTAAGTAATTTACTTTTCCCAAGTTTTATTTTAACTCAATAAGGAAACATATTAATATGTGCTTTTCCTAAATTAAACCTAGGCTAAGTTACATCAACAACAATCTCAACCTAGAGCAAGTGTTCTAAGGTGATGTGGGCAACCTCTGCACGTTTAGACACAAGCCTATGCAGAAATAGCTGCTTGAGCTACAAACTTTAATAGTGGAAGAGGTTGAAGAAGTGATGTAACATATGTCGTGTTCGTGGAGAGAGGGCTTAATAATTTGGATGACTGGGGATGATAATTGGGATGAAAACACATTCTGATGGATTAAATGCATAAAGTCAGACAGTCTGGGAATATGGAAGTCATAGTTCCCCATAGGGGTAAGCAAGACAACTTGTTGAAGGGAGGTTGCCTCTTTGGCCAAAGTAACAACACATTCATTATGCTTTTTGAGAATATGGAAAAATCTTACCTCTCCAAAATTTTCTTGCTGGATTTTGACAAATTTGGATGCATGGATGAGTGGACATTTGCTTTTTGTGTTTGAATGGATTTTATAATTATCTCCAAATCTCCTAGGACCACTAATTTGGTTATCTGCCATGAGGAAGCCGAATGGAGCTCAATGAAAGAAGCATAAGATTCAACTTGATTATTGGTTTAATGTCCTAATCCCCATGAATAATCCAATTTATTTGTGCCATCTGGGCTTAGTGTAACCCCTCTCGCTCCTACCTCCCCTGAGAAGAGGACTAAATTTGAACCATCAAGCATTAAGGGTTTATTTGTTGGTTACAATGGGACCTTAGAGGCTTATCAGATTTATATTCTAGCATTACATAAGACAATTGTGTGTAGAGATATTAAATTCAATGAGGATGCATGGACCTCCAAGCCTCAGGAGTCAGGAGCATCTCCCAAAAGTTGAGGAGGGAGGACAATTGTTTTGTCCAAAAGGTTGATTAGAAAGAAGAAGAGAAATTAAATTTAGATTAGCAAGGTCCTTGTAAAGGAACATAGGCATTTTTACCATATAGTTTAGCGAGGGAGTTGATATTCTTACCCATGTAGAAATTTCTTGACTTTCCCACCCCGGTTTTCAGTTTCACCTTAGTTCTCCTTTTAGTTAAATGCCCTTTCCCATATCCTTACATTTAACAACAGGAAAATAATTTTTTGTTGAAAACACAAATTCTGGAAAATTTACAGAATGCTGGAAAATGCAGAAATAAAAATCAGCAGATACAAACAGCCATTCAACACATTATAACACAGTGATTTTTGGTCAAGGTGACCCTGGAAAAACCCCCTACAACTCTTGGGAAAAGCCAGTTCGAAAGCTCCTTCTTATTTCTAGAAAAAATGCTTTTACAGTGAGAGAAAAACTCAGAAAAATCAGCAAGTACAGATTACAACTTATCTCGTTTTTTGTGCTTTACCAACACCTCGAAAAACATGTAAACAACAAAACAGAACATCAATAAATGCTGTACGGCCTCCTTGGTTTTCGTGCCCAAATTTGCAACCTTAAATGCTGCTGTACGGACTGTCTAGAAATGCGTGCAAGCTGCCATAAATGCTGCTGTATTGTTTTTCTCGATTTCTGTGCAGAAAAAACATCAGAGCTGCTGTACGGATTTTTGCCTCGAAATCTGTGCAAGGGTACATCCACTTGCTATACGGCCTCCCTTGAAAAACGTGCCAGCAAAACCAACTTCTCTGCTCCTCGATTTTCGTGCCAACTTGCTGTACGGCCTCCTTGGAAACTGAGCCAAAACCGCTATACGGATTTTCTAGAAAATCGTGCCCAAAATTTGTCTTTCACTATGTGCTAACTCTGCTGTACGGACTTGCTGAAACACTGCTTTGGAATGTGTGCCAAAGTGCTGCCTCTTTCTTCTCACTGCCCAGAAATCTCCCTTGCTCTCTTGCTCTCCTTCTCCCAATCTGCTCATGAAAGAATGAATGACCTTTTCCTCCTTTTCCTCCTTTAACCTAACCCTAAGTGACTTTTGGGGAATCTCTAAATCCAATGGCTGAAATAGATTGAGATCTAGGGCTGAGATTAAATGTTCATTTAAATCTCACTTTCTATTTTTTAATTCACCCCACTTTAATAAAGACCCACTTAGTCATTTATTTCCAAAGTCACTTTTCCTTTCTAATTTTACATTGCCTTTATTAAAGTCACTTTAAAATTAAACTTTAGTAACTTTATCACTTAAAGTCACTTTTAAATTAGATTTGACTTTATAACTTTATAAAGTCACTTTAGGAGAAAAATTAAATTCTTTTGGACACTTTTCCCTAAGCCAAAGATCAAAGCCTTAGGGAACCACCTGCCCTCTGGTAACCAAATTTCAACAACCCACACCTTGCAAGATGATCAAGTAGGAGGTCCAAAATATTCTATTTAGGTAAGTCACTGCTTGAGAAGTTTCTTGCTCATGTTGCATTGATGTCTTCTATCATTGATTTAGAGCTTTCCAACTTTGAGGAGGCAAATGTAGAGCAAATGTGGCGTGTTGCCATTACTAAGGAGTATAAGTCCATCTCGAAGAATGATGCATGGAAATTGTGTTGAGATTAGTGGGGAACTCTACGATAGAATCCTAGTCACTATTCAAAATCAAGCATGTGGCCGATTGGAGCATAGAGAAGGACAAGGTCATCTTCGTAGCATGAGGATTCTCGTAGAAAGGGGGAGTTGACTATAACGAGACCTTTGCACCAGTTGCTCGGTATATCTTTGTTAGGGTCACCATGTTGATTGCATTAGTTTTGTGTACATTAATGACTGGAGGGGTTTTGATGTGCATGCACAAGATACCCATGTATATGTGTTGAAGAAAGCCATTTATGGTATGAAGTAAACACCACATGCATGATACATAAGGATTGATGAGTACTTATTGAGTGTGCGCTTTGTCAAGATTGTTATAGTTCCTAACCTTTATTATTTATTTGATAACTTTGATCTGCATGTCTTGGTTTCATATGTAGATATCTTGTTTCTTATAGGGAGTTATGAGAAGCCCATTGCATGGTGCAAGTAGACGTTGGCCAACAACTTTGATAGGAAGGATATCTACCTTATGTGTTACTTTTTGGATCGTAAGGTTTTGATATGGTGTAGGTGGGATCTTCTTTAGGAAGGAAAGTACACAATGGAGTTTTTGAAGTGATTTTCGATGCTGGATTGCAAACCCTTGGCAACTTATATGGTGCCAAATCTGAAATTATTTGCTGATTTAGATTCATGTTTGATGGATCCTTCTGTGTATAGGTAATGGATTGGTTTCTTGATGTATCTTATGAATATTGGGCTTGACATATGGTTTGTAGTGAATACTTTGAGTTAGTTCATGGTTGAACCTTGATAGATTCATTGGTATCTATCAAGCATGTGCTTGGATACTTGAAGCAGATAGGTCATTATGGCATGAGGTACGTGGGAAATGGTGAGTTGTTGCATGGTTTTGTTGATTTTCATTGGGTAGGAAATGCTAGTGCTAGGAAGAGCACTTTTGGATTTTTTGTTTTTGTTTTTATCTATTTATTCCATCTTGGGCACAATTATAATTTCATGGTTCTGCAAGAAGTGCATAGAGGGAGAGTGCATGGCAACTTTAATTGCTTGTTGTGAGGCCATTTAGCTTTGCAAAGTTGACGGACGAGATGTTGGAGCCCATTGTTGTTTACCATGATGATCAAAGTTGTATAAGGTTCTCTAAGAATCAAGTATTTTGTGATCACCCCAAGCATTTTAAAATTTGGTACCATTCCCTCAGAGATGGGGTTTATAAGGTAGGAGTGGTTCTTGAGTATGTTTCTTTAGATTTGTAGGTGTCAAATATTTTGACTTGGCTTGGTGGAGAACACCTTCCTTACAAAGAGGGAGTGTTAGATTTTACCCGTTGCTTTGTAGCCGCCCTCCTTCAACAACGACGTCTCCAATAGGTCTAGTCTGCACTAATTCCTATGCAGAGCGCAAGGATGAGGAAGGTGCATGGTTGAAGGTTTATTAGAGACTATCAATTGGAGGCGCTACAATTTATAGATTTTTATTATGCATCGATGTGCCATATTTAGTTGGCGTAGTTCTCGAAGATAGGAATGGTGAATTGCTTGAGGGAGGTTTCTATCCTGGGAGGGTGTACTTCCCAAGGTGAGGAAGGTGCATAAATGAGAGACATTGTCATGCATGCATGTATGCTTATAGCTGTTGAATTTCTTAGTAGCTTCAGAAGGTCTTATACATGAGCCTGGTGTCTTAGCATGTAGGAGATGGTTGTTGCCTCTTTAGGTGCTTGCTAGGTGTAGTACGTGATGTATGACTCCTTTCCTAAGCCTAGCTTAGCAAATGTACAATAATTTAAGTCAATTAATTATTGTGGACTATTAAGCCAACGTACTAAGGATAAATAATAAAATTATTTAAGTGACTTCGATATGATCTCAACTGTTGATCTCAAGTGAGGCGAGATCTAATCTCGACCATCATTCACATGGGAGATTAGGGTTAGAACTTAGGGATTTGGCTTAATGAAGTTGTAAAACAAGCTTAAGGGAGAGGTGAAGACATACATGTGGAAGAAGCAATTTTCTTTAGAGCGAGAGGCTCAGCTAAACCAAAGGGAAGGGAGGAAGAGTTCAGGGAAATTTCAGGAGTATTTCCAAGAGGCTGAGTTTAGGAAATCAAGAGGCTGAGTTGTTGAAGCGCAGAGGAGGCTGAGTTGTGGAGAGGACGATTTATGCATTGGGCCGATTTCTCTTGAGTGTGCAGAGGTCATATGAGCAGAAAGGAGTGGGCCAATGTGCTGGTGGTGGAGGCTGAGTTTCTTCAGGGACGAATTCTTCAGGAGGTCAATTTTCTGGTGGTCCGAATTCCTTGGGCTGAGTTTTCCAGTGGAGGCCGAGTTACATGTTCCAGTAGTGCATTTTGTCTTGTGTATTTTATCTCTGTGGGTCTAGGCCCAGATTTTCCCAAGGATTTTAATGAAGGAAAATTCTGATGGGTGTATACTTACTTTTGTGATGTGATTGATCTCTCTGATTTTATTTTTCCATTTCCAATATTTTATTTCAGAAGTTAAATACCAGTGATTTTATTTTCCAGCAATTCAGAGTTTTATTTAATAATTTTCTGGGAATAAAAATTCTTGAGGTATAAATATTAAATAAATCTGGGTTGGTATTGGAAATTTAACAATAGCTAGGGAGTTCCTCTTAAGCGAGCCTTCTATTGTAGGTAAGATATTCATAACACTCATGCATGAGAAACACACTCTTCCCTAGGGTGGTATGTGCATTGGGAGGTTTATTTCTTCGAGGGAGATGCTTTGTTGCATGTGTCTGCATTCATTCTTCTTCATATCTTGGTCTATAAAAGAGACCAAGGGTGCTTTGCTGTGATGGTTAGGTAGTTAGAGGTTTGAGCTACTTACATTGTGATTCATAATTTCAGAATGATAGAGAGTGACGTGATTGAGTGCTGTGTTGAAATTTGGTACCGGAGGACAGGTGGTTCCCTAAGGCTTTGATCTTTGGCCTAGGGAAAAGTGTCCAAAAGAATTTAATTTTTCTCCTAAAGTGACTTTATAATTTTTTATAAAGTCAAATCTAATTTAAAAGTGACTTTAAGTGATAAAGTTACTAAATTCTAATTTTAAAGTGACTTTAATAAAGTCAATGTAAAATTAGAAAGGAAAAGTGACTTTGGAAATAAATGATTAAGTGGGTCTTTATTAAAGTGGGGTGAATTAAAAAATAGAAAGTGAGATTTAAATGAGCATTTAATCTCAGCCCTAGATCTCAATCTATCTCAGCCATTGGATTTAGGGATTCCCCAAAAGTCACTTAGGGTTAGGTTAAAGGAGGAAAAGAAGGAAAAGGTCATTCATTCTTTCATGAGCAGATTGAGAGAGGAGGAGAGGGAGCTGAAGAGTAATTTCTGAGCAGAGGGAGAGCAGCAAAGGCAGCACAGCAAGTCCGTACAGCAAGAGGGCACACTTCCCAAGGCTGAAAATCCGTACAGCAGAGTTTCATTGGCACATTAACCAAGGCAGAAAGTCTGTACAGCAGTTTGCAAGGTTTTCAAGAGAGGGGCAGCACTGTTTTCGAGGAGCTGGAGCAGCAGCAAGGAGCACGGTTTTCTAGACAGATTTTCTGGGCACGAAAATCGAGAAAAGTGGCTGCTGTCCTGACTGTACGGAATCCATACAGTCCGTACGGTCATTCTTGGCACGTTTTTCGAGGCAGTAAAGGCAGCGTTTAATGCTGTAATTTCTCTGAAAAATTTCTGCTCGCTGTTTGGCACGGTTTTCAAGGTGGTGGGTGGCACGAAAGTCGAGATAAGTGATTTTTGTGTTTGCTGTAATTTTCTGTGTATTACTGCTCACTGTAAAAGCATTTTTCAGAAATAAAAGAGAAGCTTCCAGACTGGTTTTCCCCAAGAGTTGTAGGGGGTTTTTCCAGGGTCACCTTGACAAAAAATCACTGTGTTTAAATGTGTTGAATGACTGTTTGTATGTGCTGATATTTATTTCTGCATTTTCCAGCATTCTATAATATTTCCAGAATTTGTGTTTTCAGCAAAATTTATTTTCCAGTTGTTGAATGTATGGATATGGGAAAGGGCATTTAACTATTTTGGAGAAATAAGGTGAAACTGAAAACCGGGGTGGAAAATAGAAAATTTCTACATGCTGCAGTTCTGTGCTTGCTGTTCTATTTTCAGACTTGTGTGTATGTGGATCTAGTATTCCTTATCTACTGTTTTGATAGGTTTGTTAGTTATCGGATTCCCATATCAGGGTTTAGTTTTAAGGATTGCATTCTTGCTTACCATGTGCTGAAAATTTACATGAAGTTCATATAAGACATTATAGTGGTAATGTTAAAGTTCCAAAATGAAACATATTTGCTACTCCATAATTGTATTATGTGCCACTGTTATCCATGAAAGTAGACTCAAGCATCTAGTTCTTTTCATGATGTCAAGGCAATAAAATATAACATGGAGTAATTAAGTTTTAAGGTGGACGATGTATCTCATTAAAAGTGAAGCCTCGAGAATTGTTGAAAAAGCTCAATCAAATACCATATAGGATCAGTAGTACATAAAAATAACATAAGCTAGAGTGCAAAATTATAAGCTAGAATGCTTAAGTTTGAAATAGACAGGATCACAACTCACTGTTTCAGAGTTTTGCATTTTAATTCCTAATAGTATATCTGTAAATATATTTTGCCATTCCTTCTTCCCTTGTACACTGGAAAATGGGGTTATGTGTGTATTTGTATATTTTTATCTTAATATATCATGGTTTTGATTTCATTTTTACTGGGTTCCAGTTTGTTAGAACATTTGAGTTTTGTCACATTTAGTCCCAAGTTTGAAACCTATGCGATCCAGAGACGATAATATCGACAACATCTTTGGACCTCTGCATTGAAACTGGATAATGTGATGTCTAGGCTATACTTACCTCTCCATTGAAAATTAAAATTGGATAAGGTGATCACTGATGACTAGGTTATGCTTACCTCTCCATTGAAAATTGAAATTGGATAAGGTGATGACTAGGTTATATTCTAGGGTTTAGGGGCTGCTGATTGTTTACAGTAGTTAGATATAGCTTTTTTAATTTCAAACACATATATGCCACTGCATACACAATGGGCCTTGAAGCCAAGTTTGGGTGTATTTTGCTTGGAGAAACAATTCTGTAGTCATAGGGATCTATGACATCCATCCATTTTAAGGTGGTCCACTTTAATGTGGAGCTATGACAAACTTGGGTAAGGCAACAAGACATGGCTCTATGCCCCCAAGGTTTGAACTTGGTTTTGTTGTGTGGCAATGCCTTGTCTTAATCACTAGACAGCAGTTTTCTTGATGCGCACACACACATACGAGGAAATTGGTATATACATCATCTTGTATTTTTGAGAGTTGCTAGGTTCTTTTTTTTTCTGATTTAGACAACATAATGTTTTTGTAGCAAGGTTAAAGGATCCATCACATTCACAAAGGTTTATAATCCACGTTTCAAACCTTCCACTGAGGTTCCCATCTTTCTGCATCCTGCTGATTAACCTCAGTAGAAGGTTCGAAACGTCGATTATAAACCTTTATGAATGCGATGGATCCGGAAACCATACTACAACAAGATACTGGTCGCAGAAGTCTAAAATCTGAAAACATAATGTTTATATGATCATTAGTTCTTATGGCTCTAATGACTTATTTTCCTGTTGGTTTTGCAGAGCGATCAGAAGGTAACTGGTGCTTTGTTTGATATATGGGATGACAAAGGTTTGACCCAACTTTAATATTTATTCATGATATCTAATTGTGATTATTGAATGTTTTCCTGTTTACTAGGCTGCCTGAATTTTAAGTTAATTACTTGATTTTCGTATCACTAAATAGTGAAAGCAGTTAATTGTAATGGATATATATTATTATATTCTATAATAAAATAATAAAGTAATATATAAATGTAAATAGAGTAATAAACCTATATTAAATATGATGTAAAGTTGCCTAAATAGTCCAAGTGCATGACTCTCCATAGAGATACCCTTTAGATTTTATTTATACTTGGGGTGTGTAAGGCCCTAGCCTTGCAGACTGTAAGTCTGTGACAGGGTGACTCTTCATAGAGATACCCCTTAGATTGTATTTATACTTGGTGCTATCCTCATAGTAACCATCTTATCAAACTTAGCAGGTATCCACTATATTATTATATTTTATAGACATAATCTAAGGGGTATCTCTATGAAGAGGCATGCATATGTTGGTATTATTTTATAGATATAATCCAAGGGGTATCTCAATGAAGAGGCACGCTTATATTGGATACCTGCTAAGTTTGGTAAGATGGTTACTATGAACATAGCACCTAGTATAAATATAATCCAAGGGGTGTCTCTGTGAAGAGTCACGCGGATGCCTTTTGACTATTTAGGTATATTACTTCATAAGTGTATCATATGATTTATGTTCATTACATCAATTTACTTGAAACTCTGTTTGTTTCTTTTAATGAAATAATTTGAGGAATTGCAACTAAAATGAGCTAGCTTTAGCTGCCTTTTTGCAAGCACTAGAAGGGATTCTGACCTTTCACCATTATATTTACAGGAAACAGCAATGGAAAAGTTGAGGAAGGACAAGAGAAGGTATGGTGTTTTATGCAGGTTTCTTTTGGCATGTTTCCTTTGAAAAATGAAAAGATGTTTTCATCAACGTGGAAACATTACTTTATGTTTTCATCAACGTGGAAACATTACTTTATGTGATAATAAAATTGGGGTGGTTCTGTAGCATAACCCCTTCACGGTTTCACCAATTGCCATCAATATAATTTTGAAAGATGCACAAAAGAACAGTCATAAACACATTTATAGTGCCAGGCACCTTATTATTTATGTGTTTGGATCTGAATGCTTGGCTAAATGGATGCTCAGCATTTTTCCAAAAGGAGTAATAATACACCTGAAAGTAATTCTTATATCACAGATTCCCTTTAGAAGAATTGGAAAGTTCTAATTGAAAATCAGATCCCAATAAATAATCTATGTTACAGCAAGTTTCCAGTACGGGGGTGATTGATCATTGAAAATTAAGTTTTAACAATGAAAACTATGACATCAATAACATGATAATGTGACAATATCAAGATTCACAAATCACATGGTCCATTTGCACATTTTGATATCTAATGAATCATTGTATTTCAATTTTCTCATGTCATAACCAAAATTAAATTGTAAAAAAATAAATTCAATAAAAAATGAAACACAACGATACATCATGATTGTGAATCTACTTGTTAAGTATAAAGTTTTTAAATGCCTGAAATAACAAATGTCAAAATAAATCATAAATTAACATGTGCTTGTTGTTTGGTTTTCCATGCATTGCAAAACTGCCTTAGCATCATCCAGATTCCATACCAACATCAGTATCATTGTCAGAATCCTTCTCCTCAAGTAAGGTCAAGTGTTCTTGAACCAATATATGTTGCTGCTTCATGTCCCCTTCATCATCACCATCTATTGGGTACTGTCTGCTGAGTCAAAATCCAATCAAGCTACTTGCCCCTGTAAATATTTAGGGTCTTCCAATGGTGGAGACGTAAAGCACAATGCATTACAATGAGCTTCTTTGCTCTTCCGAAAGAAAGTCTATTCCTCTTGATAAAGTGAATAAAGCTCTAAGTGAACTGGTTCCCTTAAGTCATAGATAAGATAAAATAAGTTAATTTTAGTAATGTCCAAATGACCACAAAAGTAGGTCAATGGGACTGTTGAGTGTACATATATCAATACAAAGCGGGGGTGCAGAAGTGATTCCTAAATAAGGCGAGAAGCAGAAGAGAAATAAAATGAGGGACAACCCTAATCTATGTTCTCAACAATGCTTTGAGATAAGGTAATTTTACTAATGTTTGACAAGTCACCACAAAAGGAGGTCAATGGGATTAAAGAGTACAACTAGTATGAACATTGAACAATGAATACAGTGTGGAAGTGCTCGTACAACTCCTAGAAAGTACCAAAAATAATACAAAGAAAGAAGCCTACATAACATTAGAACATATGTATAAAATTGAGACAAAGTATGGTGATACAAAACACTAAGTGAGCTTGTCCAAGACTGGAAAGGTTGACAACCCAATCCAAGAACTTGTCAAGAAAGAAAGTGAGGGGAGATCAAATGATGGGGTCAATGATGTCAAGGTCTCTTGAATTTGATTGGCCAAGGTGAGGGGGGTGAATTGGGCATTAGCTCGCTGTCGAAGTCCTGTGGAACCATTGAGGAGCCCGATTGCATGATTGGGGTAGAGGGGGTTGATGTAAGAGCAAGGGATACACCTAACATTCTAGGTTGGAAGAAGGAAACCTCAAATGGATCTTTGGTTACTTCTCTAGATCTGGGAGGTAGGTTGATGGGTAGAGCATGCTCTACTCTAGATCTGTTTGAAGTTGATCCTTCAAATGCTTTGAGGACATGTGGCTTGATGTATGGACTGACACCTTCAAACCGGTCTCAATAGTAGGGTTAGTCTACCAGAGAGGGAGGTTCAAGAGAAATCCAGGGTCTTACTATCATGTTGTCTGGTGTGCTTTTGAACTTTTCCTGTCTTTTTTTGCTTCCATCTGACAGATGAACAGGGGTGTATTTGCAAAATAGGAGTCCTCACAATGCATTGGGCAACAAGGCTCCCGAGGAGGCCTTCATAAGAGTGAACCAAAGGTGTACCACCTTCACATCTTTGGTAGTCTGGTTATGTCTACATCCATCAAAGAAAAGGACTAAGCCAGAGCCCTTAGAAGAAAAGGACATCTTTGTTGGATAGAACGAGACTTCAAAGGCCTATAGGGTCTACATTCTAATGCGGATGAAGACAATCGTCAACAGGGATGTCTTATTCGAGGAGGGTAGGACCTTTAAGAGGTTATGTGGATAAGATCCAACAATGGCAGAGAATCGAGAGATATTCCTTTGAGCTTTGTCTGGAGGAGGCTGAGATGGGCCGAGCAAAATTTGAGGATGCTGAGGAGCATGTGGAGGATCCTCGTAGCACTTTCAGGGAGAGTAGACCACAGAGGATATTTTCCAGTTAAATGGCCTTGGTACGCAGCATCAATGAGTTTGAGCCTTCTACTTTTGAGGAGACAATAGAACAACAAGTTTGGAGGGATGCCATGGCGGATGACTACAACTGTAACTTGAAGAATGATGTCTGGGAGATTAGACCAGGACCTGAGGGGAAGTCAGTGGTCACTTCTCAATGCATCTACAAGATCAAACATGCAATAGATTGCAATGTCGAGAAGTATAAGGTGAGGTTCATGGCAAGAGCATTCTCCCAAAAAGGAGGGAGTTGACTATGAGGAGACTTTTTCTCCTATTGCCAGATATGCATTGATCAGGGTGGTAATTTCCATTGATTTAGCAATAGAGTGGAGGATAAATGAAATGAATGTGAACACTGCCTTCCTCATTGGGGTAATTGAGGAAGATGTGTATATTGAGCATCCTCAGAGATTTGCAGTGCATGGGAGGAAGTCCCATGTATGTAGGTTAAAGAAGGCATTGTATCGATTGAAGCAGGCACCTCGAGCATGGTACTCATGGATAGATGGGTTCTTGCTTGGTTTGGGCTTCGCCAAGAGTGAAGTGAATTCCAACTTGTACTATGTACTTGTTGATTGTGATATGCTCATCTTGGTGCTCTATGTGGATGATCTTTTTTTGACAGGATCTGAGAGGCGCATAGTGATGTGTAAGGAGGACCTTCCTTTGGAGCTCGAGATGGAGGACACAGGGATGATGCATGGCTTTCTGGGATTGGAGATGTGGCAACAATCATGAGAGATATTCCTTGGGCAGGGTAAGTATGCGATTGATATCATGAAGAGATTTGGGATGGAGGATTGCAAGTTGATGTCGACACCTATGATTACCAACCTGAGGAAGCTTAATGCTTATGAGAGTGACTTGATAGATCCCATTTTATATAGGAAACTAATCGGGTCCTTGATGTTTCTAGCCAATGTTGAAAAAAATGGTACCAAGGAAGTGTTTCCTAGGAATTTATCCTTTTGGCCTAGGGGACACATTATTCATCCTTTTGTCTAGGGACATTATTTATTTTATTAATGTCAAGAAGCTAAAGTATTTTTTATGAGTTGTGTACCATGTATTTTAATTTGTTGAAGTCACATGTGTATTAAAGTGTCTTTATTTGTGAAGTACTAAGTTCACTTTATGTTATTACAGTGACTTTTATATTTTAGAAGTCACTTTATGAGAGAAAAAGCGACTATGGTACTAAAACATTAAAACGTACTAGGAGTGTTTTTTTTTAAAGTAAGGGGGTCAACATGAGAAATGGGTCAAGTGGGGGCTTGATCTCAACCATTGATCTCATGGGCTGAAATTTAATCTCAGCCCTTGATCTGTAGGTTTAAGTTTCCTTCTTATGGAAAGACAAAAGGAAAGGAAAAGGGTTTTTCCATTGATTATTCTTCTCAAAGGAAAGAGGAGAGCATAGGAGGCAGCATGAGAGGAGTTCGATTCTGCAAGAAGGAGAGCTTGTGAAGGAGCAAAGAAGAAAGGAGGAAGGAGCTTTGATATTTCTACAGCAGAGAACAAAGAAGAAAAACCACCAGCTGCTCGAATCTCTCATGGAGGCCGTGTTCAAGTCTTAACGAGGGCTCAAATAGGGAGAAGACAGTCATAGCTATTGTCTACACTCAGGTCGTGGGTATAAATCTGGACTGGATGAGTTATACTCCTGTCTGAGGTAACGTACAAGCACATATTTTTGACCCTACTGACAGTCGCACACAGGCAGAGATTCTCAGGCCTGAGCATCGTATTTTTCTGGCCTCTCGAGTTTGTGTCAGAGAGAATTTCGGGCATGTATATGTGTGCATCCAACGAGTTGTTTTGGGAGGAAAAGCCTTTTACCAGAGTCATCATTTTTAGCTGAGTAGACTTGAGTTTGGAGGCAGGAGTATTGGCTGTTCTGTGGGTTATTTCCAGCTTTGAATCAGCAGTGAAAGAGGCTGAAAATTTAACTAAAGGAGAGCAGACTGTGGGAATAAAATATCAGTCCAAAAACTCAATTAAGGGAGACCTTTGAAAAGCATTTTCAAGGGAAGAGATAAGTTGTATCTCTTGTGTATTTTCTGTTGTAAGAAATTTCTCTAGAAGCCAAATAAAGTCTTCTTAAAGCTCTGGTTTTCCCCACTGTGGGGTTTTTCCATGGTCATGTTGACCAAAAGTAACTGTGTTCACTGAGTCTATTTAATGTGTGTGTGCTTGCTATTTTATTCATTGTATCAGCTGAAAAGAGAAACTGTGGAGGGAGCCTAAATGTTTCAAGTTAAATGCATGTTAACTTATATATATCAGTTCATGTTCTGATGGGGTTTGGGCATTAAACCTTGGCAAGAACTTGAAACTGGTTGGGCTGCCAGCAACTAAATTTTTCCACAGTCAATACTAGACCAGATATTTGTTTTGCTGTGAACACACTCAGCTAGTTAAAACTTCGTGGTGGAGTTGAGCAGGGTTCATTGGGTGGCAGTGAAACATGTGCTCAGGTAGGAGGTACATTGAAGCATGGACTGAGGTATGTCAGAGTTGGTGTAGTGCAGTTGCAGGGCTACATAGATTCTCAGTGGGATAGAAGTGCAGTGGGACAGGTTGAGTACTTCAGGTTGTTGCTTTAGCTTGGGATCAACTATGATCTCATGGCTTATCAAGAAGTAGCACTTAGCTCAACCGAGTCTGAGTACATGGCTGTGGGTCTGGCGAGTTGTGGCAACCAAAGCTGTATCAAGATTTCAAAGAATCTAATGTTTCATGACAGGTCCAAGCACATAGAGATCAGGCACCACTTCATCAAAGATAGGGTCTAGAGAGGTGCTATGATATTGTGGTACATATCCACAGACGAGTAGGTGGCAAATATGCTCACCAAGCCCCTTTTGAAGGGAAGGTTTGTGTTCTATAGGGACAAGCTGGGGGTGGTGGAGAATCCCTTCCTTGCTAGGAGGGAGTATTGATTTTGTAGCTTCGAAATGTCTTTTGCATAGGCTAGTGTCTTGCATGCAAGAGAAGTCCTCTTTAAGTGGTTGTTTGAGAGGAACAACTAATATGATTTCTTTCCTAAGTTTAACTTATAGAAAAACAGATTAATCACATTAATTGATTCATGTTGGCTAATTGAACAAATTAATAAGGATAAATATTTAATAATTAAAGTGACTTAGGTCTAATCTCAGCCATTGATCTAAGTGGGTTATTATGTAATTCTAGCCATCTATAACTTTGGAGATTGAGGGTTAGTGATTTGTTCAATTTGAAATTATAAAAGGAGCCTAAGGGAGAGGAAGAAGACACGTTCTCTCAGAGAAATTTCGTTAGACTTGTGAGAGTTACTTGCAGGTTTGAGAGGCTGATGGCACAGGAAAAGAGCTGTAGAAATTTTCTAAAGTACAGGGATAGTAATCAGCCACATGTGGGAGGCTGAGTAGGGTGTTCTTCGCACGTTTGGGATAAGGAGATTGCTGCTGCTGGATTTTTCTTGAATATTTCCAGGTTTATTTCTGCTGTAATTTTTGTATTTTTGAGGACCAATTTGGGGGAGACCCTAATTTTCTAGAGAAGAATTTGTTTGGGCAATTTCATCGTGTTTTTGTGGCTATTTTTTGTGACTAATTTCAGCAAAATTTCACTGCTAATTTTCTGAGTTAAAAGTACCAGAGTATTTATGTTTTACAGTTTTCATATTTTATTTTAGAACAAAAAATTTATTTGCTGAGTTGAAGTAATATCTGAGAATAAAATCACTGTAGGAAACTTAAATCTGAACTTAGTACATAGGAATTAACATTATCTTTATTGCAGAATTTGGGTTTGTGTTGCTTTTGCTTGATTCTTTTACTCTCTCTTGTGAATCTCAGCACGGTGTCAGAGTGTGAGTGAATCTCACTTCCTTAAATCAATAGTGGATTTGAAGATTTATCGCTAGTGGCATCACTTGAGGCTTCTTTGCAACTATGAAACTAGGGTTGTTGGATCAATTATTTTCTAGGCTTTAAACATACCATTTTTTTATTGTTTTCTAGGGTTTAAACTTTAAACCATACTTGAAGGGCCAATGTAATTTTTAGGGGCTTCCTATGGTTTAAGTCCTACTTCAAGAGCAACACACTTTGTCGAGGGTTTTCAAAGGTTTAAACCCTCCTTGAAGACCAATGCCCTTTTTCTAAGGTCTCCTAGGGTTTAAACACTCCTTTACAGCCAATACTCTATTCCTTCCATTATTATGCAGCAAAAGGTGGTTCATTGCATATTTATTTTGGAAGTAGCTGGGATATCTCTTTCTCTTGGGCCCTATCAAGGTGAACTTCTGAAGACTGTATGGAGGATTTTCTTTGCAATATTAATGAACTTGATGGACTTATCTTACAGTGCACATTTTGTTTTGCATTGTGCATATGGGTTGTAACTTGTTATTCTTTGATTATCAATGGGTTTTAAAGTATGACACTTTTAAAGTGGTTTCTTTAAGTTATTATGACATGGGGCATGCTTCTCAACCTATTGAGTTGGTTCATAGTGACATATGTGGGCCTACGATCACTTGTTCTCGTGGGGGAGAAAAGTACTTCCTTACCTTTTGTGATGAAGTTGCTACTCATGGTTTGCCATGATCTTTTCTACTACCACTTACATTATACATATGATTTTCAACGTGTTTTAGTGGATCTCTCTCGTCTACATTATGATGTTGTTCCTTATACATACACTGGGCACAATAACATTGAGGGCAAGGACCTTACTGATGTGGGAGATATGGTGTTTAGGGGGGCATAATATGTAATGTCTTTTGTGTGTCCCCTATGCAAAACTAAGGAGAAATGTGAATCTTGTGATGTAATGTCTTCTCCCCATGATTCCATGTTTAGATTAAGTGAAGTATTTTGAAAATAAGGGTTTAATCTTCATTTTTTTGCCATGATTGAACTTATATTGAGTTGGGTATTTATATAACCATTCTCATTTGTATTTCAGCCACAATCAACCTTATATTGAGTGGGGCATTTACACACCCCCTCTCTTTTGTATTTCCGTCATGATTGATCTTTATGTGTATTCACACTCATTTGCATTTTGGCCATGCCCAACCTTATATTGAGTTGGGTATTGACACACCCACTCTCATTTGTATTGATGATTTTTCTTTGTTTGGTTCCTTGTTTAGCTTAAGGGGGTATGTTGAAAATGATGTATTGCTGACTTTCAGCTACGACCAACCTTGTATTGTAGTCATTATTATGTTTCTAGGTTTGGCCAAGGTTGACCTCCTTGGGTAAAGCACCTTACTTCTTGAGTTGTGCATATACACACAACTCATTTGAAAGTAATTATAAAGTGATTCTTTGCATTTTTAATAAAGTGATTTTCCTGAGGGCACATATTAACTGTTGCAATCTTTCATGATTGGTTTATTTCTCTCTCATAGTGACTCCAACCAATGCTCTATCTAGAGCTTTTTCTATTTGGCCTAAGCTATTAGTAGAGTGGCACATTTGATTGGGGTTACTTTAGAGGACATCCTCCCTTCCATCTTCAAGTGATAAGCCCATGGAGCCATGGGTTTCTTTTTTTTGTACCTTCATCTAGAGCATTTTTTTTGCTTTTGCTTTGTGTTCTTGCTTATATATTTTAGATTGGCTATGAATTAGCACTCCCACTATGTATCAATGAAATTGTACTGAGAAGCCCCATTGATCTATTTTTGGTCAGTTTTTGGACAATAATAAACATCTTATCTCTAATGCATATATTCTTCAGTTCACTCTCTTTGTAGGGTTGGCTCCGCTTTGTTAATTTCTCTTCAAGTGTTGCACTGCCATAGTTCTGGTCTATGTTTCTCATTATTGCAGCTTTTTTGTGTTGGTTCCTGTTGTTGCCTAACATGTACACCTCAATGCGGGAAAAATTCTAATCCCACCAGGTGTAATTTTAGAGGTGCAATCCTCAGAGTAGGGGCTGTCACCTATTCCCTACTCACTACGTTTAAGCTCTCTCCTAGGCAAGCTAAGTGGGGTAGTCCCTAAATATGATGAAGAAAGGGAAACCTTATTGGAAACAACAAGTTCTAGGAGACCCAAGGGGAAGGCAATTATTATTAATGTAACTTGCTTATTAATTAGAGCAAGTGTAATTATTTGTGGCAAATGTGTATGGGATGGGTTTGATTAAGATCAACGAGGCAAACACGAAATATGAAGGAGATAGACCAGTGCCTTAAAACAATGCTCATTGTAAATCAAGATACTTGCAATTAGATAGATATCTCAAATTACAATAACAACAATGCTGCAAGACAAGAGTTAGTAATATTGAAAATATGAGTAGAAAATATAGCTTGCTAGAAAGGAACTTGTACTTCAAAAGAAATCTCAAATGAAACGTATCAATATCAAAGGATAAAGAACCAATTATTAAAGGACAAGTACAAGAATAACAATGTAATATTGCAAGGAAAGATTAAATGCTCACAATTAACAATATGCCCAATGATAGAAAGTTAGAATGAATGCAAGACTAAGCTAGGTGAGATGCAAGATCTCCTCAATTATTGAAGCAGGTCTTAAACAAGGTTGTAGAAAGAACTGCTGGGGAAGGAGGATAAGCACTCATTAACGATACCTTCCCAAAAGTTCTAATGACCCAAATGCTTGCATTCCAACAAGGGATTGCCTACAAGAGAACTACAAGGTCACTCGTTTTAACCCTTGAATAAGGGTCAAGGTTCCCAAATTGTGTTGAGAATTTGGAGGGCTGGAGATTAATACAAATTCTCTTCTTGATAATTACTTGTGAGCTTACTTGAGTTACTTAAGTCTTCTCTTCGTTATCTTGTTTAGTCTTTCATCAAGTCAATTATCAAATAAACAAGACACAAACTTATGCTCCTAGAGCCAGGGCAAAACCCGCAAAGAAATCTTCTTATAGATCTTCAAATGACAAGTACCATGAGCAGGACTTAGACTCTTGACCTATAAATGCTTCCAAGACGTCACCATTGCTTCTTTGACTGCTACCAATGCCGATCCTTTCTATTTACACCGTCTTACACTGATCTGCTTCAACATTTAGAGAATTCAGTCTCTACTTATATTTACCTTGGTTTAGTCTTTAGGCTTATCAAGACACTGCTTCTACTGCTTCTATATGTAGATCACTTTATTTTGACTGCTGAAAATAGGAAGGTAAATCTCTGATTTACCTTCCTTTCATCTACTTGCTCTTTATGCAGATATACACCACATTAGACTTCAGTTATTCATATTATAGTATTCGCACAATTCTCCATATAATATCCACATATCTTCTTTCAGGAAATCTGCATTTATGCTTCTTATTATAATCTGCATAGCACTTCAGAGATATTACATTTCAAAGGTGACTGTATTATACTTCAGTAGTGACCGAATTACACTTCAGGTGACCGCATTGACCGCATTACACTTCAGTTGACTGCATTGACCGCACCACACTTCAGTTGATCGCATTACATTTCAGTTGACTGTTTCACACTTTGCTGTGTCACTTCAAAGAGATCCGAACTTCCTTTTGCTATGTCAGAGACGTCCGCAATTCCTTTTTCTGTGTCAGAGAGGTCCGCACTATTTGTTGCTATTTAATCCGCGTATTAAATCAGAGCCATCCGCAATCTATCTTCAGCGTATTCACACTTCATTCTGAGAGAGCCTGCACATTTTATTATAGCTGAGACCACCGAAAAATTTCATCATTACATTGGGATGTCATCAAGTATATGTCTTCTTTCAAACTTACGTCTTCATTAGATGCTTTCTGAATTTCGCATTTCAGCCTAGATCTATTCGAAGTTGCTTTTTACAAATGTACGCAAAACGGGTGTATATATACAGGAACAGATTCATGGAATTTAGGCCGACCATTCTATGGTTTGTAGGCCGACATGACACTTCTTTGATCGTTGATCTTTCATCGTATATGAAGGCTGTCATAAGCTTTATTCTTTCACTGATATTATGACAAGGTCTTGGAGTACTAGATCCCTCATATGACACTAAATTATATTTTTACCAAGAAGACAAAACCTAGATAGACATCAAGAAGAAGTCTATTTAACCTATAATAAAATCTTGCTCATGAAACCCATGAGGCAAGTACAAAATACATTTTATTATCTTTTGTCTTCTTCTTTACACAAAACACATAATTACATAGTCAATATGAAGACCAACCTAGTTACACTTTTCAACAAATTGGATGTGAAGAAGGCGGTCCTAAACTTTCTATACAACCAAGCTTATTCTTGGAGGTAAATTTTAGAAATGCAAATCTGAACCTAAGATGCAAATGAAGATGCAAGTGCTTCAATGAGATACAATAAACAACACAATGCTTCGAGGAAAGAAATACTAATCCACAATATGATGATAAACAATTTAGAGCACAAGATAAGATTACAGTGTACATCAATGATCAATGAAGCATATAAGAATTATTCAGTGAAACAAGAGCAATGATGACAATGAGACTTGGATGATTAACAACTCAAGTGCCTTTAGTTAAGATGTTTCTTAATATGATCTTCACTTATCTTGGATAATAGAAATAAGTAAAATTATGATGCAAACACAATTTAGAGATGGCAGATGAGATTGCTAACAAAGAAGTTAGGAATCACTATTGAAATCTACACTTGCAAGTGAAACAAGAGACAAGAAATATTTCAAATGCACTAGATCAAGTTGCAAGAAAAATATCAGATCTATAATGCAATGGTTAGCAAGATGCAATGAAGCAAGGATGCAGAAGAAGCAAGTTGGCAAGTAAAAGTTAGATCCAACTACTAAGAGAACACAAGGAAGAGGTCTCCCTTTCAATTAAGGAGATGGGATACCGACGAACTAAGTTCCAAGCTCCCACAAGCGAAACTTAGTCTTTATTAAAATTACAAAAGAGACCCTCAGACAAAAAGGAGCAAATCACTCCTCAAGCGCAATGATATAGCAATGAAGCAAGACAATAAGCCCTCTTCAAGTTACAATGGAAGATTAGTGATAAATCATTTTCAGATTACAAAGAAAACTTCTCCATCCTTTCAAGGCTATTCGGCCTTCCCAAAGGACTGAATGCTGCTCACTAAAATAACAAGGTCAAATTTGGAAAGATAAGCTCAAAGGCCCACAACCTACACAAGAAGCCACCCTCAAAACCTCTGGGTCAAACCTGGAAAGAGGGCTTAAAGGGGCACTGCCAGATCTGAAGGTTACTCCAAAAAATTGCGCACTGAAAGCTCAAATCAGATCTGAAGAGTAGGCCTAGAAAACTTACTGAATATGAAGATCAAATCTGGAAGAAGGTGCAAAAGGTTCACTGAAATACACCAAGGCCAGATCTGAAAACTACCTCCAAACTCAAAGAGCTCTCGGCCAGAGAACAAGCATAGAAAATGATAAAGGATCCCTGCAATAAAAGAGGCTTGAAATCCTGTAATAGATGCTCCTGTATGAAAATGGAATCAGACGTTGAAAATACTTTATATTAGTAATAAAAAAAATGCTTACGACCGTCTCCAAAATCAGTTAAATTTTAGTTGGACTTTTGTTAAAATTTATTAAGGGAACCTGTTATGGTTCCAACGCTTTAGGCCTTACCAAAATCATGCAACCAAATGGACTGTTTAGACCCTATGGGCCTTCGCACCAAATGAAGGAAGGGAACCTTTAGGCCCATGACAAGGGTGAATTAGGCTTCGCAGAGAGGCTTTCTCCACCTTAAAAAATTTGTCTTCAAAAATACGTAGAACCCTTTTGGATATTCCTGCAACACAAGAGTTAGAGATATAATATTAAAACAAATAAATCACTTCCTCAAACCCTGGTCGCTATTATAGAATGCCTCAATCAAATGAATGCGGCTAGCTTGAAAAATTGTTTGAAACCCTTAAATAAGTTTAATATTAATAGATCAAGGGTTTGGAGGCATGTAAAGGCTTGTGGCCTCCTCAAAATAAAATTTCTAAGGCCTGCAAAACAAATCGGTGTTCGAGAAAGACCTCAAGGAAAAATTTAACAAAAATTTTATGCCTCAAACCCTTACGAAAATTTGTTTCAAAACAGAGGCTAGCCTAAAAGGTTTGCGGCCAAGGAAAAGTTAACAAATAGATATGCAGCCTTCAAAAAAAATCTTTGCAAAAGCCTGATAACCCAGGCTGCAAGAGGGTTTGGCCCTCAAATAAACTCATCCTCCTTTGCTTAAGATGCCAAATCCACCTACCAACAGATCTGCAAACAAGAAAACCCAACACAAATATATACAATCTAGATCTGGAGTATATACAATGATTAGATTTACTTACAATGGAATTTATTTACGAATATACAAGGGTTAGAGAAAATGTATGTACAAAAATCTATTTATGAATTTACAATAATAAAAGCTCTTATAGCAGATCTATCATTTAAAGTGCAATAGATAAAAGTGTTGATAAATAAATAGATTTAGATGGAGTACTAGCCAAGAAGCCCTGCAAAAAATTATACCTTAGATAAGTCTTGGAAATTAAATCAAGTAGGCTCTTCAGATCTTATGTCTTGGGAGTTGGCTCGTCCAACCAAAAACTTCTCCTCACGCCCAATATCTGAATATGAAATAGATCTCTACACACTTAAGATCAAGTTGTTAGATCAATAGAGATTAGATAACCAAATAATTCTCAAGAGCTAGAGATACCTGCTGGATCAATTGAATTAAAATTCTTCTCTAAAGCCAGTAACTAATGCAAGATACCTGTGCAAATAGTTACTCCACAACTGGTTAATGAAATAATATCTCTTTAAAATTGATTCAGTAGAGCATTAAGAATAATATTCACAAAAAATTACCATAAGATACGAGAGAGAAACACCACCATCAATGAACCCCAAAGACTTTTGCTTTATTATTTTAGAAAAAAGTATTACTGAGAGAGAGTTTTCAGAGCTGATTACACCATCAACAGTTGATTACAATGAGGAGCCTTAGGTTCAATTTATAGAAAAATGAGAGATCTAGATACCCCTCCAAGTGGAAAATTTTAAATGACTAGGTCCAATGAAGTGCACAAATTTGACTTGATCCCAGAGAATAACGACTAGTTGAAGCTTGATCCATGCCAAAATTTAATCCCGACCCTTGATCTCGAAGAAGAAATTAAAATTTTTTCATGAAAGCTTTGATCCCGGTCCAAAAAATAAAATTTTCAAAATTTTCTCCTTGAAAAATCCCCCTTCACTTAACCAACTTAGTCCATGAATTTGATTTTCCTCAAAAATTGATTTTTTTACTTGATGGAGGGCCACAAAATATTTCTTTTAATATTTCCTTCTCAAAATTCCCTCATTCAATTTATCCACTTGGACGAAAAAATTTGATTTTCCTTGAGAATTTTTTGTTTTGGCCCACGAATTTTTTGTGGGATTTTTCTATCTTGGAAATGAGTCCTTCCAATTTAATCTTCCTTAGGAAAGTCAATCTTCCTTAAAAATTCGTTTTTACACTTTGAGAGAATTTTTATTTTCTCTCTTTTTATTTTTTTGACTAATTTCTAGCTAATTTTTTGCTATATTTTGTCGTAGAAAGTAAATAAAAATAATTTGAGGGGATAGATATGATTTCAACCCTCAAAATTTGTCTAATTAGAGAGTTGAGGTGTAGAGGTTCTAATTATTAGTATTCACACCCCATCAACTTCTATATACATTGCATTTTACAATTTACATCAAAATAATTATTAAAACCTTGACTAGTGAGAAATTTTAATGGTGAGAAATTTTAATGAATGATTAAAATTTCTCACTTATATTTAATTAGTTTCTGCGAGACTCAAGACATGATCTAGAATGATAATTTACATTGACTCTAGATACTAGGACTCACCTAAGACATCACCATCGAGCCCCACTCTAGCTTTGGAGTATGTTTGGGAGAAAAACTTCGTTAATTATTTGATGTTTAGAAAAAACACAAATAATTAGTCGAGGTTAAAAAACTCTCTAGAGTGAAACTCTTTGCTGAAAATCATAAGCTTACCTAGGTGTTTTACATGGCTTCACATACATACTACAATCATTTTTACATATGGCCTTCAGGGATGCAAAATTTGGGATTTGACAAAATGCTGATGAATAATGATGATCTCTAGATGTCAGATTGCTCGAACACGATGGAATTCTTTTTCAAAAATGTGCACCGCTGTAGGTTAGTTGACATAGAGTCGTCAACATCTGGCTCTACTTGGGGACAGGTTGCTTCGTTGAAGGAATGTGAGAATCCAAAATCTGCATCCAAGCAACACATGAGTTTATATCAATAGTGACCATCCAAATATAAAAATCCAAAAATCATCATATGACATTAAATACATGAAGTAGAAGCTCGATAAATAGAAATTATTCTACTAACATGAAATGTAAATCTAATCTAATAACCAAAATGACATCTAATAAAAATGCTGAAATGAAATCTATTTTAATAACTGAAATAAGAAAGTATGGTTAGAAATACAATACAGAAGATGCCCTATGGCATTAGATGCGTACAGTGAAGTCCATTTTGAGAACCTGCCTACTCACAGGTGGATCCATGGGTTGTTTGTCTGATGTGCCTTGTCCCATTCTGATCATCTTAGGATGTTGAATTATTTCAGTGTTGTGCTGTATGTGGTCATAAGGTTTATCAAACTTCTTGCGTTTTCTTTTCTGACTTTTATCCTGCTAAGGCCTAACACTGCTTACCACTGATGGTTTATCTTTCATATCCTTTTTCTTTTTCTGCTTTTTTCTTTTCTTCCTAGTTAGTCGCGAAGATGATGATGCAATTGTGTTCAACCTTTCGGTATTTTTTGGAAAAGGTTCTGACGGACGATCTGAAGTACCCCAGCTTCTTGTGCCAAACTTCTTTAATAAGAGTCTATACTGTCATGGGTTCTAGGAAATTCGTTAGCATTGCATAACTCCCATGTATGAGAGATCCACTTATAGTCACGTTGTTCGACTTCTTTGGATTTTTGACATGATATCTCTGCTCTAATTCTTGATTAATGTGGACAAAAGTTTTTCCTAGCATAGGGATGGTGGCATAGGATAGATCTAATTGAACGCTACCACCCAAATTTGCCGCCCATTTCCTCGATAGTAACATACTCCACACATCAGGTACATCTATTACAACAATATCCATAGTGAACACTCTGTTTGGGTATGCTGCCAAATGTACTTGTAAACCTTTTACCAATCCCATAACTTCTATATGCTTGGATTCCATGGCACAAATGTTGTGGTATGGTAGAGATATCCTTAAATCGAGCTGTTCCATAACCCTTCATGTCATGGCATTAGTCGAAGCACCTGAATCAAGCATACGATTGTGTAGAAGGCGATTGTTAACCATTAAAGAAATAAAGAGTGGATGATGATCTTCATTTGTCATATACCAATTCATATTTTTTAATATAATTTCTTCATCTTTTGGTTCGTCGTTCTGCATAGCAACAATTTCCTTTTGATTAATTCCAATGACATTTAGCAATTTTTCCCTCTGAGATGGAATCTTCATAAGTTCAGATCTATGTTGCACGAAGCGGGGACAAAGAGGGGACGTTTTTTGGAAGTAGATACGTGGAAGCGTCATTTCCCAAAAATCTAGGAAGCGAAGCATCTCGGAACCGTATAATATATATATATATTTGCATTTATATTAAAAAAACATGCATATTTGTATACAAACTAAGATAGATATGGCATCCGTTGTACATCAGTGGTTAATTAATCAAGCATCAAAACCATCTAGAATCTAGATTCTTCTCCTCTTGTCTCGCCTTTGCCTCTATCTCGATTTTCCAGGGATATTAGTCAACATTTCCCAATTTTAATCAAACTACCTAATCCAAGCCTTAAAATATGGTGGAAAAAGCTTAACATGCTTGATCAATGATTTTGACTTGATTGAAAGGTAATTTTTTGTTAAGGCCATGACAAAGGAGTTCAACAATTAACACCACCAACACTAGGGTACATCAACACGTAGAGGGCTTGGTGCTCTTGATTAAATGCCAATCACATACCCTCATACATGATATAATCTAATGAAAAGCCACAATCTCATTGATCCTGAATTCCTTAAAACTTTTAAGTCTGTTGAATTTTGAATAGGATATGAAATTTTATTTTCTTCATATGAAGCCCAATGGGGCTGGAACCACTCTCAAACATTCGGAGTCATTTCATGGTAATGTTAAAAATTTAAGTAAAAGGATGAAAATGAAAGATAAAGGAGAATGTCTCTAGGAAGCATCTAACGAGCAATAAGGGAGCACCTTGGGAGTGTTCGGGAAGCCCCATCCCAACTTAAGTCAAAGAATTTTTTTAAAACAATTTAGAACCCCGCGGAACCGCCCATCTTCCTCTGGATCGATTGGCGATCCGGGATCCTTTTCTGGATTCGCGGATCAGGAATCCAGAACCACAGATCGGGCTTGTGTGGTTCCAAATTTCCAGGAATTGCCTCAAAGCAGCAGAACTGCATATTTGATTTTCGGATCCGCGGTTCCGACCTTGGATCCTTGGGGGGGGGGAAAGGATCGTGCAACACTGGTTCAGATTCCAGGATGGGGATCTTTGCATTATTTATCCACCCTCCCCATTCACTATTGAGACCAAAATTATAAGTCTTAGAGGCAATCTGATTCTCACTTTGTTTCTTATTTCTTTGCAGATAAGTTAATCCTTTATCTTTTGCAATTTCCAGGACTTGCTCTGAAGAAGGTTTCTCACCATATAACTCAGTAATCACATCCTTTTCATCACTAAAATTATTCACCCTATAAGAAGATTGGAGTGTTTTAACATCATGACTATTTTTACAACCTCCATCCAATCCTCCATAGACAAGTGATATTCTTTATCAACAATGCTTATATGATTACTTGTCCCTAACACTCCATCATTTAGGATTCCTTTTGCAACAATGCAAGTAGCTTCCTCATGAAAATTATTACAAGGTCTACAATATGGCAAAGAATGTTCAACGATATTTGCAGACTCAAGTGGATTTGGCGGTCTTTGTTCATTAGGAGGGTTCCTTTTTTGCCATGCATTATTATTTCTCTTATTCTGAGACTTATTTCCTTGAGACTTCTCCAAGTTAATTATACGATTATGAAGAGCTATAATCTGGCTAGAATAATGATTCTCCATGACAGTCAATTCCTTTGCATGATTTGACATTAACTTCACCTGATTGAGTTTCATATTCTTAATTATTTGTGTCAATTCTGTAATAGGATCATTATTAGCTTCTTTAGTTTCTTTTCCTTTAAATTCATGAGACTTACTTGAACCCCTTTCAAAACTTGGAATCTTAGATTTCCTAGACAATTTCCTACATTTTTCCATTTCTTCAGCCAAAGTTTGGGTAACCTTATAATCATTAGGCTTAGTGCATCTCAACTCATAAGAAGTATCAATGTTAAATGCATCGATATAATATTCCAAAAGAGACTTGTTGGTAGGTTTATAATCTTGATGTAAGCTTTTAACAATATCATTGAATTTCTTATTGAATTCCTCCATAGTCTCATTCCTAGTCATCTTTATGGTGCTAGTAGCTCGAAGCAAATGCCTTTCTTCTTTCTTATCTCCATACTTTACCTAAAAGGCATTAATAATGGATTGCAAAGAATCAAACTAATTATCAGACTTTTCCTTAAACCAACCCAAAGCATCTTCTTCTAGAGAAAGGACAAAGAGCCTCATCTTCACATCTTCATGATTATAGTTAGTACTACTAGAAAATTTACACAAGAAAGCTTTAAAATCCTTGAGATGAGTCTTAGCACTAATTGCATTATTGCCTTGGAAAGAAGGTAACAACTCAACTTTTCCTAGAAGATCATGCGGATAACTTTGAATGTTAGCAAAGCTACAAGGGGCAAACAAGTCCACGATGTCTTGTTCAGCTGGGTCAAGAAAAAGCAAATGGATATCAGGGAGAGCTTCCTGTCCGAGATATACATGAAGTTTACTAGAAGTAAGCTTGTTTAATCGAACGTTGAAGTCCTTTTCAAGATTAGGAGTAGGATTAACGAGGCTACTTGGATGCCTTCTAGTATACGCTCTTGTGAAAGGTGGAATAAGTGGAGACACCACTCAAACAAAAATCAAACTCTAGAAACCCAAGATGGTACAATCGAAAGTTAGTAAAGGGAACCGAGGACAAGAAACTTATCCCAGTGAAGGATGTCGAAAAACCAGGGACAAAAAGATTTATTCCCGACAATGGCGCAAAAAAATGTTGTGGCTTAAAATGTACACCTCAATGCGTGCAAAATTCTAATCCCAATAGGTGTAATTTTAGAGGCGCAACCCTCAGAGTAGGGGCTGTCACCTATTCACTACTTACTCTATTTAAGCTCTCTGCTAGGCAAGCTAAGGGGGGTAGTTCCTAAAGATGATGAAGAAAGGGAAAACTTACTGGAAACAACAAGTTCTAGGAGACCTAAGGGAAAGGTAATTATCGTTAATGTAACTTGGTTATTAATTGGAGTAAGTGTAATTATTTGTGAGCAATGTGTATGGGATTGATTTGATTAAGATCAATGAGGTAAACACGAAATATGAAGGAGATAGACCATTGCCTTGAAACAATGCTCAATGTAAATCAAGATACTTGCAAGTAGATAGATATCTCAAGTTACAATATCAACAATGTTGGAAAACAAGTGATAGTAATATTGAAAATATGAGTAGAAAATAGAGCTTGCTAGAAAGGAACTTGTACTTCAAAAGAAAGCTCAAATGAAATGTATCAATATCAAAGGATAAAGAGCCAATTATTAAAGGACAAGTACAAGAATAACATTGTAATATTGAAAGGAAAGACTAAATGCTCACAGTTAACAATATGCCCAGTGAGAGAAAGTTAGAATGAATGCAAGGCTAAGCTAGGTGAGATGCAATATCTTGGTTATTTTTAATTAAAATGCCTAATCTAGATGAAGGTCTTCTCCTCAATTATCGAAGCAGGTCTTAAACAAGGTTGTATAAAGAAATGTTGGGGAAGGAGGTTAAGGCCTCATTAATGACATCTACCTAGGAGTTCCAACGACCCAAGTTCCTTCGTTTCTATAAGGGATTGCCCACAAGAGAACTGCAAGGTCACTCGTTTTAATCGTTGAGTAAGGGTCAAGCTTCTCAAATTGGATGTGAAGAAGGTGATCCTAAACTTTCTATACAACCAAGCTTATGCATGGAGGTAAATTTTAGAAATGAAAATCTGAAACTAAGATGCAAATGAAGATGCAAGTGCTTCAACAAGATATAGTGAACAACATAATGCTTCAAGGAAAGAAATACTAATCCACAATATGATGATAAGCACTTTAGAGCACAAGATAAGATTATGCCAATGATCAATGAAGCATATAAGAATTATTCAGTGAAACAAGAGCAATGATGACAATGAGACATAGATGATTAACAACTCAAGTGCCTTTAATTAAGATGTTTCGTAATATGATCTTTGGTTATCTTGGACAATAGAAATAAGTAAAAATTATGATGAGAATACAATTTAGAGATGGAAGATGAGATTGCTAACAAAGAAGTTAGGAATCACTATTGAAATCTACACTTGCAAGTGAAACAAGAGACAAGAAATATTTCAAATGTAGTAGATCAAGTAGCAAGAAAAAGATCAGATCTATAATGCAATGGTTAGCAACATGAAATGATGTAAGAATGCCGGAGAAGAAAGTTGGCAAGTCTACTAAGAAAACACAAGGAAGAGGTCCCCTTTTAATTAAGCAAACAGGATACCAAGGATGTAAGTTCCAAGCTCCCACAAGCGAAAATTAGTCTTTATTAAAATTACAAAAGAGATCCTCAGACAGAAAGGAGCAAATCACTGTTCAAGCACAATGATATAGCAATGAAGCACAACAATAAGCCCTCTTGAAGTTACAATGGGAGATTAGCGATGGACCCTTTTTAGATTACAAAGAAGAGTCCTCTATACTTTCAGGGTTATTCGACTTTCCCAAAGGACTAAATGCTGCTGACTAAAAATAACAAGGTCAGATCGGGAAAGATAAGCTCAAAGGCCCATGACCTACACAAGAAGCCACCCTCAAGACCTCTTGATCCAGGTGGATATTGGTGGCCACCCACCTATTCCACTTGGGGCCCCACCATTGTCTCTTTTAGTTTTTCAGTTTCGGCACAAATGACTATTTTTAGCAGTTTTTCGGGTCCTGAACTTTCGGAGCTGTTTTGAGGCCCTAAAATACGCTTTTTGGGCATCGTTTTTTTGGCGAATCTGATTCCATTCCGGAATCTACATTCGTGGTCAGCAGTTGTAGTCCTCGGATAAATCTTTATAACGATGTATCATGTGCGTCAAACAAAGATAGCATGCCAAAGTTACGACCCCGGGAAATTGATGTACGAATTTATCCCGACGGGGCCCATATTTTGGCGTTTCATCTCCTAGGGTTAGGGTTTTGGATGTTTAGGGTTTTCCATTGTTTCTCCATAATATATAGGCCTTCGAGCCTCATTGTAACACATAGTTCAGAGGCTTGTAGCCGCCACATCTCTTCTCAGAGATAAGCTACCAGCGCTCTAGCTAGTTTATTTCCATTCTGTCTGTAAGCAAATTTCAGTTCTTTGATATTAATGAAATGAAGTGTTATTTCCGTTGCATCTTTGTATTTATGGTTATATTTGTATTCTGTTGCGTTCCTGCATAAATCCGGATCACCTCTGGGTCGAACCTGGAAAGAGGGCTTAAAGGGGCATTAACAGATGTGAAGGTCACTCCAAAAAATTGCTTACTGAATACTCGAACCAGATCCGAAGAGTAGGCCTAGAAAACTTATTGAATATGAAGATCAAATTTGGAAGAAGGTCCAAAAGGTTCATTGAAATACACCAAGGCCGGATTTGAAAACTCCCTCCAAAGATTTGTAGACCAGAGAACACGCACAAAAAATGATATAGGATCCTTGCAATAAGAGAGGCTTGAAAGCCTGTAATAGATGCTCCTGCAAGACAATGGAATCAGATCTTGAAAATACTTTATATCAGTGATAAAAAAAGGCTCACGGTCGGCTCCAAAATTAGTTAAATTTTAGTTGGACTTTTGTTACAATTTAATAAGGGAACTTGTTATGGTTCCAACCCTTTAGGCCTTTCCAAAATCATGCAACTGAATGGATTGTTCAGACCCTAAAGGGCCTTCGCACCAAGTGAAGGAAGGGAGCCTTTAGACTCACGACAAGGGTGAATTATGCCTCCGAAAGAGGCTTTCTCGGCCTTAAAAAATTTGTCCTAAAAAATACGTAGAACCCTTTCGTATCTTCCTCCAACACAAGAGTTAGAGATACAATATTAAAAAAAATAAAATCAGTTCCTCAAAACCTTGCGGCTATGATAGAATGCCTCAATCAAATGAATGCAACTAGCTTGAAAAGTTGTTTGAAACCTTTAAATAAGTTTAATGTTAATATATCAAGGGTTTGGAGGCCTAAAAAGGCTTGCAACCTCCTCAAAATAAAATTTCTAAATCCTGCAAAACAAATTAGTGTTAGAGAATAACCTCAGAAAAAATTTTAACGAAAATTTTATGCCTCTAACCCTCAAGAAAATTTGTTTCAAAGCAGAGGCTAGCCTAAAAGGCTCGTGGCCAAGGAGAAGTTAACAAATAGGTACACGGCCTTGAAAAAAAATCTTTGTAAAAGCTTGATAACCCAAGCCGCAAATGGAGTGATGGTTTGGCCCTTAAATATACTCGTCCTCCTTTGTTTAAGACGCCAAATCCATCTACCAACAGATCTGCAAACAAGAAAAACTAACACAAATATATACAATCTAGATCCGAAGTATATATAATGATTAGATTTATTAACAATGGAATCGATTTACAAATATACAAGGGTTAGAGAAAATATATGTCCAAAAATCTATTTACAACTTTGCTATAATAAATGCTCTTATATCAGGTCTATCATTTAAAGTGCAGTAGGTAAAAGAGTTAATAAATAAATAAATTATGATGGAGTACTAGCCAAGAAACCCAACAAGAAGTTATTCGTTGGATAAGTCTTGGAAATTCAATCAAGTAGGCACTTCAGATCTTATGTCTTGGGAGTTGGCTGGTCCAACCAAAGACTTCCCCTCACGCCCAAGATTTGTATATGAAATAGATCTCTACACACTTAAGATCAAGTTGCTAGATCAATAGAGATTAGATAACAAAATAATTCTCAAGAGCTAGAGATACTTGCTAGATCAATTGAATCAAAATGCTTCTCTAAAACCAATAACTAATGCAAGATACCTGTGCAAATAGTTACTCCACCACTGACTAATGAAATAACAACTCTTTAAAATTGATTCAGTAGAGCATTAGGAATATTATCTAGAAAAATTTACCATAAGATACAGGAGAGAAACTCCACCATCAATGAACCCCAAAGACTCTTGCTTTATTATTCCAGAAAAAAGTATCGCTGAGAGAGAGCTTTTAGAGTTGATTACACCATCCAAAGATGATTATAATGAGGAGCCTTACGCTCAATTTATAGAAAAATGAGAGTTCTAGATCCCACTCCAAGTGGAAAACCACTAGGGCCAATGAAGTGCAGAAACTTGACTTGATCCCAAAGAATAATGACTAGTTGAAGCTTGATCCATGCCAAAATTTAATCCTGACCCTTGATCTTGAATAATAAATTCGAATTTGTTGATGATTGCTTTGATCCCAGTCCAAAAAATAAAATTTTCAAATTTTCTCCTTGAAAAATCCCCCTTCACTTATCTAACTTGGTCCATGCATTCAATTTTCCTCAAAAAATCGATTTTTTACTTTATGGAGGCCCACAAAATATATCTTTTAATTTTTATTTCTCGAAATCCCCTCTTTCAATTTAACCACTTGGACAAAAAAATTCAATTTTCCTTGAGAAATTATTTTTTTTCTGGCCCAACAAATTCTTTGTGGGATTTTTTTGTCTTGGAAATGAGTCCTTCCAATTTAATCTTCCTCGAGAAAGTCAATATTCTGCAAAAAATCGTTTTTTCACTTGGAGAGAATTTTTATTTCCTCTCATTTTAATATTTTGACTAATTTCCGGCTAATTTTTTGCTTGAAAAAAAAATAATTCGAGGGGATAGACATGATTTCAACCCTCAAAATTTGTCTAATTAAAGAGTTAAGGTGTAGAGGTTCTAGTTATGAGTACTCATACCCCCATCTGCTGAAATATGTAATTAGGTTCAGTCATCATAATGTCCTATGTAATCATGATTTTATGTATTTTTGATGTAAACAGGAAAATAACATTTATTATTGTTATTTCGTAGCATGGGTTTCATTGTCAAGGTTAATTTATTTTTTGGTCAAGCACTCATTGTGTTCTTCTAAGGCTTTCTCATGAAGTCAAAAGGTCAAAGAAGTCATTGTTATATGTAAAGACCCTATTGGGCATGTTGTATCATGTAAAAGGAATTTATTTAGAGTGAAAAGAGTCAAATGTCCTCCTCCAAGACCAAGTCGACCTGCTAGAAGACAAGTTAGCCTAACAGTTACAAGTCAGCCTCATTAGGGCTGTTCGAACATCACAAGAAAGTCTATATATAAGGAAGAAGTTCGTACAAGGACAAGAAAGAGATAAAAAAGACAAGCAAAAAAGAGGAGAAACATAAAAGGAGGGAGACCAAAATTTTAAGGACTGTTTTAGGGCTACATTCTCCCACACGTGAAGGGTCTAGCGCATCATTTGCTGCAGAAAATTACAGTCATCAAAGGAGCCAAAATCAGGTGTCAAAAGAATCAAGTTTGCAAGCCAAAATTCTAAGGAAAAAGAAGCACCTGAAGCGAAGGAAGGAGACCTAATCTACCATATTCCACCCACACGTGCGAGATAGGGCTTCTGCAGGAAGGTGGAAAATTGCAGTCATAAGTTTCAGGTCCAAAATTGTGGTCGAAGGAAGAAGTTGCAGCAGTTGTGAAGCAAGTTTGACATGGGTTGACTTTGGGAGAAGTAAGTGTTGTGCTCAACTTAGTGTTCCTAAATTGAGGTCATAAATTATCAACTAGGGTCAGTAAACTGCTGAAGTGTGGTGCACTATATGTGCCTAGGTATCTGTTTCTCACTACGTTGTATTTAGTGTTTTTATGATGTTTTTGGTTTTATGGTTTTATGTCAAGAAGGAAAAGAACTAAGTGTTGGTAAAGAGAAGTGGATGGTTACACTAAAACAAAGCAAAACCTACTCTAAACTGTGTATGACACTAAAGAATAGAAAATGCAAAGCTTGATAATGACTCCTAGTAAGGAAACAAATCACAACATGAACTCAATAACTCATAGCATGAACTCATCCAATTCATTCATTAGGAATATGTTGGAATATTTTGAGAAAAGAACAAGTTTAATACAAATGAGGTTCTCCTAAGGACACAATCATCTTACAATATTACAAAGAATCTCATCCATGGCTAGAGGTTTATTGGAACACAATTGAAAAGAGATTATTTGTAGCACAATAAGATTTCTACTCTAAATTAACTTGTAATGCTAAGATTACTCCATTCTGCAGCTCAACTTGTCACTAGTAAACCTCATCCAAAAGTTAGAGATTTTCTAAAATAGTTTTTGGAAAGAAAGGTTTAATTGTGAATTTGCAAAGGATTGCAGAATAATCAAGGCCTTAAACTGATATTACTAACTCCTGTCCAGATGATGATGTATTAATAGAAAGTCAGAACAAAAGAAGTTTTGTAAATAATGAAGGCCGTGGAATCTAATGTTAACAGTTAATACTACTTAAATAACAATGGATAACACTGAGAATGCAATTGATCAAACTTGAAACACAGTAACCACAACTAAACTACAGTGCCATTAACCTAATTTGAAATATAGTGAACAAAGTTGAACTAGAATGCCACTAATCTAACTTGAAATGCAGTGAATTAAAACTGAACTAGAGTGCCATTATCAAACTTGAAATATAGTGACAGAATTAAACTAAAATGACATCTACCTCCGGAGTGCTACAACTAGACTACAGATGCAACTAATCACTAAAATGTTTCAGTTCTGTCTCATTCGGAATTAGTGGTATTTTGGAATAGTTTGTAGAACATGACTGGCTGCAACATGTTATGTAAATGAGCATGAAAGCATACAATTAAACAAAACACAACAAAGCTCTAAAACACCACAGCTATGTCTCATCCGAAGTTAGTGATATTTTGGAAGAATTTATAAGATCATGACTAGCTGTAACAACTGATGTAATTGAGCACAAGAACGTAAAACTAACTCCTAAAATACTACAGTTACACCTCATTCGTCATTAGTGATATTTTGGAATAATACGTAAGAACGAGACTAAACTGTAGCATCTAATGCAAATGAATATAAAACTCAAAGTTCAGAAAGTCAATTAAACTAGGAATGAAACGAGGCTAAATTACTTATCTAAATTATATGAACAAAGCTCCTCAGGTAGTAGGGGCCCTCTACCACCGGAGTAGCACGCAAATCTACTCAAGATTGACTCAGCTCGTGCAATAAAATGATGTTTCTTTCATTAAAGGAGAAATTCTTCAAAACAGAGTATTTACGGCCTTCAAAGATCTAGCAACAGAACAAAATCTAACCAACAGTTTCTCGGTCTCCCGAGTCATACTTATAATGAAATTACATAACTACTCTTTGAGAAAAACGGGGATAAGTGTCTTTCCCACTTCTAATCAAATTAAAACTCTTATTAACAGTTTTGTGCTTTACTGCGGACATCTGTAGAGTCCGTGTTTTGATAGGAAACTGCTTCTCTTCTACGTGCATAACCGCTTTGATACTTCAACTTAGACTTCGTGGGGAGCAAGAGATGATGGGGAAGTGTTGTGGATTTCACCCATATGCCTTTTTCTTTGCAGTGACACCTGGAACCTACATAAACATGAGGATGGCTGCAGAACATGCGATTGGCTACGAAATGCCTGTATTCTGTAGCCGAGTCTTAGTCAAAATTACTACACCAACAAAATCATGAAAACATAGCAAGTTAGTCATTATATAAATTCTTAAAGTAATTTTAATTAATCCTATTGACCAGTTAAGCCTGTAATTGATGAGGGACAAAGAAAATGAAGTAGAATGTGGTGAAAGAGAAGAACATCTTTGGGGCTCAACAGTAAGTTCATCAAGGAGAAGTTTGACTTGGTCTTGGAGGGGTCTTTGACTTGGGTCTTAGGTCTTGGAATTCGCCGTTTGAAGATTCTATAAGAAGAGAAGAATTCTTGTGGGTTTTCCTCTCAAAGGGAGAGGTTTTGGCCCTGGCTAGCAACCTACATTTTGTGTCCGCTCTTCTCATTGATCTTCATAGTTTGGTAGCTGTTTGATGATAAGAACACAATAGTAATCAAGAGAAAGAAGAAATGAATTACAAATACTCCAAGTTAAGTAAGTAAAAGAACATCAGAAGCAGTTATCAAAGTAAGAGAAATCACCCTAATCTATTTGCCCTTGATTTCTCAACATGGTCTAAGAGGTAAGTTGACAAGAAGAAGAGGAAACTGGAAGATCACTCCATTGAAGAAGGATACATAAGGGCCAAACATAATAACAGCATCAAGGAAATCAAGTCATAAATGAGAGCTAAAGAGCATGAAGGAAGACTAGTCTACACATCATCTTGAAGGAAGGAACTCTTGAAAGAAGAAATAAGACCTTAAGGACCCCACCTCCACTCAAAAGACACTACACACTTTAAGTATTTTTGGAATCATTCTCATTCTATCCAAGGGAAGCAAGAAGAAGCACTTCATCATCATCAAAGGAATCAAAGTGATCTCCCTCACATTGAAGAAAGGATCACATCTCAAACATCCTTGAAGTAAATCATCTCTCCCCATCTAGAAAAGAAGCATTGCCTTTTTGAAGAAAGAAGATCATCATCAAGGAGGCATCTTCAATTGTCAACAACAAAGTAGTAGTGGAAGTCAAGATCGTCAAGAAGGCATTGAGTAGAAGATATCATCATCGAAGGAACATCTTCACTTGACAAGAAAGTTTTCTATATTTTATGTCTCAATCTACAATGACTTCTTTTTGCAAGGAAAACAACAAATTTTTTGGGACATCGAATTACCTTGCATGGAAGAAGAGAATAGACTTGATCCTCATAGAAAATGAAGTTAGTGAATATGTAATGGGATCAATCACCAAATTTCTTCAAGAGCAATTTCAAGCACTATCAAAGTATATGAAGGGATAAGTAAGAGCTCAAAGAATCCTTATTGAGTCAATCGACGATTCTCTCGTTCCTTATGTAGGAAAGTTGAAGACATCTATGAAAAATTGGTGGAATTGTTCTCTGTAAGTACTGCAGGAGAAATTATATCGTTAAGAACCGAACTATACAAGATGAAGGTATTAAAGGAAGAAGGGGTAGCCTCATACATTATGAGGGTATTTCAAATAAGAGATCAACTACAAGAGCTAGGAGAAGTAATGTATGATCAAGAAATGACCACCATAGTACTCAATGCACTACAAGATGAATGGGGCAACTTTGTATCAAGTATTTATGGAAAGAAGGACAATACCCCATTCAACGATCTATGTTCATTATGCAAAATTGAAGAAGCCAGATTGAAGGCAAAGAACGACATTGGATCAAGTGAGCAAACTCAAGCATGTGCAACTATGGCAAGAAAGAAAAGAAAGTCTCGGAAAAGGTCTTGAAAAGAAAATTGACATGTCTAAGATTCAATGCTATGAATGTAATGAATATGCGCATTTCACAAGGAATTGCCCTAAACTCAAGAGGGACAAAAAGAAGAAAAAGGATAGAAAGCCCATGCCACCAAAGAAGTAGAAGAACCAGAAAAGAAGAAGACGAAGGAGGAAGTGAAAAACCTTTACTAGGTTCTTTCCAAATTTTCAACCTCAAGTAATAGTGCATCAACCCTAGATCCTTCATATCGAAATAGTGCACCAACCCTAGGTCCTTCATATCGAATTCTGCTGCAAAGTGCTTCTTGCACCCTTGAATACGACCTTCCACATCTGTTATGAGAAGATCATTCACATATAGAAGAATGATTACAGGTTCATCCTTTATTACCTTGATATGGAGATTCAGATCAACATAACTCTTTGAGAAGCCCAATCTTTGTAGATATGTGTCCATCCTTGCATACCGCGCCCTTGGAGCTTGCTTAAGGCCATAAAGTGCCTTTTTTAGCCTATAGACGTGAGTCTCTCTATTATTCACTTCAAATCCCAAGGGTTGTTCTATATAGACTTCTTCATCAATAACACCATTCAAGAATGCTGTCTTGACATCCATTTGATGAATGTTTGATCCCATTGATGCTGCCAAAGAGACCAATGATCGTATAGTTGTGTATCTAGATGTAGGTGCAATTGCCTCTTCATAGTCGATGCCTTCTTGTTGGGAGAAACCCCTAGCCACAAACCTTGCTTTATATTTATCAATACTTCTTGTAGAGTCACTTGGAAGTCACCACATATTTGTCTTTCGGCTTAGGAATGATTTCCCAAACTCCATTCGTCATTATTGATTGATATTCTTCATTCATAGCATCTTTGCATTCTTGATGATTGACAACTTCATCAAAGTTGGATGGTTTTGCTTCAATTAACTTTATCATATTGGTTGCATACCTTGAATATCTTTTAGGATTCTTGCTTTCCTTGAATGTACCCTTGGCTGCTACATGTCCTTCTGCATCTTGAAGAGTAGACAACAATTAGGTGTCTTTCTATTTTTCAGGAATGATGGCTTGTTGCATAGGTTCACTGAGACCTTCTTCTTCAGGATGGGAATCCTCTTCCTCCCTAGAACATTTTTCAAATATCGATATTTCTTCATCATCCAAATCAATTGGGAGATATTTAGACTTATTATATGCAACGCTTTCATCAAATATCACATCTCGACTTACTTCAATTCAATGCCCTTCCTTTATGTAGATACTATATGCTATAGAAGTGTTACTATAGCCAACAAATGTGCCTTTTATGCCTGTAGAATCCAATTTCTTTCTTTTGTCTTTTGGAATGTGTGAATGTAGATAGGACAACCAATTATCCAGGGATGGTCTACATATGGTTTCTTCCCAGTGAATGCTTCTTCAGGAGTCATGTTGTTAAATGATCTGTGAGGACTTTGATTTTGAAAGTAGACAGTTGTTTTGGATGCTTCACCCCATAGAAATTGAGGTAAGTCTTGATCATGTGACATAGCTCGGTAAGTCATGATCATGTAACATACCTCTAAGACTTTCTTCAAATGATCAATTCTTTCGTTTTGCTACTCCGTTTTGCTCTAGATTATATGGAACTATCAACTCCCACTTAATTCCAACCTCCTTACAGAAAGCTATGAGCTCCTTAGATGTGTATTCTCCTCCATTTTTAGATCTCAATATTTTTATCCTTCTTTCTGTAAGATTTTCTACTTCTGCTTTGAATTCTTGAAATTTTCGAATACTTCATTTTTGGACTTTAGCAAATAGATCCAAGTTTTCCTTGAGTGGTCATCAATGAAAGTTACTTAGTATAGATGACCTCGAAGGGTTTTTGTAGACATATGACCACAAACATCAGGGTGAATGAGATCCAAGATTTATTTTGATCTTGAAGCACTGCTTGCACTGCTTCCAAATGGTCTTTGAACATTTTTACCTAATGCACATCCCTTGCAAACTCCTTCATGATCCTCCTTTAGTTCAAGGATGCCATTTACCATTAAATTTAGAGTTGGTAAGATTTTGTAATGAAGGTGTCCAAACCTTCTATGCCAAAGTTCACATGGATGACTACAATGTGAGCCAAGGCTTGAGAGAGAGGTGTAAGTAACCTGTAGAGTCTTCCTAGACGAATCCCAATGAATTTTGCATTGTCGATGCTAGAGGCTTTATCCCATACCATAACTTTTCCATCTATAAAAACAACTCTATCTCCCTTATCTTCTAGACATGAAATAGAAAGTAAATTCGTTTGCAAACCTGGTACGAATAGAATGTTGTTGAGATGTATGTTTCCTCGATTTTCCAGCTCCAACGAAGTTGATCCAATTCCTCTTACAAGATAACTCTTTTTGCCTCCAAGTTCAACAGAGTAGGAAGACTTTCCTCTTGATAGGGCCTTTAGTTGTTTGTGCTCACCTATCATATGTCTGGATGCTCCACTGTCAATTACCCATATATTTTCATCTTCAAACATACCTGAAGTGCTGAGAATAACCCCTTGTCCTTTGTGGTAGAAGTCTTGGTCATATGATTGTTGACAGATAATAGGAGATTCCAAAATGCTTTGATGCCTTTGTAGGAATTTGCAGGGTAAGTTCCTTAGATCAAACACCAAAGGTCACCGCTCACAAATAGATCACAGATCAGTACACCAGTGTTTGACGTGGTTAAAACCCTCAAAGAGGGAAACAATCCACGACCTGAGCCAATGAGACCACTTCAGGCAATTTATTAATGTAAAGAAAGAAAATTTACATAAGCTTTCCTCATAAATGGTCACCGGACAAATGACCCTCCATGCTCTTTAAATAGAGATCATGGACCAATCAGGTGTTAAACCACAGATCAAGTGTCGGTAATACTGAGGAGATAACGAACCATCAGATTACTACATATCGTGACTGTCAGATTACAAGTTACAAAAGTAGATACTAAAGAAACACACTTTACCTAACTTTACGCTAGACCAAGTTATACTTAACTATTTCCTATGTGTCGGAATATCCTAACATCCCTCCCTTAAGAACAACTTGGGATAGGACTTAGAAGGATTTAAAAAAGGTGACACAATAGGAGAAGGAAAGAGGCATTAGAGCCTATCCCCCCCTTAATGATAACTTTTCTGAACTCCAAGCATAGATCAAAGTTTGGTAAACTTCGCTTCTGTGAAAGCCTTTGTAAAGATATCAACAACTTGATCATTGGTTGGACAACAATGCACTACAAGAACACGATCATGAATGAGCTTTTTGATGATGTGTATGTGTAGCTCAATGTGTTTGCTGCGTTGATGCTGAACTAGAACTTTGCATAGCTGAATGGCACTCTGATTATCACACCAAAGTGTAGTTGGATGCTGCTGATGAAGACCAAATTCGGTAATACTGAGGGGAGAATGAACCCTCGGATCACTACATATCGTGGCCGTCAGATTATAAGTTACAAAAGTAGATACTAAAGAAACACACTTTACCTAAATTTACGCTAGACCAAGTTATACTTAACTATTTCCTATGTGTCGGAATATCCTAACATGCCCCCTTAAGAACAACTTGGGATAGGACTTTGAAGGATTTACAAAGGTGACACAATAGGAGAAGGAAGGAGGCATTAGAGCCTATCCCCCCCTTAATGATAACTTTTCTGAACTTCAAGCATAGATCAAAGTTTGGTATACTTCACTTTTGTGAAAGCCTTTGTAAAGATATCAACAACTTGATCATTGGTTGAACAATAGTGCACTCCAAGGACACAATCATGAATGAGCTTTCTGATGAAGTGTATGTGTAGCTCAATGTGTTTGTTGCGCTGATGCTGAACTGGATCTTTCCATAGTTGAATGGCAATCTAATTATCACACCGAAGTGTAGTTGGATGCTGCTGATGACGACCAAATTCAGACAAGATCTGACGAAGCCATAGGGCTTCCTTGCCGGCTTCAACAACACCACGATACTCTGCTTCTGCCGAAGAAAGAGAGATGGCACTTTGTTTCTTACAAGACCATGTAATATGTTTTGAACCAAGAGTGAATACATAGCCTGGAGTGGACTTTCGATCATCAAGGTCACCAACCCAATTAGAATCATTGAAACCAAACAACAATGGAGATGCTCCTGCACTGTAATGAATCCCGAACTGAACTGTACCTCGAACATATAGAAGTTGGTGGGCTTTGATTTCATTTTGAATGCCAAAAACAATATTTAGCTTTTTCGTAGCTTCATCAGTGGAGTCAATTTCTTGGATATGAAATCTAAGATCTTGAGCAATGGACATTCCTATCAGCCCTCGTGCTTGATCTTGTTTATTTTCCCATTTAGCCTTTTTATCTTCATCGGTAGGTTTAGATTCTATTCCTGAGGCTATTCTATAAAGCCCTTTATTTCTAAGCAAGTCTACCATGTAGGATAGCCATTTGAAATAATTGGTGCTGTTAAGAATAACCTGGCATGCACTTTATATTTTTAAAAACTGAAGCTGTAAAGGTTGAAATTAACTGCTCCAATGGAAAGATCTCAAAAATTTAGGTCGGTTAAAAAAAACGGCTTTTTAAACGAGTTCCGGAGGAAGAAGTTATGCCTTTTTGAAGAAAAAATGTAGTAGGTGCCAAGTAGTCACGTGATAGGTTGAAAGTTGATGTTGAAGTTGTATTTTTTATTTAATTATTTTAATTCCCCTCCTTTCCAGACTTAATATAATAAATTCATTTTTTTTAATTACTACTTTATGTGACCCACTTTTATAAATAAGTTAGAGTCACTTTATGAACTAATGACTAAGTGGATTGTAACTTTTTTTCACAATGAAAAAGTTCGTAATTTTATTTATGAGAAAACAAAATTACATGTTGTATGAGCTGGAATATCCAAAGACATCCAAATGCAAAAGTGATACAATTAAGATTTTCTCCCCTTCTTCTTTTCAACCTTACGCCAAGCACCAAGTGTTGGCTCGGTCTCGATAAGGACAAGCTGATTTTCTTCTGTTGGTGCTCCATGATCCTTTTCAGAGTCAGATGTGTCTGATGTATGTGTTCTTTTGTATCCCCCACTGTCTAGTGTTCCAGGTACCATATCCTGCTGAATCTTTGTGATGGTGTCAAGAGGATCTTGCATTTCCTGTTCTTGTGTGCCCATGGAGGTATCTGTTTGTTGGTTCTCATGTGGTGTTGGTTCCACCTCTTCTTCCTGTAGTTCTGGCTCTTCAGAGGGGATTTGCCAACCTTTTGCCACTTTGCCTGTTTTCTTCTTTTTCCTGTTATCTCTTTTTGCAGCCGGGCATGAGTTTTGTAGGTGTCCTGTGCACCTGCATATCCAGCATCTGAAGGCTGTGTTCTCATAGTCTAGATGCTGTGTCCATCTCTGTTGTTTGTTGTTCAACATAATGGACTCTGGGAGTTCCTTGCTCAAATCAACCTCCACACAGATTCGTGCGAAGGTGAATATGCGTTCTTCCAGGCGTTGGGTGTCTGTTTTAATGTATCTGCCAAGGGTGTTTCCAATGCAGCCAAGAACATTTTCATTCCAAAAATGTAGCGGGAGGTTGTAGAGTCTTACCCAGACCGGCATTTTAGTCACCTCCATGGTATTGGCATCAAAATTTGGGAACCATGGTGTAATGAAGAGTCCCGTGGAGCCCCAGAACCATGGTCCCTGACTGATAATAGCATCTCTGACCTCAGTGGATGAAAATTTGACAATGAAGAACCCCTTAGAACATAGGTGTATTTCACATTCCATGGTCCAGTTTGTAAAAATCCAATGGAACAGGTCCATTGGTTTGGGCCAGAAGCAGTTGAATCTGCCAATAATTGCTTGAGATTCGTAAACAGTTCTATGCATATCAATGTCTGGGCTGTCTATGTTTATTTCAGGCACGCTGTCCTGTAGTTCTACAATATATGGCTTGGGGGAACTTTCAGCAGGGGAGACAGGTGCTGTGGGAATGTTTTTGTCCCCCTGTAATATATTCCTGTAAGAACCTTTTGTGGGTACTGTTTTGGATGCACCAGCGCCTATGGAGGGTCCATGTGCCCTGTTTTGGCCCATCATTCCACCCCTCAGTCTGAGGTTGAGGCAGATGGAAGACTCAGTGATAATAGAGTAGTCATTAACAGAGCAGAGGTCAGCTAAAACTTTCCCCCCAAAAATCAGTGACTGTGCATGAACAGGGTAACCCGCCTTACTCTGGATTGCATGCTTCAGATGTAGTATTGAATCGATAGTTCGAATCCATATAATAAAGGTATTACCTACAGGAGGCTTAATGAACACTTGATATGGAGTCGAGCTTACCTGTGAAACTGTGTTGCAGAGATGCAGGCTGCGATTTTTGTTCTTAAGCACCTCATCGTGGGCCTGTTCCTGGCTCAGATGGTCCGAGTACAGCCACAGAGTGCCTTTGAGAACTGAAATCCCAGAATCAGCAGTTTTGGAGAAGCAATCAGGCCACTGCTGCCTCAGATTCGAAAGCAGCAGAGGAGGCCGCAAGGCATAAAAACTGGAAGCCCAATGTCCGCCCATCCTCGAGGCCCAGGGCGACGAAATGAAGGCCTGCAAGCCGAAGAGAAGGACATGCGGGATCCGCTCCCAATGACATAGAAACGCAACAGAGAAAAGCAGAGCATCCGTCCAATAAAACTGAGCATCCGTCCAATAAAACAGAGTAAAGCGCATTGTGGCACCATGAGAGGTGCAGCAGAGCATATCTCGCGGCTCTGGTCCAAAGTCAAAGTCGACAAAGATCAAATGGTGATCACAGGGACTTGTACCACGCCCAGCAAATACCTTTGATGGACTGGTCAGGCACCCAATACCCTTTCTGTTGGTTCTGCAGGGTAACCAAGACCCTGTCACAGCGGAAATGTGGAAGCTCACAGGCACAAATGGAAGCCCAGCCCGAACAAAATCACCTGGTGCAGCGATGGTAATGCAAATGCGCCGCCAGTGCGAAGATCTCCAACCTGCGGCGGCAATGGATGACTGAAAACCTAGAACAAAAATATCTCCCGCGCGCGCCATCGCTCTGCTCGCAGAAAATTTTCAATTTCAACTCTAGATTTTCAAGTGGATTGTAACTTAAATAGCGACTTTAGATTGTAAGTGACTCACTTATTATAATGGGTGAGAAACACTATTACAGAAAGTAACTTTAAAACATAAGTTACATGTGTTTTTTTTTTCAAATAACTTGACAAAAAGCCATTTAAAAAAAAAAAGTAATTTGACAAAAAGCTTGTTAGAAAGAATAACTTCAAGAAGCTTTTTAGAAAAGTAACTTGACAAAAAGTTTTTTAGAAAAAGTAACTTGACAAAAAGACCTGAACCCAAGACCTCTATTCTCATAAAGTAACTTTAGACCAACTGAGTTAGTTAAAAGATTTTGTAATTGTTGGAAAGGAGGAAGGGTTTTTTTTTTGCTTTTTGGGGTGCATGCTCTTTTCCTGCAAAAAAACAACCATGCAAAAAACAAAATGCAAGCCTTATGGCTTTATGCTAGATTTCTGGTTAGTTTGCCTAGAAACTAAATATTTTTCTTGCTATTTCTGATTTCTCAAGATTGCACAGATTCACGAGGAAAGAGTATACATAGGAGAAAAATCCCTTCTTTTTGTTTCTGGTTTGCCAGATCGCACAGAGCGCAGAGCAAAGAGTATACATAGAGAACAAGGTATAGATCCAATAATAAAAAAATATAGCTGCAAAAAAAGACTTTATACCTCCAGATCTAAAATGACATAGCTAGGGCAACCGAAAACCTTTTCGCATGAAACGAAAGGGGTTCCTCACTGGAACAGAGGCTCCAGACACAACAAAGTAGTTATCCCGGCCCGAAAGTGGTCATAAACAGTAGATCTGGAAAATGTCAGTCGCATGCAGTCAAACCATCTTCGGATTTGGATCAACAAAGGTTGCGACCCTCAAATAGCTCTGATACGATGTAGGATTTTACAGGGTAAGTTTCTTAGATCAAACACCAAAGGTCACCGCTCACAAACAGATCACAATTCAGTACATCAATATTTGACGTGGTTAAAACCCTCAAAGAGGGAAACAATCCATCACCTGAGCCAAGGCGACCACTTTAGGCAATTTATTAATGTAAAGAAAGATAATTTACATAAGCTTCTCTCATAAATGGTCACCAGAGAAATGATCCTCCATGCTCTTTAAATAGAGATCATGGACCTGCTAGTGTCTATGAGTCACCAGTGATCAAATGTACTCTTTCAATGTCAGTTGATAGGGTCCTAGGTCAAATTGTTATAGTTTCAAATAGAATTTTCAAATAAAATTTGATCATTGGTCAGTGTCTAGGTATTATTACTGCTCCCTTCATTTTCAAGCTCATTAAATGCCATCATGGTCATGTCATCACTCCTTGTGGTAGGGCATAAAAGAGTGTCTTGGTCATCAAATTGGAGTCATGCATTTTGCAAAGGTCAAAGTTACAAATCATGGTTTTACATATGCATTTGGTGTCATTGTTAGGTCAGGTCACCATAAGTCATGTAGGGAGTCGTGCCATCACTTTAGTCACCATCAAGGGAGTTAGTAATTAGGGAAAAAGTGTTCAAAAAGATTCCAAAGGTACATATACCCTTCAAGGAGATGTAACCTTGCCAAATAAAGTTGTAAAATTGGAATACACTACCTCATCACATCATTTCTCAAAAAACACATGTAATATCATACCACTATCAAAGCAAAAATCAACTTTTCAAGCTATAAAGTGATCATCGAAGCATTCGTACACATCATTCCATCTTCCTAGAGCTCTCATCCACCATTGAACCTCATCTCAACTATCAGAGCCTTCATTTTCCTCAGCAATCACTTTGTCTCCTAGCACGTTGCGCATTTGCTGCGCTTCTAGCCAGCACTGTGTTTTTGGCTTTTCGAGGGCAAATCAAGGCCATTTCAACATTTTTCTTCTTCAAGACAGGTTTTCAGCATCAACAAACAAGTAAGTGAACACTTTCAAGCCATTCCTTGCAAAATTTCCTCTTCAAATGGTCTTAGGTCTTGGAATTCGTCATTTGAAGATTCTATAACAAGAGAAGATTTTTTGTGGGTTTTCCACTCAAAGGGAGAGCTTTTGGCCCTGGCTAGCAACCTACATTTTGTGTCCTCTTGTCTCATTGATCTTCACAGTTTGGTAACTATTTGATGGTAAGAACACAATAATAATCAAGAGAAAGAAGAAATTAATTACAAATACATCAAGTTAAGTAAAAGAACATCACAAGGAATTATCAAAGTAAGAGAAATCACCCTAATCTAGCAGCCCTTGATTTCTCAACACCATCAACGTCTATAGACATTACATTTTACAATTTACATTAAAATAATTATTAATATCCTGACTAGTGGGAAATTTTAATAATTAAAATTAGACACCAAATTCTGCGAGACTCAAGACATGATCTAGCATGATAATTTACATCGACTATATACACTAGGACTCACCTAAGACATCCCCATTAGGCCCCACTCTGGCTTTGGGGTATGTTTGGGAGAGAAACTCCGCTAATTATTTGTTGTTTAGGAAAAACACAAATAATTAGTTGAGGTTAAAAAAACTCCCTAGAGTGAAACTCTTTTCTCAAAATATTAAGCTTACCTTGGTGATATACATGGCTTCATAAACATACTAGAATCATTTTTACGTATGGCCCACAGGGTTGCAAAATTTGGGTTTTGAAAAAATGTTGATGAATAATGATGATCTTTGGATGTTTCACTGCTCGAACATGATGGAATGCTTTTGAAAAAATGTGCACTGCTATAGGGTAGTTGACACAGAGTGGTCAACAGTTCCATTTGATTCTTTCACTATCCCTTTTGAATCTCAACAGTTGGGTGCCATTTGGATGCTCCTTTTGTCTAAGGTGCATAAACAGAAGGTCAGGGGTGGAGAGTCTAATATTTGCTTCAAGAATTTAGACTTGTGCTAACCCTTATCTATATGTAAATTTTCAAATGCTCTTATGCTAGTAATATGATTCGTTCTTATTAAAAAATATAGATTGTCCAATATGATAGGCAAAAGAAATTTCCAAACAATATTTAATAATTTTTCTTTCCTGACTCTAGGCAACAACCATCTTGTTGTGATAAAAGTGAACAAGATAGTTGCCATATTAAGGCTAGTCAACATATACTATATAGAGATGCATGCTTATGAATGTTAAAATAGGATCCTAAAATTTAGAAATATGAATATTTCATTATTTTTTTTTATATCTTTATGAAGATCATACATCTACAATATGTAGGACTTTAAGTAGATCATCCTGGTAATATTGGGATCTGCTAAGGCTGTCATTGTTTGTTAAGATTTGGTGGACAAGGAAACTAGAATCATGTAGCAATGTCATGTCCCCATTTTTACTTTCCTATATGTACAACCAGGATGGGTTTCCAGGGTATGTGATGAGCAGGCGGTGGGAGGAGGATTACATCATCAGAGGTTTTGGAGGAGTTTTGAGGAGTTTTTATGGGATTTGATGGCATTCGCTTGGCATATTACACTATGTTGCATTAGCTGTTGGGACGAGGGGACGCAGGGGTATGGGTGGACGAGTTTCCAGGATGGCTAGAGTGCACCTACAAATTTTCAGGGGACGAAAGGTTGGGGACGACAAGCGTGGCAAATAATTTTAATATTTAAAAAATATTAAAAATTAAAATAAAATTTAGTAATTTAGCATAAACATGAATGATAAATTAAAATATTAAAATGAGAACTATTACTAATTTTGATGTTTAAATTACAAAATAAAATACTAAAGTCTAAGACTATCTAATCATCATTGCGTATCACAAAAATAAATCTCGTCATCATTGCCTATTGTCAAGAACTTAAGAAGTACTTTTAGTTTGCTACAACCTACAATCTACTACTGTGTACATAATCATTCTTTGATGCATGATGAATCATTTCAAAATTTAAATAACAGCTAAACTTTAAAGACTAAAAGTAAAATTTAATAAAATTGTAAACATGAACAAGTCATTAAAATTTAATTATAAATCCCAAATTAAGTGTGTAGAAATTAAGTAACTTGAGGGACCTATCATTAGTGTAATGTATATCATAATCATTTCGAATCACTATTATTTACATAGCACAAAGAGTATTAGCATCACATCTATTTACCTTATAACATTAAGCGTTAAAGATGAGTTAGCCATTGTAATGTTTATTTAAGGAGTAACAAATATTACGTACAAAAGTAATAATGTCATAAAGTGAAATAACTTATATATAATAAATAATGTTTATGTTAATGTATTCAGGGAATTAGTTGATTGGTTCCCAAAATGAATAATGTAACTGGCTACGTATATAGACAACACCACTAGTAATTTAGTAGCACATTGATATATCATCTATCTCTCATCTAGTCTCTCCTGCTTGTCTCTTGCATACATTTAACATGGTATTAAAGTCATGGTGATTGTGGCATAGGGAAATTTCAAAGATTCATGCCAAGAAAAGGTTTGTCATAGACATGGAGAAAGAGAGAAGTTCAAATTGAAGGCAAATTAATTCATGGAGTATAGTGACTGTAAGCTGTAAACATGAATAAGTCATTAAAATTTAATCATCAATCCCAATATAGTGTCTGAGACTTCGTCTTGTCGCTTGACTCTTGCCTCACCTGCAACATTCGCTCGAGTTCTCTCAACTTTGTTTACTTTTGCCATTGTGAATGGAGTTATGTGTTCAATGTTTACCTTCGCCCACTGTCTCAGGCTTTGATCGACTCTTACCTACAATCCTCGCAACCTGTGTTTACATGCAACCTTCGCGACTTGTGTTTACCTTCGTTGTCGTGTCTATAACAATTTTTATCTTCGCTACCATCGTGTAGTGTAGTGTGTAGTATGCGTCGGTTTAGTTTAGTGTGTATGTGATAGGTTTAGTTGAGACGACAGGTTTAGGTTGCAATAGGGTTTAGGTTTCAAAATTTGTTTTTTAATTTTTTGACTTTAAAGTTTAGAATTTTGGTTTTCAAATTTATTTTCTTAATTTAATTTTTTCTAAAGTTTAATGTGCATGATATTGGGGGACATCCAAAAGTCCCCCAAAAAGTCCTCGATTTTTCGAGGGATAGCCCGAGGACGCCCTAGAAGTCCTCAAGTCCCTAATGGAGTCCCCGACTAATTGGGGAAGTTTCCGACGAGTTCCAAAGTACCTGGATCGTTGGGACGAAGGAAACACCATGAATTTTGGTGGGGACGAGTCCCCTTGCAACATAGATATTACATCATCCGCACAACTTGCCTTTGGTTCCATTGCATTCCGAAAACTTTAAAAAATGAAGTTATTATTGGGCTTGACTTAATTAATTATGCTCGAGGTAGCATTCTGGGAGGATCATTTGTTAATTTTAGAACATGTTCTATGCCATTTTAGATTAGGGCAAAATACTGAAGCAGATAAAACATACCAATAGATCGATGGAAGACAAGCCAAAGCAAAGATAATAGATGGTGGCGTTACGACGATCAATAGGATGCTTCTACTAGCAAAGTCTGCAATAGGTCATTTAGCCAAGCGTGTCACACATAACCCCAGAACATCCTAGACAAAGAATACTCCACAAATACGCAACACCAAGAACGTAGCTCCATTGCCATAAAGAGAGAAGAAAATCCTCCACACAATGTGTGTATAATGAACTCCAAGTCTCTCCATTATATAGGCATCTTTGGGGGTGTGTGACACGCTCTTTAAGACATTTAAGTCTATATTATAGTCCAGGCCGACCTAGCACATAAGTGGAATAAATTCAAAGTCCATGTTCTGCTCATCCGATCGAGATGATCTTTAGATCAATCTTACACCTCTCCGAAAGAGGAATCCAATAAAAATATTGGAATCGTCATCTGAGCAGCACAACTCGGAGTTTGGACCTAGTTGTCCAATTTTAACACTCCCTCTCATCTAGGGAGAAATCCGTCCACTAGTACAATCCAAACATTGTGCGTCATCTCGCCGTAACTTGCTTTGCTGGCCTCTTTATTTCAGAATAGAAGTGGGTCAGTCACAAAGACATCATACCTGGCTGACATATTCAGCCTAGAGGTCCGAAACCTCTATAGGACTCACAAAGAGTCTCATACCAACCCGAAGTTGGTTTACCTGACCAGAAGTCAGTTGGAGGTCCGAAACCTCAATAGGACTCAAGAGAGTCATATACTAACTCGGGTTGTTTCACCGACTCGAAAGTCGCCTGGAGGTCCAACTCCGCTAAACTTGATCCCGATCAAGTGGTTGGACACGTGCCATCCTAGACATAGAGAGGTTAGATAATCTCGATAAAGGCCCATCGGTCTTGCTATGGTCTCTATTCACATTTCCCACCTCATTGGCCAAATGAGAGGTACTTCCCATGAGTTTGAAACTCCATGGGTAGGATGCATACGGGGCACAGATCATAGAGAGGTAAACCATCTCAATATCATCACGGTGGGGTAGAAGCACACCAACTAGGTTTGGAAAGCCTAGCCCTGTGGTTTCTTATAGCACCAAAGCTATCCCTAAAACCCCCTTGGAGCTCCTAGAGCTCATCGTCCAACACGAACCTCAGAATAGGGTCATTCCATGATTCCAAGATTCTCACGGAAGGTTAGGAACATGACCTTCCCCAAGGGCATTGTTAGAATATCCACGACCTACTCATCAGTTCCCATATGATTGAGCCCTACGGCGCCTCACTGTACCATATCCCAGATAAAGTGGTACCAACCATCAACATGCTTGGATCAATAGTGGAACCCGGGATTCTATGATAAATGAATCCCCCTCTGGTTATCACAAAGGATAATGGTGGCATCTAGCACATGCTCAAACAACTCACTAAAGAGCTTTCACAACCTCACAACTAAGATTTTCACAAAGGGTCAAGTACACGCCGCAACATTCTACCAATATGCTCAGGCTACCAACTTCCTTTTCCCCGCTCTCGCGTATCTACTTGTGAAGTGGCATCCAGCAAGATGTGCTCTTTCGATCCACCACAATCGCCACCAATTGCATCATGATATCCAAGGAGGTCATGCTCCTTTGGACAAAGGTATCTCACCATGGTCTATCTTCAGTCAGAGATATCTCAAGAGTTTCTGTGCACCAACCCACTGAATGCCATGATCAACTGACAGATAGTGTCCCATTATGACCACTTAAGAATGATCAGAAATCACGAGTTGACGATACTCAGTAGGATTTGCTAACACGGGCCTAGCAGCACTGCCTCTCAACTTCTTAAAGTTGAGCTCCATCGGTGTCAACACGGACTTACAGTCCACCATACCAAATCTTACCAGAAGCTTCACAATGTGTTTTCCTCGAGAAAAGAAAATCTCATCAGGTCTCTGCCAGACCTCCAGGCCTAGGAAATAGTGCATCAGTCCTAGGTCCTTCATTTCGAACTTAGCAACGAGCTCCCTCTTGCACTGACGAATGAGAGGGTCAGCATCTGTCAGGAAGAGGTCATCCACATGCAACACCAGAATGAGAGGCTTCTCTCTATCAACCTTGAAGTAAAGGTTTGGATCAACATTACTACGAGTGAAGCCCAACTTCATCAGGTAGCTATCTATCCTCTCGTACCAAGCTCTGCTGGGTGCTTGCTTCAACCTATAGAGGGCTTTCTTCAACCTGCAGACATGGGTGTCCCGATCTTGGACTTCGAACCCCAGAGGTTGCTCTACATACACCTCTTCCTTTATCGCACCATGCAAGAAGGCATTCTCCACATCCATCTGATGGAGATTCCGTCCTTGCGTAGCAGCAAGGGAAATAATAGATTATAGGTGCAATAATAATCAGTGCCTTCTCAGGCAACACATTTTCCCATTAGATCCATGCTTGATCTTATATCGAGGTGACAACAGCTAAGTTTTGTGGTCTAGGAACCATATCCCAGACAACACCCTCGCATCCTTGCAGACTTGATGCATTACAACTTCTTCAAATGATCCAGGCTCATATTGTACTCATGGCAGCTAGATACCTCTGGTATTTATATGGCTTCTTGATTTTCTATCGGAATTTCTCCCCTTGAGGCCATATGTCCCTCAGCATCCTCGAGAGTGTCCCTGAGCCATGATGGTCTCTTTCCCAGTGAAGGAGGTGGATCAATCGGGTCCATTGGTCCTTCAACATCAGGCATCGTCTCCTCCTTCGGTTCCTCTTGATTTCCAGGCCTTGCTTCATGATCTTCCTCAGATCTTGGAAGATTGACTACTTTCCTCAGGGAAGCATGTTCTTCAAAGGTGACATCATGGCATATCTCCACTTCCCTTTGACCAGGCACATAGACTCTATAGGCCTTCGAAGTTTCGTTGTAGCCCACAAACATTCCTTTCTTCCTAGAAGCATCCAGCGTGCTGCTCTTTTCTTTTGGCACATGAAAAATAAACAGGACATCTAAAAACCCTAAAATGTGAAATGTTAGGTTTCTTTCCAGTGAAAACCTCTTCGGGAGTTTTGGAGTCTAAGGCGGAATGTGGGCATTGGTTTTGTATGTACATAGCAGTGTTCGCAGCTTCTTTGGACCATGTGTTGACCAAAGTCAACGCTGGTCAAACCTGCGGTGGAAACCCTAGCTGCAGCAGAAATATCTTCGACCTTCTTTCCCATGTGTGAACCAAAAACTGCCTCCAAGGAGCTCGAACTCAAGATCAAAAAACTCAAATCAGGGACAACAATCCAGAATCTCGCAAACAAACACAACTGTGTCACGGGTAAGGAACCTTGCATTTGGATCCAGCATGTTCGAGACTTTCATGAATTGTAGAACTAAATTATTCCAAGTCTTTGTACATATGGATGACTCCTTCGAGACAGTTTTCTCAGAATGGTTTTGATTCACTACTGCCATTCGATATCTAACCCAAAAATTCTTATCAGGATCGGTTCCAACAGATTGCTCACTTTCCAAGTATATGCATAGAGTATCAAATGACTTGTAGACACTTATGCGTAGCTCACAACCACCAGCCTGAAAGAATTTGCTGAAGATTTTCCTTGCCTCCATGATCTCCTTGAAAGCTAAAAAGTTCTCGACCTTCCATGTGAAGGTTCCTCGGTTTACAATTTTTCCAGCTTCACTTTTAGAGACACTGGAATCTACTTCATGACCTGTGCACTCCTGCATTATAGGGGTCTCCTTTAAAATGAGAACCTCTGCAGAAAAGACCACTGTGTCTTGCACCAAGTACCTTGAATCTTGGTCAAAGAGACTATTCAAGGTGATAAATTCACGCCAACCCCACTCTTTAGCAACCTTTGAATAACGGTTTTGAGACTCCTTGATAACATGAAATGAAGCACTGAAAACAGCAGTGTCATCCACCAAATAACCCATCTCTGGAGAAATAAAATCAGTCATTAGCATGTAATTGTTCCATCCAAGGCTCGTATTGCCCCCTTCGAGTCGGCCATAGGAATCCCGATGCATATGGTTCATCCCAGCTCGCTGATTCAAAACAGACGTACGAAAGAGACAGCAAGAAGAGAAATTTTCTTCAGCAAGGATGATATATATATATATATATATATATATATATATATATATATATATATATATATATATATATATATATATATATATATATATATATTTGTTTGAAATGCACTCACACACGTCCGTAAATTCAAAAAAAAACAATACTTTATAATATATATATATATATATATATATATATATATATATATATATATATATATAGAACAGCCAAAATTTAAGAGATGCGTGGCCTTGCCTAAGGAATGATATATATATGATTCGCCAATTTAGAAGCTTGCAGGGGCAAATAATATATCCAATAATTAACCCGATTATTCTGGTGATTATACTACAGGTATGCGGATCTGGCAGCTCTGAGAGAATAATCGTTTCCCCTGAACGCAACTTCCACACTCGGTTGTCGGTCTTTGTGACGTTGGAATGTCAGCCGGTGATAGGTGTCGACCACTTTGACGATGCTTTTTGATTCTGAGAGCGACTGATAATGCGGCCTCGATTTTGCCTCTTTAATTCTAGCGCTACCAATCACAGTGAAGAATGGACAATTATCCAGAACCCCATCAATCCCCTTCTGTGAGTGGTGGTTTGTGATGGCTTCGTTTAATCGACAATGATACGTACACTGCTACCTTTCCAGTGGCCTCGTTCTTCAGCAAACGATGCCAGATGACCGACGTCTTTATTTGTGCTTTCTGCCAACAGCTATGCCATCTCAATAGATCTTTGCTATTTTGAACAGAAACTTTCTACTGCTCCATAGAGACGACCAACCCAAGACTGAATCTTGATGTACTATAGTGATGCTGCCACAGAACTCCGTTAAGGAACTCTCTCTTCACCACAGGATTTCGTTGCTCCATAAAAATGGTCCTACATAGGACTCACACTCCAAAAACAAAGTTCTAACAAACCTTGCTGCCTTGAATATGTCCTTAATTTGCTGTGTTGGGCCCTCGCTGCCTTAAACATAATACTTGTGATTACTTTAAACCCTCGCTGTACCACATGAATCACTTTATCAGGTCCCATTCTCATAACACGCCCTTACTGCTCCTCGCTATCACAGGAATATATACGCTGCCTCAAGACTGCTCTTTCTTCCACGGAATAGACCTGAGTGAGTTCGCTGCCCAAGATATAAACTTGCTGCTTCAGGAACTGCTCTCAGAATGAGCCCTGGAGACGTGCTGCCCAAGATAAGAATTCGTTGTTTCAGGAATTGATGCTCCTATGAACTTGCTGCCTTAAGGAAAGGAACTTACAACCACAGAGAATGCTGCCCTTCACACTGAAGGGTAGGACAGATAACAGCTTCAAAACTGCCCACACTGTCACTTGCTGTGGTGGTATGGCCTGCGGCCTACCACATAGCCTAGCTGTAGCTGATGGCTCCTTTCAAACAGAGTTTCCAGCCCATACAATAAGCCCCAACAGACCTGATACAGAGGTCTCGTAACTCGACCTTCTCAGTAAGGTTACCTTATTGACCTTGAAAACAATCTTTATTTCGTTGCCCTAGATTTTCAACAAGATGGGCTTTGTCTTCTCCTAGCTCTGATACCATGTTAATTTTAGAACATGTTCTATGCCATTTCAGATCAGGGCAAAATACTGAAGTAGATAGAACATACCAATAGATCGATGGAAGACAAGCCAAAACAAAGATAATGGATGGTGGCGTTACGGTGATTAGCAGGATGCTTCTACCAACAAAGTCTCCAATAGGTCATTCAGCCAAGTGTGTCACACATAACCCCAGAACATCTCAGACAAAGAAACTCCACAAATACGCAGCACCAAGAACGCAGCTCCATTGCCATAAAGAGAGAAGAAAATCCTCCACACAATGTGTGTATAATGAATTCCAAGTCTCTCCATTATATAGGCATCTTTGGGGGTGTGTGAGACGCTCTTTAAGACATTTAAGTCTATATTATATTCCAGGTCGACCTAGCACATAAGTGGAATAAATTCAAAGTCCATGTTTTGCTCATCCGATCAAGATGATCTTTAGATCAATCTTACACCTCTCCGAAAGAGGAATCCAATAAAAATATTGGGATTGTCATTTAAGCAGCACAACCCGAAGTTTGGACCTAGTTGTCCACTTTTAACATCATTTGATGGAACACCTCAATGTAATAGCTCGTTGGAACCGGAATGAGAAGATCTACATGATGGGACGCTGAGAAGTGAATTCTAGTGGCCACAGTGAGTATGGTGGGCGATTTACCATTTTCTTGAATCCATCAGTAGCACCAAGCACTAAAACTGATGTCGTTGGAGGATTGAGGCAACGGCCAAAGGAGGAGCTAGATGATGCTACTGATGATGAAGATCCCAAAATAGAGAATGATTTTGATTGTGTAGTTAGTTGTTTGTTGTACCATGGTTTTTTTTGGAGTCTGGAGGCCATTTAGAGTCTTAATGTTAACGCATTTGTCTGATGTATGTTTTGCACTTAGCACCATTTTGCTATATTTACCCATAGATGTTATAGGCATTAGCGAACTTTCCATATATAGTGTCATTGATGAGGTATCTATTTATCTATCTCTTTTTATTTTTTTACTAAATTTTACATGGTGGATGGTGGAGACCAAGAGGTTTGTGATGGGGGAGGCACTTGAGTGGTTACATTAGGAGAGGCAGGGGCAGAGGAGGATGACCCAGAACCGTTGGGGAAGAGGAGGACACTGAGAACAAGGAGGCTGATGTGCCAGTGTCAACACTACCTTCTACACAAAGTGACAGACACCCCAGATTGGCGATGCTGCATGCATCTCTAGCCACAGGGCTTCTTCTATGAGAGGACAAGCCAATCCTTTTCCCGTAAAAGGTGTACAGGGAAATCTGTAACTAGCTTTTAGATAAGTCATTGAAGATGATCTCATGAGTCATGATGATGATATACATTTATTATTTGTATGATCCAATTTTGTATTTATTGGTTTTGAAGGGACAGCCATAAGGATTAACTATCGATAGTTGATGTTTGAACATTGATTTATCATTTGGCGTCCACTGAATCATATATATTGTTGTTTTTCCATATGTATTTGCTATTGTCCTTATTCGATGTTTTTGTTGGTTTATATTTCTATAAAATTGAGAAAAATGATTTTTTTTTTTTTTTTAATGCTTGCTGTGGTTTACTTATTTTTCTGACATCTTGATGGCCCTCAGTGATTTTTGCCGACGCTAAATTTTTCAATTACTACATACTACAAGGATACAAGAATGCTGACACAAACCCCCGGGATAGAGTTCTAGTTTAATTTCTGGATATTAAACTGTGTGCAGAGTTTAGAAATGTTTTGAGTGGGCACTCCACACATCATCAGGGGATTAATATGTAGCTTGAAAGATCTCCTGATGATGGGTGGAGTATCTACTTGAAATGTTGGGAATGTTTCTAAATACTTAGCACAGTTTAATATCCAGAAATTAAAATAGAACTGTGACGAACTGTGAAAATCTACTTATTTGAATACTGGGACACAATTCTTACTCCAAAATAAGTCTAGTATTTAAATATATACTTACAGTCTAAATATGGTTCAGGATGGCTATAAGAAAACAAAATTGCTTTCACATTTAAACATAGTATCAGGTAAAGAATTGAATGTGCTGATTGGCCTAAAGGCTAAAGTTCTTTTTGCACTGTGCAGAAACACTTGAAATGGAAGCCAAAGAAGTCAGTCATTCCAGCAGTAGAAGTGGAGTTACCTGGGTGCTCATTCAATCCACCATTTGAAGCCCACCAGGTAAAACTGTGGATTGGCATTTACTTCACATGATTTCTTATGTTGCAATGTACGTCAGTTCGAAGTGGATCTTTGATTGATTATTATTTTATGTCTGCATCTGATATTACATGTCCTTTGCAAGTCCAGGATGCACTGGCAGTTGCTGTGGCAGAGGAGATGCAGAAAATATATAGGAAGGAACTGGAACCTCCACCAGTTCCTTCTCGTGTGCCTGCAGATGCAGTGACAGTGGATGAAGAAGATGTAAGTAGATCACTGTGTTCTTTTCTTATGCCCTATACCATTAAAGTTGTTGGCAGGTTATGTCTATGGCTCTATTATGGTGAGAAAGTATGCATTTTCTAGAGCAGAACCATAAAAACTGTTAAGAGCTGGTATGTAATTTTTGTGTTTAACCTCGTATTATTTGGAATTACATGTACTATAGGCATTCACTTATTTCTATGTCCTCGTCTTTTACTTTTACATATGGAAATAAATATTGGTTGGGGTGGATAACAAAATATTCCTAATTTATACTTGTCCAAGATAGATATTATTATAATCGATACACTGATACTCTAGTATAGAAGCAAAGAGGAAAGGGAGAAAATGAGAATGTTTTTAAAGATTTACCAAGTCACATGGTTAAGAACAATAGGGCCATGTTAAGCTATCTGGACATCGTAGAATATTGGTGCTTCTACTCAGAATTTACATTTTGATCAACTATATGTCTCTGCTGAAGCCTGAACGTATATTGGCTGCTCTTGCAAGAGGTGGATTTTCATATTTAATAGTGAATAATGGGATTTCGATTTATTTTGTCCTTATTTGGATTATTCATTGAAGTTCTTGTTTGTCTGCCAAAATTAAAATTTGATAGTTGAACTATTATAATTTGTTAGTTGAATTATTTTTAGTTGTTCAGATGATGCAGTTCAGATTGAGAGGTTTATTTGAGATTTTTTAATCATTTTAATTGTGTCAACTAATGAAGGAAGGTTAGGTCATGAGAATGATGAATGCCAAATTTGTAGGAAATAGATGTTTCTTGGGAAAAGATTTCAAAGCAAGGGATAAGGGATGGGCATGGTGAGCCATTTTAGTATCTTGGACAAATTACTTCAGAGTGATGCACTTGAATCCTGGTTTTATGTTTGCTGAATTTCCTGTGTTTGGAATGAAATTATGCATATGCGATTTTCTGACTACCATGCCTTGCTTAATTTTATAATTTTCGTGCCATTCAAGCATAAGTCAGATGCTCTTGAAACATTCAAGATATTCAGAGCCATGGTTGAGAGGCAAAATGACAAGAAGATTAAGGTTGTCAAGGCAAACAACAGGAAAGAACACGGATTTAATGACTTGTACAAGTATTGTAAAGGAACATACTTATATACTCTACAACAAAATGATATTGTAGAGGAAAAGTAGGATCTTTGTAGAGTTAGCTAAGAGTATGCTTAAGACTAAATATCTCTCTTAAGCAACTACTGTATATGTACTCGACAAAAGCCCTTTTAAGACCATGTGAAACATCATACTGAAAATTTCATGAAGTGGAAAATAAATTATCTATAAATCTTTGGTTCTTATCCTTATTTGCGTGTGTCAAAATAAATAAGGCATAAGCTAGAAAAGCAAAGGAAAAACAATCCATCCTTATAGGGTACAATGAAGAGCCAGTGCATATAGGCTTTTTGATTTAGAAGAGGCATAATAGCCAGCAGAGCGTTGTTCTTGATGAAGATCACAAACAAGAAGAATTATATTTGTTTATCATACTATGGTTTGTAGAAAAGAAAGATCATAGTAAAGAGGCTCTAAAAGAAAAGGAACATGGCCCAAAATATGAAAATAAGATCAATTTTGCATGAAATGATGATGGAGTATCCAATGTAAGTAGTGCAATTACTAACAAATTAATTCTGTAGTGCAATGATTGTATATATTTGTGTTGGTTTTTCTTGTTTGCAGCTCTGTTGGTAGATGGATTTGGGCTGAGATACACTGCCGGGAGCGTGACACTCCATGGATATACTGATGCCGATTGGGCTGGCAGTGTGGTGGATCGTAAGAGCACATCGGGATGCTGCTTCACACTTGGTTCTACTTCGATATCATGGATGAACCAGAAGCAGAAGTCGGTGGCTTTGAGCACTGCGGAGGCCAAATACATTGCAGCACGTATGGCCTGTTGTGAAGCAGTTTGGTTGCGAAGGCTCTTCAGTGCGCTGTTCGGGCATGTGCTAGATACCACCGTGATACTCTGTGATAACCAGAGTGGGATTTGGTTGTCCGAGAATCCCATGTTCCACGATCGATCCAAGCATATTGATATCAGGTACTACTTTATCCGGGATATGGTACAGCGAGGTGCTGTAAGGCTCGATCATATGGGAACTGATGTGCAGGTCGCGGATATTCTCACAAAGCCCCTGGGAAAGGTCAAGTTCCTATCCTTCTGTGAGAATCTTGGTATCATGGAACAACCCTATGCTGAGGGTCCTATTGGATGATGAGCTCTGGGGGCCTTTGGGGATAACTTCGCGGAGTTATAAGCAACCAGCTGTGGCTAGTTTGTCAACCTTGTTGGTGTGCTTGGACCCCACCGTTGTGATTATTGAGTTGGTTCACCTCTCATTATTTGTGCCCCGTATGCATCCTACCCATTGAGTTCAGGGCTCATGGGAAGTACCTCTCATTTGGCCAATGAGGTGGGAAAAGCTAGAGACTAGTAGCAAAGACTGATGGACACATCAGAGATTGTCGTACTCTCTATCTAGGATGGCATGGTCCAACCACTTGATCTGGGATCAAGTATAGTGAGGTTTCGGACCTCCAACTGACTTCGGGTTAGGTAAACCAACTTCGGGTTGGTATGAGACTCTTTGTGAGTCTGATAGAGGTTTCGGACCTCTGGGCTGAATCTGTCAGGCGAGGAATGATGTCTTTGTGACTGACCCACTTTTGTTTTGGGAAGGCCAAAGAAGTCGATGAAGTGTTACGGCGGATGACGACAATGTTTGGATTGCAGGTGGATGGAGTTCTCCTAGTTGAGAGGGAGTGTTAATTTTGGACAACTAGGTCCAAACTCCATGTTGTGATGCTCGAATGAAGATGCCAATATTTTTATTGGATTCCTCTTTCGAAGAGGTGCAAGATCGATTTAAAGATCATCTTGATCCGATGAGTAGAACATTTTTTTGAATTTGTTCAAAATATGTGTGTCGGTCAAAATTTTGAGCTCCTAGCGCTGTGGCCACATCCTCATTGATGGATATGTATTAATAACGTTTGGAGGACATTTTCACTCATCTCATCCTCACACATTTCTCTCATCCGATTGGTCTGATCACCTGGAAGCTTCTTCTCTTCACACGTGGGAAATTTTCAGCACGCACACTCTCTTTCTTGCTGGCCTTGAGTCAGGCTAAAGGGCTGACCAAACATGTTGGTCAACACAAGGTCAAACAGACCTGAAACTCTCCCAAACTTCTGATTTTTCAAATTTGCATTTTTTGGCACTAATCCCAAGGCTAGACGTTGATTTTGACTTGGTTGCATTGGCCTAGCTGCTGCTGCTGTTTGCGTTGACCGTTGACTGACAACGTTGACTTTAGGTTGACTTTTGGGTTGACTGTTTTGGCTGTCCTAGAGGGTTGTGTGACACTTCGGGTTGGCTGACCATATTGAGACTTTGCTGGTTGAAGCATCTTGCTGGCCGCCGTTACGCACTAACACACTTATATATTTTGGCTTGTCTTCTGTCGATCTACTGGTATGTTCTATCAGCATTTTACTTTATTGTTTATGTGATTGCTGTCTGATATTGGGATAAAAAGTAAAGTTGCATCAAGCATAGAACAACAAACAATCTTAGGAAAGAACAACAAACAATCTTTTCATGATTCTCATTCCAAAGCACATAGAAAGATTGAATTGATTCATTCTAGCTTGTGTGGCCCTATGCGAGTTCCTTTTGAAAATTGTAATAAAGACATCATGACTTTTGTTGATGACTACACCATAATGTGTTGGCTATATCTATTGAAGAAAAAATCTGAAGCTTTTGAAAATTTCAAAAACTTTCATGCATGGATTGAAAATGATACACAATCTCATATCGACTCTATGTTAAACACACATGGCATGTGGACAACAAATGTGAAAGATAATTGTGTGATTGCTTTATTATTCACATGATGTACACTTATAATACATTTTACATAACCATTGGATTCTATATTCCAAGGTCTCTTGGAATCCCTTTGACTACGCACATTCCACACCGACCCTTAGAGGATTAGGTGTCCAACATCCCTCCCATTAATCGAAAGGGTTATATATGAGTCCAAAAAGAGAGATGTAATACAAAAATACAACAATGCATGACGGCAATAAGTTTAATGTACTCTTTGAGATGATGGCATAAGGTGGGAGAACTCAAGGTCTCAACCATAGGTGGTTTAAGGATGACCACCAACACTGGAACGCTTAGTGCAGTTCCTAGAATTCTTCTAAATCTGGCAAGAAGCTGAAATCTTCTACTAGAGGAAGTGTCCGTAATGCTTTGGAGAGGGAGACCTTCAACCTAGAAGAAGGTAGGTCTACAACCTGCGGTGGTTTAAGGAAGGCCACCAACCAAAGAAACGCTTAGTGCGATTCCCAGAACTTTTCCAAATTGGTAAGAAGCTGAAGTCTTCTACTAGAGGAAGTGCTCAATGTTTTGGAGAGGGAGACGTTCAACCTAGAAAAGGTAGGTCTGCAACCTGCGGTACTTTAAGGTAGGCCACCAACCAAAGACATGCTTAGGGGCTTTTGTGTCTTTGGCTACAACTCTGAATCTGGGTATGGCTGTCACTGGCTCTAGGGTCAGGCAACAGGTTCAGGTTGTGGCTCAGACTCGCTTGGTTTATCTTTGAAACTTGTAGATGACCATCGATTCCCCCCCTGTCAGAGACAAGGTGAGAAGATGGAGAAAACTCAACTGCAGGACTTTTCAATACTTTAGAAGAAATTTTGACATATGACTGAAATATGTTCTTGGTTGTTGAAGCCCATTGCCAAGAAGCGATCCATCCAAGGTGAATCTTTGTTCTTGTAGAAGGCTTGTTATTGAAGCATACGTTTGAAGAATGAGTGTGCTGACCACAATGTTTGCACGGGTGAAGATCAAGACAATGATCTTTCACATGGCCAACTCAATCACAATGTTGGCATTTGACTCTGAAATTTGATTGGCTTGGTATTGTCTATAATATGAAAGGACATATCCTTGCTGACAAGCTCTTCCCAAGGTCTGATGAAGTGCAGTCTGAACTTCTGCTTCTTTTTGCACATCTGTTCCTGAAATGGGTACTGCATCTGCAATTTCTTGTTGTTGATAGGAGTCTCTCTCAATCTCAAAAAAATGATTGTTCTGAACAATAACAAGCTCAAAATGATGACTCCATTGTTATAGTTCCTTTTGCTGTAGCTGTGATTAAAGCTGTAAAAATTCAATCTTTTCTTGTGCAACTTGCAAACAGGTTTGAATATCTGTGAGAGTGTCTTTGCTGACTTTTATTGTATCATGAGTAGCAGACGATATCAGATTTTTAAAAACTCTAATTCTTCACTAATTCTGACCATTTTATCTTTTGGTTGTAATGAATGCAAACAATGCTCTTTCACAGGCAATATTGGTACCTCTTTCCTATGGAAAATCTCAACCAAAAGGAAAATAGATATTTCTGTTGAAATACTTGAGAAGTTGCTCTACAACACTAGCACTACTCAACATATATTAATTGAAACTGTGATTGCAATCCTTTAGAAAAAATATCAAACAATTCTCACACGTATATCTCTTGTTGTATAAATTAGTTCGTTGTTTCGAAAGGAAAATCCCATGTAAAATTCGGAATGGGCATATAAGCATCGAACATAGCATATAGCAATTCCAAAACAACCTTCCAACGCAACAATTTCAATGCAACTAACACAGCCTTAAATGTGTAAATGAGTCAACGTACATATAATCCAATGCACATATAATTCATATCAAATATGAGTGCACGAATCCATGTATGTACCTTGAGCAAATATAACCATATAGTTCACCGAATTTAATGTATCAACATTCATATATGTATATACAATTGCATTAAAAAAGGTGCTACTCGGTTGCTTGAACCAACGTTATCCTTGTTCGCTGGTTTCCTCACTATTTTTTTTTTTGGTGGTTAATGAGACTGGTTCAGCTCCCACAGTACAATTCCAATCATTTTGTATTCCTTCAATCAAAACTTCAGAAGCATTGCAGTCTGCCTCAATTCGTTATCAAGTTCGAGTTCATTGTGCTGAAGCCTTGAGGACACCTCATGAGAATGGTAGTGTAGTATCGAAAGAGCCATCGTTACATCTTTACTGCAGACAAATAACGTTGCCCAATGTCACTGCAGTACTGAACAACCAGATAGTGTAGATCAGAAAAAATTGAAACCCAACGTGCTTAAATTTGTTGCACCATTGCCTCCCCATATGGCAACAAGTTTATGTCTTCATGTACATTTTTACAACAAAAATAACGATCTATCTATTTAATATTTAGAAAAGGTTTGTTCTGTTTGCAGCGATATCTGCTTTAAGCTACTTGACTAGACAACCAGATGCAAGTTTGATTCCTTGAATAGAAGCCAACCTGTCGAAAGCAAGAAATAAATGCAGAGATCTGCAACTCTCAGGGAAGGTAGATAGTTCGATGCTAAAATTAGTTGAAAATGAAGAGTAACTCACAATGAAGGGGGCGTTAGGTAACGACTGAGGCGTTACACATTTGATGTCAGCGAAGGATAAATTTTGTCAGAGGTTTGTTTTTTTATGCAGGACAATGTAGATGTGCAGGGAACGTTTCTTACAACTACTACAAAAAAAGGTAGAGAGGAAGTCAGGTGTGTTAGGTCTGCAATCTAACAAACATAAAAGGAAGAACATTCGGGTGCAATATCGATAAGCAAAATTGACATGCGGAGAAAAGGTACAGTTTTGTTGAGAGTGTCTAGATTGAGGCCACAAATCTGCTACAGGTTATGGTGTGGAACTTGAACAGTCAAAAAGAGTCCAAGAGACCTTGGAAGATGATATCTTTCATATTCGATCTTCGCCATGGTTGTGTTTAACATGGTATTAGAGCTGCAGGCTTATTCCTGCCATGCCTAATTTTATATCTTTGTTGGTCTGCCATTTTCGAGCCCGTCAGACGTGTCCTTTTCAGGTCCTGTAGTCCTGTTGTTGTAACTCCTATGCCTCAGCCCTGCGCTCTGGGTTGCTCCTGCCATGTAAGACTTCTACTATTCTAAGCCCATAATTCTCGTATCTTTGTTTATTCAATTTGTGCCCATTTCGTTATTTTGTGCAGTCCTTCCACTATGATTGATTCCATTTTGAGCATTGATCCTCTAGTTCCAACAATTCAGTTTCAACGTCTACTTGAGATTACCTTTCTTGGCGCTCTATAGGTTTTTCTAGTCTCTCTCTGCCATTCATACCTATCTCTGTCGGTACATTTGCAGACAATTCTCTGTGAGTTGAACTCTGATATTTATGAACTCTATGAGTTATGTAGAGCCCCATGTGTAATTTAGTCACTACATTATTCTCTGCGATAAATGACTCGTTGTGGTGGCAACTAACTATGTAACAAGCACAAACGTTATTGTGTGAAGATTTAAGTGCTCTGCTCTTTGTATCTCTGCCAACATTCTCTGTCCATTTCAGCGCTCCCTCTACCCTTCACTTCTGCTCGTGTTCTGTCATCGACCATTGAAATTCTCCATTGCCATTTCTGTTCCTGTTTCTGGGTGTGTAGGTGTGACGAGTAATCAACTTTGTTGCACCTTGGAATTTACATTTACATCGGAGGTGGCAATATACGGGATTCGACGATGACTGGCAGAAGAAGAAAACGAAAGTAAGCAAAAGGAAGGTGTGCCCCCATTTCTATGAATGAATGAGAAAGGAGTATCTGATTTACAAAATTGCTTGAATGATGTTGGCGTTGGTGAATGCTACAAATACAGATTCTATGGACAACTGTGGCTTGCAATGGCCCGTCCAGATTCCAGTCCAAAGTTCTGCTCAGTGTTTTCCGGGCCTGCACATGGCTCTGTGTTGGGAAATTTGAGCATCGAGTTTTGCCTGCGGTTGAAGGCATGCATAGGGGTTTTGAAGCCTCGTGGATGTTATAATATCATGTGGTGAACTCTGGATTAATCAAGCCAAACAAATGTTGTAATAACCTTTGTTGTGTGAAGTTTTTTTTGTGTATTCCATTTCTGCTTTTCAAGTTTTGAATCAGCTACACAATTCAGGCTTCACTAGAGGAAATAATTGGAGAATCATCTGTCATCGTATATATGCAAGTTACACCCTTAATTTGCTTTAAAGGCTTGGCCTTGGTGGTGTGGACCCTTCGGATTTTTTGAACCATTTCATGGAAATCATGATTTGCATGCACACTCATCTTTATTCATCAATCTTCACTTTGCCTATTTTCGTTAATTCTCTGTTGCGAAGCCGTCTGGAGAAATGCGTTGAAGCTGTGCTGGTTTGAACGCTGGCCTGAACCATGGATTGTCTCTGCGTTAAAATTGGTTGAATGCCTTGAGCCTTGGTTGGAACTTGGAAGTCAGTGCGTTGACTGAAATCGTACTTTCAATGGTTTATGCATGATGGTTCGGTGGGAATGATGTGTTGAATGTTTTTTGGAGCCGCTCTCTATTCTCTGCAATGTCGCTTGGGATTCTTGTTGAAGGTTGGTTTTGAAATCAGTTAGAACACTAGTCCCTAACACTGGTCGAAAGGAAAACAATGATGTATAAAATCTTCTTTCTGCAATTGGAAATATACAAAGATAAAGGTGTATCCACAGACTCTTCTCCATACTTGTAACATCGTTGTTGTTGCAACCATTGGCTTCTTATGTGTGTGACCTACAGGACACAAGGAATGTTACCTGTGAGTGCATTCATAGATGGTTTTTGTCTTGCATTAAATTGGAATAAACCAGTGCTAAGAGAGAAGTATATGTATGCAGAAAATGAAGTTGTGATTTTTGAGTCATTTGTATAGCTTGCCTCAAGAACTATTGTACATTGATTGTTGATCAGTTGCACTTGTTATGGCTCAAATTGAAAAATTGGTATTGTTATTGATAAATCTAATTGTGTCTACTACTGAAAGCACGGTGATAATCAACAAAAACGCTCTTTGTGATGTTAAAACCTATCTCCAAAATGGACTCAATTTGGAGCAGGCTAGAATTCGCCCGCTGCTCTGATACCATGTTAAACACACATGGAATGTGGACAGCAGATGTGAAAGACAATTTTGTGGTTGCTTTATTATTCACATGATGTACATTTATAATACATTTTACATGACCATTGGATTTCATATTCCAAGGTTTCTTGGACTCCCTTTGACTGCTCACATTCCACACCAACCCTTAGAGGATTAGGTGTCCAACACAAAATTTATATTGATAATGGAAAATAACATACTGCAAATCTATTTGAAAACTATCTTCGCTAGCATGGGATTAGACATCAAACAACAGTGCCTTATAATCCTCAACAAAATAGTGTAGCTGAAAGAATGAACAGGACAATCTTAAATATGGTATGTGCAATGATGTTTTAAAAAAAACGTAAAGCTGATGTTTTGGGCTGATGCAGTTCTATCTGCTGTGTATATTAAGAAAAAGTGTCCTCTCATGCTCTCAAAAACAAGACTCCCTATGAAATGTGGTATGGCCACATTCCTTCGGTGAGGCATCCCAGGGTTTTGGTTCCACCTATTATGCCTTGATACCTAAGGAACAGAGAAACAAACTCGGTGCAAGGAGTTGAAAATGTATCTTCTTGGATACTTGGATACCTCCAAAGCATATCGTCTCTATGCTGAAGCAAGTAAGAAGTTTATAATATCTAGAGATGTAATTTTTCTTGAATCTTCCAACGCTGACAATGTTGTTGAGCGACAAATTGATCGCTTGGATAAATTCAAGCATGCAATTTTTTTTTAGGAATTTGATAATGATATTCCACATCTTGAAGGGGGGATCCCTATCCTGGATCAATCTGTGGAATCTCCTTCCGAAGCACTCTCTCCCCCGCATGAAGCTCCAACCACTGATCAAGAAGACGCTTTGAGTGATGTGATTGATGTTGATTTTGGGTAGCATCAGATGTGCTCTAGCTCTGAAATTTTGTGGAGGGGCTAGAACACATGAGATCTCCAAGACCTATAAATCGTTTGGATAAATTTCGCCCAGAGTGCATTTTATTCAAATAATTAATTATTTCTAATGGAGCCTAAGTTAAAACTTAGGAAATTAAAATAATTAAAGTGAATTAATGTAAATGTGGGTGAGAAGCTTTTAAGTGACAAGGATCAAGTCTGTTTTAATCTTAACTGTTGATTAAAGATTTGATCATGGCCGTTGATCCCTCAATAGGAAAAGTATAAAGGAAGGCTTGAGGGTCAGTTGGAGAACACACACACAGAGTGAATCTTGAGATCGAATTCTTCTGACAGAGCAGTGCTCGGACAAAGATAAGATCTAAGTGATTCAATGCAGTGAAGGGAAAAACAGTTATTGGTAGGAGGATCTTTTCCAGGACAAAGAGTACATAGCAGGGAAGCAACATAGGAAGTAGTGCACCCACTAGGAGAGGTGATGCAGTCCCCAAAAGGGGTGACGCAGGGCCACGCAGGGACTGCGTAGTGTTTCCAAGAAACAATCCGAACTGCGTAGTGTTTCCAAGAAACAATCCGAGTTTTGCTGGAGATCGAGGTTTCTGGGCTTGGAGGGCTGAAACTTGATCTTCCGAGAGGTAGATTGATTCAGAGAGGAGGTGACGCAGTCATCAACCATCCCCATGCAGGCCTACACATCTACTGTGCAAAGGGAGTTGGGGTTTCACCAGTTCAGATCTGGATCAACCGTAACTTGTAAGGTGAGATAAACCTCACTATTTTTTGTTTGACTTGAATTCTCTGTACTGGATAGCCAACAAGGCATCCAAAGTTTGTACTCAGAAAACTGCTGTTTAATAATAAAAATCCTAGATACGCTGCACCAGTTTCCTGCATTGGGTTTTTCCGGGGACGTTTAGTCCAAAAATAAGTGTCGTTTGTGTGTTTGTCTCATCTTATTTTTCAGTACTTGATCTGTATATTGGTATAGGCTGCAATGTATTTGCATTAATGTTTTCTTTGAATAACTTGTTAAATGAAAAACACAAGTAGGTAATACAAATCAGTTAACTGCAGTAGGATTTATGGTTGTTAGATTCATAATTTTTCACAATTGAGAGAATTGGAATGCTAAATATTGATTTAGCCCCATCTCAGTCGTCTGAATAGCTTGGGCCATCTCGTAAAGGCCCCTCTAAAATGGCTCTCCAAGACCCTTGAAAGTGTTCGTCTTGTTGAGGTTGGAAAGACAAGAACAAGAAGCTCTACTAGACAAAATGGAGGTGATGTAGACAATTCTGATTCACCTGTTGATATGGATGTCTCTTATGATTGTGAATTAAATTTGTCGACAAATTTTGAACCAACTTCCTTCAAAGAAGCTGCTTCTCATGATGAATGGAAAGAAGCAAAGCAAAAAGAATATGATGCTTTGATAAAGAATGGAACTTGGAAGTTGGTGGACCCTCTTGGGAACTAAACTGATAGGATGCGAGTGGGTCTTCAAGAACAAGTATAAATCATATTGCTCATTTGACAAGCATAATGCTAGTTTCATGGCAAAAGGTTTTGCACAGAAGGAAGGGGTCGATTATGAAGAGACTTTTTCCCCCACAACAAAATGGGCTACCATCCAGACTCTCTTTGCCTTGGCAGCTTAGAATGGTTGGAAAGTCCATCAATTGGATGCAAAAACTGCTCTCTTGAATGGAGATTTGAAAGAAAATGTTTTAATGTCTCAACTAGAAGGATTTGTTGTGAAGGGACAAGAACACAAAGTATGTAAGCTAGTCAAATCCTTGTATGGCCTCAAACAAGCACCGCAGCTTGGTACGAGAAATTGATTGAGCATCTTTTGAAACTAAATTTCAAACACTATGAAAACTTTATTGGTCAAGAAATTTGGCAAAACTGTTGTATATCTTGTGGTGTATGTAGGTGATCTTTTGATGACAGGGAACAATGAAAATTACATTGCATCCATAAAGAAAGAATTAAGGAAAGTTTTTGAAATGACAGATTTGGGATGTGTTCACTACTATCTTGGTATTAAAGTAACCCAACATCCAAAGTTTATATTCCTCTCTCAAAAGAAGTACATTGGAGATTTGTTGAACAAATTTGGCATGACTTAGTGCAATCCTTTGACAATTCCAATGGAACAAAATTTGAAGCTCACATCCACTGAAGAAAATGAATTTGAGGATGCAACAAAGTACAAATAGCTCATAGGAAGTCTCAACTACCTGACTACTACTAGACCAGACATTTCATTTGTTGTTGGAATCCTTACTAGGTTTATGCAAAAGCCTTGTGAGGGTCATTGGTCTGTTGCAAAAAGAGTTCTAAGGTATTTGAAGGGAACTCAAGACTTTGGACTCAAGTATACATAAGTGGATTACTTCAGCTTGATTGGATGTTCTGATTTAGATTTTGATGGAGATAAAGAAATTGGAGTATCTATTTCAGGTTATGTTATGAGTCTTGGATCAGGAGCTGTCTCCTGGAGGTCACACAAATAGTCAGTTCCAACAGATTCCACAACTGAGGTAGAATATGTGGCAATTGCAGAAGCAACAAAGGAAATTGTGTGGCTCAGGAAATTCTGGAAGATTTGTAGGAGAAACAAGTGCATTCTACTCTTCTTTTGATTGACAATACTTCTGCAATAAAGTTGGCCAAGAATCCAAACTTCCATGATCAAACCAAGCACATCAATACAAAGTATCATCCGATTCGACATTATGTTGAGGCTAAGACTATTAATCTACGCCATTATTCCATAAATGAGCAGATTAAAGACATCTTCACCAAAGCACTTGGAAGGGAAAAGTTTGAAAGATTTAGAATGATGCTTGGACTCACAAACATCTCTTCAGATTAGGGGGGGGGGATAGGAAATTATTGTAAATATTGCAAATAGACAAATGAGAAGATGAAGAGACATTGGAATACGAATTCCAATAGTCTCCCTCTTCTTGTATATATTCATGATTTCTCTTAATGCAAAATACAATTCGTAGATTTACTTAAACCTAGCTTGACGTTAACACTCGCTCCTGGTATGCTCTCCCAAGAATGTCTATCCACTTAGGGACAAGGTTTGTAACAATCAACCAATATTATGTTTGTGTCAGAGTGGTGACAGTCAGTAAGTATTGTTGACACCTAAACTTTGGGTGACAGGAAATTATTGTAAATATTGTAAATAGACAAATGAGAAGATGAAGAAACATTGGAAAACGAATTCCAATAGTCTCCCTCTCCTTGTATATATTCATGATTTCTCTTAATGCAAAATACAATTCGTGGATTTACTCAAACCTAGCCTGACGTTAACACTCGCTCTTGGTATGCTCTCCCAAGAATGTCTATCCACTTAGGGACAAGGTTTGTGACAATCAACCAATAGTATGTTTGTGTCAAAGTGGTGATAGTCAGTAAGTTATGTTAGGAGTCCTATTGTGAAATAAAATGTTTGAGAGGCTTTATTATCACCAAACTCTCAAATAGATTGAATCAAACATACAAGGAAGGTGCCAATGTCATTTCACATGGTTCCTCTCACTTCAAGGCAGTGCTTGCACATCTTAGGGGCCAATCCCTAGTAATACTCAAATATATGAAAATTCAGATTTAAAGAAGTGATCGACGCCTCAAGTGCAATGGTGTGGAAAGAAGAAACAAAAATAAATGTTGATTGGGTGAGTGATATACTTGAGACGTATCAACATAAAATACTATCAAACTACTTAAAAAATTCAATGGTCCCCAATGAAATTGGTTGCCAAGAAAATGATCATCTAACCGAAGATGCAAATAGAAGATCTAGTGCATCATATTAAACCATAAATCCTGAGGGGATGTACAGTCACTCCACATGATCTCTCTCCCATGTTAGGGATAGATACAATCACATTAATGACGATAGGAGGTGCCAATATGAAATCTTAAATGAACTCTACAATTTGACATGGAAGTGAATAGAATTTGAAAATATTGAGTTGAAAAAAATAAGGCAGAGGACTCAAGATTAGCCAAATTTTTTCTCTTTGAAATATCCATCTCTTGTACATCAGAATGGCTTCATACAAAGAAAGTATCCAATAATACTGAATATCAATAATAGGCCCTAAAATAATAACTTTATGTTGAATATACATGGAGGAGAAGGAAGGACGTGGGCTGATGAAGGGTGTGAAGTGACATAATAAAATGAGATACAGGGCATTTGGGGAATCTTCAAAAGGCTCAACTTGCTCCAAATAGTTCAAAACATGACACAAAATGGATAAAGTCCCATGATTTCACGAAATTCAAAAGATAAACCCTTCAAAATAACTTCTATCCTCTCTAAGCAGCTCTGAACTTGAAGAAAAGCGGCCAAATATTGGAATAGGTTGGGGAAACTAATGTTCTCGAACCAACTCGACAAACTCCGAATATTGTTGGTTGCCAAAAAAAATGATGAAATACTCCAAGAAGAATAAGCTCCAAAGGGTAGGAAGCACATGTTTATCCATTATCTGTTTCTTATGGAACTAGTAAATACTCTGAACTCTTTTATTTAGGATGGCGACCTGGATGATTACTACAAAATGCCTCACCTTGAGAATTTTGTAGACACTTTATTTTCATTTTTAACGTGAAGGGAGAAACAACTCAGCAATGAAGGAGGTTAGGGCTTTTGGGGCTCTTTTGTCGTGCAGTAAATTTGTGGGCAGTGAAGATTGAAGAGGTGGAGTGTTGATCTGGTTTTGGTGTTCAAATATTTTGTGTAATGGTATCTTCTCAGCATTTGAAGTAAATACTAAATTACCTGTGCTGAGATAACTATCAGACTGGCATGTTGATCTGCAGCTTGATTGGACATGAATGAAACTTTTCCCAAAGAATTTGTTTTTGCTCGTGTCATTAAGTAAATAACTTGATCCCCAAATATTTTCTAGGCTTCTCTCATCTTGACTCACAATATCAATAATATCTTTTGAATCTCAGTCTATGACAGGTAGAATAATCATACCTTGTAGTTATCCCTATGCCTGAAATCAATATTTCTGTCTCAACTAAGTTGTTAGAATCATTGCCAAGTCCTCTCAAGTTTCATTAAAGCTTGTAAGCGACCTTCTTTGTTTATCCCTTATCTGGCCATCACAGCCTGCATTGCTTTGATTCCATTTAGATGAATTTTGAAACTTATTTGATCTTCACCTTTACTGGTAAGATGGAATTTTACCTGTACGGTATACACTATATGAGAGTTTTTCCAAACGCAGACTCTTATGTGTACACTACGCCTTTCTTACAGACCTTTCACTGCCTTGTGAAAACATAAGAATTTCCATTTGTTGGATTTTTTAATATCTTAATTGTGTCCGTCAAGAGCTGTGTGAAATGGTAAACATTCTAAGGAATCTGTACGTCAATCGTTCTTTTGTTTGAAATTTCATAGCTACATTGGAGTTCTAGAAACTTGCTATTTTACTAATGAGAAAAAATTGTTTTCAGATGTGCTTTTTAGATGTAGATGTTGGAATGGATGAAAATCTGGATGCAAATGATGATGAATGTGATATGAGTAATCAAGGGCAAAGGTCAGTTGCTTCTAATGAATCTCTTTCTGCAGAAAACCGTCACCACAAATTTGTTTCTGCTTTTTTAACTTGTATTGTCAGTAATTATAGATTTGAATCTGGCACTCTGAGGACATTAGATTGCTGGGTTGGTTGTGAGGTTTTGCTTGTTGGATTTAATTATAGGTCAAACGTGCAGGATTGAGGGCTATGGATTTAAGATTCCTTTGTCTATTTGGTCAAAATTTTGACAGTGTTAAAGAGATGTACTTCAAAAATTATCTGTTATCTTCCTGATTTTGTTTCCTTTCTTGAGATTTTTACCTGCTGGATGTATGATTTTGAGGAGATACATTGGTAATTTGTTTCAGTCCTGGCACCTACATTTTCCTCTTAAGACTATCATTCAGTGTTATAGTAGGGTATTTCATGATGAGTCCCATCTTGTCTATTCTAATTCTTTGTTGGTAGTCAGTAGATGCACTCTTGTTGGGTCATTTCTACATTGAAATTTAAATCAGATTCCGTATGAGCTATGACTGTAGCTTACATTATCAACTTAGAAGTAAATGTAAATGTTGTTTGTCTATGAGGTTTTTGTTCTAGGAAACCCTAACAAACTATAAACTGTGACAGACCTCTCAAGCTTTTCATTCTATTTTTGATCGTGTATAGAGATTCTGTAGTTGAATTTGGATCATTTTTTCGGATAGTGATTTGGTATTGGGCTGAGTTAAACAATATTTAATGCTATGCTTTTGGTGCAGACCTCTAAAGATTAAGAAACTTACTCGGTCAGAGCTGAATCGGAAAGCTAGACGAAAGGAACATCTGAAGATTGAGGAAGAAAAGAAAATGCGTGAGAAAGTTAAAAGAGATGTTGAATGGTATTCATTATTAGATCTACTCTTTACTTTTATGTTGATTGTTACTTGAGAACATACTTTTATAAATTGTATGGAGTTGCTTTCTTGAAGACTGGTTGGACAAGTATTTACAACCTTCTTCTTAGGACAATCCTCCTGTCTTGCAGCATACCAGTCATGATTAAAGACATAGAAAATGAGGAGGAAGAGAGAGAAAAAAAGCGACTTCGACGTGCTGTTGCTAAACAAGAACGACTTGCGAAGGGTCCCCCTCGGTTGGGAAGTTCCAAGTAGATTATGATATACTCTTGGTTGTCGTTGATTTAGTGCTTTCATTATCAACTTAAGATTACTGAATAAGTTGTATTGCCAGCTTTGCATTATCCAACGCATGCTGTTATCTCCTTTGTACATGGAAAATCTTCTAGTAAATATTTGTTCGTTTATGTAACCAATTTCTTAATTCATATAATGTTGTGTGCTGTATTAGATTTGTACCCGAACCTTTGCAAGTGCTTTTGTCTGAAGAAATTACTGGCTCTATTCGGAAACTGAAGGTTAGATTTCGGTCTTCACCCAGTAATTAATATGTTTGCATCTTTTTAGATCATGGCCATTTTCAACATCAGGTACTGAATATTTTAATGTAAAACATTGTATTATTTTTAATATTGAAGGTCATTATTTCAATGCATATAAGATGAGTAATTTTTAATGCTGAAGGTCATTGTCACAATGCATATAAGATGAGCTTGTTACGTGTATGTATCTTTACAGTATATGTGCAACATATGAGATGGCCGTTATTTTTCAATATACTAAACACTTGTCAGATTTTGAAATAGAAAGCCATTGTTGGCTTGGAGTTGTTTATGGATGTATGCTTCTGCATAGATTTGATTGGGATGTGCTGCTTTTATAATTTTCTTCTTGTGCACGTTGAACCTTGTTTCACAAGAAATTCCAACAGCTTTTCCAGTCAGAAATAAGTAAATAATCCCCAATAAGTGTGAAGTAATCCCTAAGAGATTCCCAGCAAAGCCTTAATTAGGAAATTTAACAGTGCTTATCCTATGTCGTGAGGTGTGCATTAAGCTTTTGTTGAATGCTTGTGTAGAAAATTTTGTATGTATTAGGATTGAGTGGGACAAAGTGGGATGTATGTATCGGTTAATTAGAAGTAATTAGCTTAATATCTTCTTTAGAAATTGATGTATATTCATTCCATGCTTTTTAAATTTCACATATATATGTTTTCTGAAAAACAACTTCGCTGAATTCCCTTTTTCCTGGAATATCCAGATGGAGGGGGTGCTCAACTGTCTGTGAGCAACTATTATCCCATTGGGACTCCCCAACAATTGATTCGATTACCACTCGGTGACTTATGCCTTGAATGATTGACTTTCACCTGATGAGCTATCCCACTGGGCTCCTTAAATGCAAATCATGGGATTGTGTTTTCATCCACTTATGTGTGCACGTTGTTGTAACATAAATTAACCTCATGAAAATCTGCATCCTAGGCAACTGTAGGTCATTAATTTCATCACCCAAGCCATTAGTTCTATACTAAGTCTCGTCACCCAAATCCACAATTAATTAAAGTCAGATATTAAGCATATATATATATATATAACTGATTTTTCTTGGCTAAGAGCTCATCTTCTTTGGACCTAAGGAAATAGGTTAAGGGCCCAAGATCAGAGGCATCTGGCGGGAGTGAAAGCCTGCTCCCTTACAGACCACTAGCGGGCAATTCCAGGCAGTGTGGTTTTTTGTAACAGCCCCTGGTTGATTTTCCATGTAAATAAATATAAGACCAAGGTGATGGGACACGTATTCCAAACTGAATGTTGGGCAAAACATAGTGATGGGTATCACTTCTGATTAGTTTATGGCTATGGAAATTGGCAACGACATTGACAAAGGTAAAGAGACATTAATTGACCTTTATTTATGAAATAAAGGAAAATAGGAGAAAAGGGAGATAAAGGGTCACAAATTTGCATGAGAGGGAAATTGAAGGAAAAATGAAGGAAAATGAAGAAATAGAGGCCTCAATGATAAAAAGGCTTCTGAGGATCAGTTCACAGCTTTTGCTTGGTTTAGCTTTTGGTCAGTTTAGCTTTTTGTCAGTTTAGTTTTGGAGCTCTCTTCTATTCACTCATTCTCTCATACTCTTGCACACTTAGAGCATTCTTGGAGCATGCTTGGAGCACTCTAGTTTTCACTTGGATTGGAGAAAGAAGGCAAAGGAAAGAAGGAAAGCACAAGGGAACAACTAGATCAACAACTACAGTCGGGTTGCTTTGTAGGTAACAGGATGCATGTGTGATTTCCTTGCTGATTTATGGATGCATGGTATATGCATGTGATTTTATGGGTATGTGCTGTCATTGACATGGAGGATTGCCTAGATTGACAGTGGTTTTAGCCTTGCCTTGCCATTTCCTAGATAACCATGGTGTTGTGGGTTTTTTCCACTTGATTGTTTTCTGGTTGGTGTCCAACCCCTATGATCTTCTTTCTGTATGACCCTCTTAGTTTCTGATCCTCTACAAATTTCTTACACACAACAACTTCAGTCTTCACTCAATCTCCACTGACAACCTTTGGTTTGTCCTTTTGTTCCTTATATGCTTCAAATTTTTGACATTTGATAGATTTCTCACTATCTTTTTGTGTCCATGATTTGTCCCCCCCTCTCTCCCTCTCTCTCTCTCTCATGTTGTTAATTTGATCAGAACATGAGCAAAAATTCTCAATTACAACTCGAAGAACTAGTTTATATCAATCTCCTCGTCAACTTTGTCTTTTCACATTCACAATTATTAGAAATTAAATTGCTTCAGGTTAATGTTGTTTGAAATTCACTGGTCTCTTCGTTTATGCTAAAATATAATTCGGATTGTGAATCGATTTTTAATCATCATTACAAGCTGTTTAGGAGCTTCTTTTAATTAACATCCCTTTCTTCTGTTCATACTTTATCAATTCAACCATTTTATGAATTTTGATGCAGAAAATGCCAAATTTCTTTTTAGGACGCCAAATTTAACAACAACAATTTTGGAGCTATAGAACACCAACATTGTCAATTTGCAGACCACTGAAACGCCAAATTTATAAAGCAAGTCAAAATCCAAATTTATTAAATGACGCCAAAATTCGTTTAGCACCAATTTTCCATTAACTGTTGCTTCTATCAATGGGCTTCTATTCCATATGCCCATAGCTATAACCATTGTGTTAATATTAGGCGCTAATCCTTTTCAATGCGCAATCCAATATCCAAAATCTTTTGAATGTGCCATGTGTGCACTGTGCACACCGCCAGACCACCGGATGCTCGAATGGCTCTGGTTGTCGCATGCTTGGAGGTCCCCATGCTGATCCCCCAGACCATCGGATGCTCGAATGGTCTTGATGGCTTTCACCTCTGGATTGTCCAGATATACATATAGCCCGGATCTATTTTGTACAGTTATGGTCCACTGCCCGATCATCACACTTTTTCTGAAAATTTATAACACAGAAAAAAAACGTTTACCAACCGACCCCTTTGGCGCAAATCCCAATGCTTCACCACATCATGCGTTGATGTCATCAAAACACATGGTTGCCTCTTAGTGGTGCGATGTGTCTCCCAATTTTGGCCCACTCGACCACCAAAAAGGGGTAAAAAAAACCAGCCATGTGTCTCATGTAGGAATATGCCATGTCATCATCTTGCCACATCATCGCCACCAGATATATTAACACATCCTCGTCATCCAATGGTATGTTGCCATGTGTCACTTTGGCATTTGTACGCCACTTCATCAAGTACGCCATCTACAACGTTATTCATTTGTATGGAGGGGGGATCCGTTATTTAGAGGTTTTTCAGGTTTTTCTTTTGTAAGATTCTTTTAGGGACGAATGTCCAAATACACTAGAACCTTGAAAAAAAACTGGAATTATGACTTATTTGCTGAGTAAATCCAGATTTGGCTCATTTACTGTTTTGCGAAAGTGCACAACTCTCGGATGGCTTAGATATCTAGATATTTGGATGTGCTTGTCCCCTGGAAGTCTTCATGGCCTGGATAAGTCCAGATTGATCCAAATGTCCTTCAAAAAATTCTTGCACCCTAGATTTTTCACATGTCGGGATGGGTCTAGATTCTTCTATTCCTAAACCTTTATGTACTTCAAACTTTGGTTTCTCATCAACCCTTGAAAGTTTTGCTAAGTGTTATGTACCATTGGAAAGGTCTCTGAGAGGACTACACAATGAAACACTTAGTTTTCTCATTTGAGTTGAGGCATTAAGGAAAAAATGCCTTAAAATATTTGAAGCTATAACCTCCATTCTTGACTCACCAAGCTCCCCCTGGACTTGACACAAACCGACAACAACGATTCAGCTCTGACATCAATGGAAACACTGACAACCTTGACATCAATGGCAACACTTTGCTAATAGTTTGATGATTTATTGGAAAAACACAAGAAGCAACAATTGGAATATTGAAGAGAAGTAGAAAGAGAACTCTAAGATTTTAAGGGTGTGACTTCTTTCCTGATCACATAAACAAAATATTGGAACAATGGCCAATATTTTATTTGTTATATATAAAGGTATGAATAACAAACGACAGGTTATACATGCAGCTTTGAAAGAGATGCATACAAATCAATCTGAAGGATGGAAACAAATATTGCATAATGCCTTGACATTACACAAAGCAGAATTGGACAACATACATGAAAGAGGAAGATTGGTATGCAAAAGCAAAAATCATTACAGATTAGGTGAGATTCCCAGTTGAGAAGCTGGATAGGGCCAGAGAAATTCTAAGTGAAACAAAGGTAGAAAGTATTTTGAAACAAGGAAAAGAAATCTACAACAAATTTGTTCTAGGGAAAGTTAGGCAAATTTGACATGTAAAGGAAGTGGCCGACTAGGCCTTGTTCTCCTTGAATATTTTTGAGAGTAATCTAAAGCATATAGTCCCAGATAGTCATGGAGTTGCCCAAAAACTGTACCTCAACTAGCTTTCAACACTTCAATAGTACTATAAGAGACTACTTGGTACGAACAAAGTTCATATATGCAACAGGATACTCAAAAGATCTGAAATATGTAAATATCCATTATAGGACAATTAATATATTAATATAAAAATGTTGAATGTACAAAAGTTATGATATTGTGGTTACAAATGAAGGCATGCTTATATACCTAGGCAGGTGCCCCTTAAAGAATGGTCATGTCTTTTGAGATATCTCTCGTCAAGACACTAATCATTGTTAACTATTAATTATTTACATTCATCACATTGCCTCCCCCTTTTGAAAAGCTTTTTCCTCAAAGCTTATTAATGAAAATGCTTGGGATCTTTTCTGTCTCGTAATGTCTTCTCGTCTTTCTCAATTCTTGGAACTATCATTCTCGATGATACAAGACAATATGAATTTTTGAATGTGCTACAAAATTGTCGTACTGTGAAATTATCTGATCATCCCAAATTAATTTTCTGTGGAATCTTGCAATTGCTGGAAACTTGAGATGAAATTTTGTCATAATGCTGAGTTATGGTGACATTGACGTTCTTGGGAACATAAGTCATTTATTTCTGGTTAGATTTATAAGGATATGCAAACTGGTTGACATTTCTGCTTTATGATTTGGGTTTCGACAAGGAGTTCTTGTGATCTGAGATACCCTTAGCATGTTTGTAGCGATTTCTTGATTTACTTGAGGTACCTGATTTCTTTCTTGCACGGATGGTTCTTGGTTAATCACAAGATCTTCACTTGAAATTTCCGTCATTTGAATTGCAACCTCTGGGTATGTCTTCTCTTCAATTTGATTGCGATCGTTCTAAATCGTGATATTATTTGGATCAGTGTTTGTTCCTTCTTTCCCAACTTGGATTCTTTCATTTGAAGACTTCAATGCTTCTTCTTGAGTAAGTTGTTCTAACTTGTCTTTTACCGACTTTTTGTCACTCTTAAGCTTCTTTATTTTCGTGAGAAGGTTTTGATTATGATTCCTTAAACATGAACATTATTTTCTTTTTGGATTGTTGACTTTATTCTTAGTGTCCTTCTTCTCATCTTTCAAACTTTTGATTTGTTCTAATAAATTTTGATTAAGATTTTTCAAGTGAAAAATTTCTTCTTCTTTCTCTGATAGGCTCTTGTTGAGTTTCTTCTCAGAACTCCCCTTCTCTTGTGCTAATTTGTTCTTCATAGTTTTACACTTTTTGACTTGTGCAAGTAGTTTTTGACTATGATCCTTCAAATGAGAATTTTCTTCCGTTTTATTGGATACGACTTCTTCAAGCTCCTCTTGCTTCTTTGATATTGTTTTTTTATTCTCTTGAAGCATCAGTTTTGAAATATCCTTAAAGCCTTCTGATCAAGGCATTATCAATTTTGACTTCGTTGTCATGTCTTGGAATGTGATCATCTTCTTCTTATAAGGAAGATCGAAATTTTTTTCTCCATGTTTAACAAGAACGTACCTAGTTCTTTAAACCAAGATAATTCGAAAACTCGGTCAATCTCTTCGTTAAACATAGTTACTACACCAAATTGAGATACACACTAATATTCATCAATTATTACTCCCAAATTTTTAATCTTGTATTATGCTTCAAAACTAGAGGCTTCTTTATTCTCAATTATATTTGATCCTGGAACTAATAACTGATTTGCTAAATTAACATTGATGTAATTTTCCTCATGGTCCTCGTTGATAATGATATTAATTTCTCTTCCTTGAATATTTCCCATTAATGTACATAATCCATAACAAGAGATCATGCCACCTTTACAAGAGAATCTTCCTTCCGTAATTTTATTAAAATTAATTTTAGGACTTTGATAGGTAAATATCGTTATAGTCTTCAAACAATATTTACCTTAGTACCAATTTATACACTCCTTTTTTCTTTTAAGGATTTATACCTAAAATTAGGTATTATTTTTTTAATACCAATGTTCCACCGAGTTTTCGGGACGGGGAAATGCGGGAGCGAGGATACGCACAAGGGGGACGTATATAAGCAACCCCAAAATTTAGGGAAATTTCGGGGAAACGGGGGGACGTCAGAGCCATAAAAATTATAAAATTATTAAAAATTTAATATAATACTAAAATTTAAAAAATAAATAAATAAATTTAAAAGAAATCCCAACAATATGTTAATAACTAAATTAGTAGATAGTAAATCTTATTAATTATGAAATGCACATCTAAATATGATCATCATTTCGTATTATACAATTGTGAATTAAAATTATCATTTGACATTTCTGCAATCATCAATGTAAATCTAAAAATAAATTACTAAATTGAATCTATCATTTGACATTATGCAATGTTTCGTCTAAATTCATCATTTGGCAATGGGCATTAATATTATGCAAGGTACATCTAAATTAAATTAATCACTTGACAGTTGAAACTACGAGATTTGACTTGCCTAGAAACTCAGATGATGGCTAGTTGGCTTTCCTTGAAACTCTCTCATTCAGATCACATGATGGCTAGATAGAGTGGTTAATTCGCTATCCTTGGTGTGCAATTCAAACACACATGCATTACTCATTTGCTTTCCTATAAGAAGAGGTTCAAGATTGCTTATACTTTTGATTTGAAGTCTGGTGGTCCGAGATCTGTAGATCTACTCATTACATTTATGATCTGATATCGGTGATTCAAGATCTACTAGGATGGCTCCACAAGTGCTAGGATGGCTCTTCTAGATGGTCAATTTGACTTGCCTAGAAACTCAGATGATGGCTAGTTGGCTTTCCTTGAAACTCTCTCATTCAGATCACATGATGGCTATATAGAGTGGTTAATTCGCTATCCTTGGTGTGCAATTCAAACACACATGCATTACTCATTTGCTTTCCTATAAGAAGAGGTTCAAGATTGCTTATACTTTTGATTTGAAGTCTGGTGGTCCGAGATCTGTAGATCTACTCATTACATTTATGATCTGATATCGGTGATTCAAGATCTACTCATTATACATATGATTTGAAGTCATAGATTCAGGATCTGCTCACTACATTTATGATCTGATATCAGTGATTCAAGATATGCTCATTATACATATGATTTGAAGTCAGAGGTTTGAGATTCTCTCATTACATTTATGATTTGAAATCAATGATTCAAGATCTTCTCATTATACATATGATCTGAAGTAAGAGGTTAGAGATTTGCTCATTACACTTATGATCTAAAGTCAGTGATTCGAGATTTGCTCATTATACTTACGATCTCAAACTAGTGATCCAAATTTGAGCCACGTCAGAAGTCTATTATCCATGCCTTGTCTTCTGTGATATGGTGATCACCCTCTCGGTGGTGATCTCTATTGGACAACTTGTTGACGTTGTGTTGCAGACATTTACATTGGAGACTTAACACTTGTGGATGCTATCTTGTGGTTAGTATTGTCTTGATGTATTGTTGAAGGATCTCTCTAAGGAAAAGTTTGGTTGGGTTTTCCCCTTTGTGGGGTTTTTCCCTGGTCTCTGACCTAAACATTGGTGTCTCTTGGTATTGTTCATTGTGATCTCTTCTTTCTGTTTACTACTATTGGTTGAATCCCTCAAGTATAATTGTTTGATGAAGAAGAATAAATTGTAAAGAAGAATAAGCTCACAAATAATAATCAGTAGTTCAGAAATATTGCTTGTACATCTTGTACTTGGGTTTTCAACATGGTATTAGAGCAGGTTATCCAAGGAAGTTGAAGATCGTAGTCTGCTGACTTTTTCTCTCAAGGAAGAAGATTCAGGTTTCGATAAAAGATAAGTAACCTTTTTCCTCAACTCTACAATCTCATTGTAATTTTGTCAAAGTGTCTTGAGATTATTTCTGAGGTCCGAGATAAATTCAACAAACATTTCTTTAGGTGACAAATTTGGGTTTTGTGGCCGTTATTAAGCCAAAGATAAGCTTTTGATTGGAGAGCTGTAATCTGGGCAAGATTAATTGTCTTCGTTGAAGTCTGGGGGACCATTCAGGAGGGTCGAAATTAGTAAAACCCTTGTGCAAACTAAACCTTGGTATTTTCTATGATCGGGGTCGAATTTGACCTCCTCCAAATGCTCATAATTTTTAGAGTAAATTATTGATGGATGTGACCAAATTGTTTGTCTTGAAGATTGATTAGATCTGGATGGAGTTGCTCAGAATTAATTCATTAGAAGTCGATTGACTGTTATAAACACGTTGGAGATGCCACAATAGAGAAGACTGTGTCATGGATAAGAGATATATTGTGCAAAATTTAGAGGAATGACAAAAGATTGCCTGACCAGACTCTAAGAATGCAACATAAAAGTGCCGAAGATCAGTGCAAGCCCTAATATAGAAGCACACAATGAATTTATTGAAAATTTGATGCCTAGTCTGCTTTCTTCATGAAAATAATTCACCAATAAGACACTAATTTTTTCTGCCCATGCAACAAAACTGTAGGCTTCTTGACTTTAATTGTAAAAATACACGAGGTATTTGTAATAATAATTTATTAATATATAAAATATGATAAGTGATGGTTGAATGTTACAATGAGGCCCTGCTTATATACCTAGGCATGTGGCCTTTCATGGCTGGGCATGTCTTTTAGACATGCCTTTTCACTTAGCTAATGACTACGTAAGATAATCAACATTTGATTATTTATTATTTATTATTTATTCTCTTTGTTATGAATTATATTCATAACATTGCCCCTTTCTTCAAAAGCTTTGTCCTCAAAGCTATATTATTGACGATTTCCTTCATTTTGCATTTGTCATCTCGGCCTAAGTAACTCGACGTCATTTTGCATTTGTCATCTTGTCTATTGCTGAGAATTTTCTTCATTTGCATATTATTATTATTTTTAATATATATATTATCTTTTTAAATAATTAAATAATTTAATTAATTAAGTAATTTTAATTAACTAAATTAATTTGATTATCTTAATTTAATTTATAAGGTACTATAATGTAATTTGATAAAAAGTTATATCAACCTGACAGTAGATTGACCACAAGATATACGCTTCACAATTGTATATACGTTCTGCTGTATAACTGAACTTGGCAGTTGATTGACCACGTGATATACAATCAGGCTCCACTGTATAACTAAACTCGTGTATTAACGAAATGTGAAGAGGAGGTGTGACGTATGGCAACACAACGCTTGACGTGGGGGCAACAACCCCTCTTAATCGACGAGTGCGCGTGTGGCTACTCGTTCATTGTTGGACATGACACAATCTGCGGGCGCTAACGGGGAAAGGCACAGCGAAACATTTTGGTATTGGAATACGGAACGTGTTGTATAGCGATTGACGAGGGGCGGAGTGGGAGCGGAGCACCGAGCGTGTCGCAACGCTGCAGGTGGATGCGGATCGGTGGGTGTCAGAATTTTCGAGGAAGGAGTCGACCAGAACGACCAACGTTATGAACACTGCATCGGGATAGCGGACATAAATTCTTTAGAAGGTGCCAGTGTTGCTGTGGGAACCAAGGACGTACAGGTTGGGGGCGTACAGGTTGAAAGGCACTGCATACTCAACTATAGAAAATGTAATTGTATGTGTAGCATCAACTGGACAACGATTCACAGAACCTCCATGCATTAAAAACTCCAGCAAAATGTCCCCAACACTTTTCACAACCCAGACTTCAATATATGGATATTTCGGGAGAGCCGTATCCACGGTGAAGTCCATATCTATGTCTTCGAAATAGGATGTTATTGCATCGAAAATATCTATTCAAGAAATCCTTTTCAGAATAGTAGAGATTCTGTTGCTTGTTCAATGTAATGGTTTTCAAAACTTTTGATTCTTCTAGATTATCAAAGAGTTGTCTCAGTTCTGAAACATCAAGATCCCAAAAGTGGTGACCCCCAAATGCATCAATATCCTCTTTCTTCTTCTCCCTAGATAACTTTGAAAGGCTCGAAAGGTACTCTGATCGTAATGGCAAGAGGGCCTTTTTTGTACAATGATCTATCACCCAAGAGTAATGAATGCCATCTCCATGCTTAACAATAGCGTGGTACTTGATTCCTGTTTTATCAATTGTAATACTGTAAATTACAGAGCCATTTAAGTTCATCGAGAATGAACCCCCATTTCCCCCCATCATTTTATAAAACTGCTTTAGTGAAAAATCTAAAGGAACATTCACAATGTAAAGCATTAGATTTACAAATATCAATGTCTCCCTTTTAAGCATATGAAATGGTACAACTGTACGTATCTGATTCCCTCCTTTGGAAGCATGCCTTCTACGTTTTGGTTTTACTTGATCCAAATATGCATAGTAATCTGCGACCTTTGTAGTACCACTTCTCAACTGTACTAAGCTCGTAAATGTTTGTACATCAAGACATTCATACCAATTCTTGCCATATTGCACCCTACGTATGCGTGGGAAGAGTAAACTAGAAGGAGGAGCAAAGACCTCTGAATTATTCATCCGTGCATGACTGGAAGTCGAGTTCTGTGAAAGACCTGGTAAAAATTGTGCCACCTCTCCTCCACGGTGTCTAGATCCAAAATAACCACTTATGATGAGAACATCGAGATCAGATCCAATGTTTATATAATCGGGTTTCAACTTAAGCCATTTTCCAATGCAGTCACCATTTTCCCATTTTGAATCTATATCATTCAAAATTATGCCTTCGTCTCTGTTATCAACAATTTCTTGAAAAATTTAGCAACTTCTTCAACACTCTTCCAGCTAGCAGGCTCATCCTTATCTTTAAGATCATCTTCCTTCTTATTATAATCTGAAATTGACATAAACTCTTCCTGGTCTTCTACAAAATGTAGTGATTCTTCATGATTATATTCTTTTTTTTTTCCACATTATCTTCATCTGAATCCTTATCGTGATCTTCATAATGCTCATCCACATTAGGGCCAGCTTCATCTGGATCCTCACCTTGATCTATATTAGCTTCATCTTGTTTTGTTTCTTTGCTGTCGCTATCATCTTCCTTATTATCAATTTCCGCATAATTTTTCTTAAAACACGCTGTAACTTTTGCACATGATTTTTCTAATTGCTCAAGATTTTCTTGAATTTTCCTAATTTGCTCAATTTCTTTAGGATCTACACGTAATGGCATATGGTACGGTAAACTATACGTTCATAGGCTCGTAAGACTATATTGTGCGGCATGGCTCTGATACCACTGAAGCAACAAAACTGTAGGCTTGTTGACTTTAATTGTAAAAATACACGAGGTATTTGTAATAATAATTTATTAATATATAAAATATGATAAGTGATGATTGAATGTTACAATGAGACCTTGCTATATACCTAGTCTGGTGGCCTTTCACGACTGGGCATGTCTTTTAGACATGCCTTTTCACTTAATTAATGACTACTTAAGATAATCAACATCTGATTATTTATTATTTATTTTTTATTCTATTTGTTATGAATTATATTCATAACATCATCCGACTATGAATGGAGGGCAATGTGTTCAAAGATATAATTGTCCAAGTAGAGGCGATTTATAGAAGTATTATTGGTCTGTGTAGTTTAATCAAAATATACAGGTTCCATCTCTAGAATCCTTTGTGTGAAATTTCGCAGTGTTGGTTTGTACATTCTACTCAAATCTAGTTTTGATAAGCAACATTGAGCTTTTTCTCAAGGGATTAACTCTAAGTTACCGGAAACGGTTAGGCTGACCATCGGAAATGTTGTTCCCCGTTTCTGATCCGGAAATGAAAATGGCTAGGCTAACCACTGGAAACTTTGTTCCCCGTTTCTGATTCGGAAACAGAAGCGATCCTTGCACGATCCACTTGAAAATTACAAAAAAACGTTTTTGCATTCTCCCACCAAATCGGAAACGACAAATCCGCTTTTGGATACTTTTTTTTTTTAAGTTTCAAATTTTTTTGTATCCATTTCCAGAAATTTGGAAACAAATCAAAAAAATCGTGATCCATTTCCGGATTTTCGGAAATGGATCCACTCCAAAAAAACGCCTATGTCGGGAATGGTTCATTGTTTTTGTGAGCTTGACTGGGAATGATGCATTGCTATGTTTTTAATATCGTATTGCTACGTTTTAATATCTTTATTGTTACGTTTTTAATATCGTATAGTGAGCTACCTATGCCATTACCATATCGTGCCGCCGAGAGCTGGAGCCTAGAGCATTTTGTTGTGAGCTGTCGCCAAGAGCTAGAGCATGGAGCTTTGTATTGTGAACCATCGTCGAGAGCTACAGCTTGGAGCATCCCTCGAGTCGCCGAGAGCATATGCCATAGCCCGAGTAGCAATTCGATAGCATCGCGTGAGTCATCGCTGAGCTCGCTGCTCGATTTGGATTGCCAAGAGGGAGATAAGGAGGGAGATAAGAGCAGAGGAGCCTCCAGGAGAGATAAGCTTGGAGCCAGTGACCACTGACAATGACATAGGGAACCAAAATTTAACTGACGTAAGTTCCTCTGAGTAAAAGCGTTTGAGGTTCATTTGTCCTCAACATTGTTGTCTCAAGTGCATAATTAATTGTAGGATTCTTCTCCAACTGTGTGCTTCTTTTGAGATGCATTTCCTTTCTTTGTGCACTTCCCAACTGTTTATTTCTTTTGGTCTTCACACCATAAGAACATTCAGGTTCCATGCCAGAGTCTTGCAGCGTCTTCCAGGCCAACTAGGCATCGTTTGCGCTATACTAGGCTCGTCATGTTCAGATTCAGATTTAATCTTCATTGTTTTTTCAACTGATTCTAGATATGAGAACATCTATGAACAATGACAGTGAAAATTCATAATTTCAACAAGAAAGTGATTCTAAATAAACATGTTCCTGCACTATCAGACTTCTTTGGATTTAATGCACAGATGCTTCCCTCATCAAATATAACATTGTACATTTTGCAATTTTTTGATCCCTTGTTGCATGGTCGGTATGCCTTCAACTATTTATCATATCGCAATAACATCTATATGTGTGCCCTTTACTATTTTGAAGAGTTTTTTTAATTTTATTTTACAGTTTCATAATTCATTTACATAATCATCATAATTCGTGAGTCCGAGACAAAGGAACATGAAATTGGAACTACCCCTAAAGTTGATCCATAGTCACCACTTTGGAAATATGTAACTATTGTTGGGAAGATCCAAGGAGGGGGGATCATTGGCATGGGTTTGCAGTGAGTGTAAAAAGGAGTTTAAGGGATCATACACCCGAGTTAAAGCACATTTACTTGGGTTAAAAGGCAATGGCATTCGAATATGCACTGGACCACTTAAAGCGGATGGGACAGATGGAAAAGGTTTAAGCAAAGAAAAACTTGCAAAATATCATAAAGAGTAAGACGATGTAGATGCTAAAGCAAATGAGGCAAATCTTGCCTCTCAATTCAAACCAAGGTTGCTGGGAAGCTTCTCCCCCCTCTCGAACCCGCTCCCAATTCGCGCTCTGAGCGGGAGCGTTTTGGGAGCGCTCGGAAGTGTGCTCCCGAAAACGCTCCCTGAGGGGAGCGTTTTCGGGAGCGCGCTCCCTAAATAGGAAAAATGCTCCGTGTTTTCAAGGAACGTTTTAGGGAGCATTCAGGGAGTGCATTAGGGAGCATTCAGGGAGTGCATTAGGGAGCGTTTTTTTAGGGAGGGAGCGTTTTAGGGAGCGTTTTTTTTACAAAGGGAGTGTTTTCGGGAGCGTTTTTTTAGGGAGGGAGCATTTTCGAGAGCGTTTTTTTAGGGAGGGAGCATTTTCGAGAGCGTTTTTCTGCTTAAAGACTTGGTCCTAAATGAAATTACTTGCTCTCCATTTGCTTAAATCATCCATTTGCCAAACTAACTATATTGTTAATATAATTTGTGTATCAACTATTTTTTAACATATTATGATACAATTCCATTTGGTAATGGCCATTATTTTATTGTAAACCCAGGAAAGCTACGCCCTTTAATAATCTTGAGACAAAATTTCCTCCCATAAAGTTGAATGGATTTTGTTCAAACTAGTTGAAAAACATACATCATATTCCTTTTATGCAAGGATTAACTGCCAAGATATGAGTAAAGGCTAATTTTCATTAAGGAATAAAAACAAAAACTTATCTTTAAGACTCATTGTGTTTTAGTTATTATAAGCAGAATATATGACCCTTTGAAACTCAGTATTTAATTCAACAACAATTTCTCTCCACTGTAAAAAGGGCCTAAATATTATGAGATCATTCTTTATACTATTATTAATGCCTTACACCTACTCCTTTCTTACATTGAAACCAAGTTGACAGTCCTTTGCAATCAAGATATGCCATCTTATTGGAGACAATGATGGATGACCGAAATATTTGTTGATGTTTCATGAATGCCTCTACCCTTTTAGGTCATGGCCATATTGCTTGCATGAGATGGGGGCTTGTGTATTTTCCGATCTACTGTTTCTTAGAGATTTTTCGACCTTAATGGCAAAGTGGGTAACCAGTTAATGAAAATGTAATTGCTTAAACTTTGGATAATTAATGATATGCCTTCTAGGTTGAATTTCCCATTTCCTTAAAAGAAATTAATTTATTCCTTAGCAACACATTCTACGTGTTCTCCACCTGTTGGACATGACGAATACCTAAGCATTCAGCTAAAGTGCAGATCCCATTCTCCCCCTGGGGACTCACTTATGGCTCTAAGATTTTAACTGTATTATATTTTATTAGGCAAGATCCCTTTTTTTTCTTAAGTGGCCATCACATAAAAAAGCATGTGGCTTTTTGCACAGTGATATCAAAATCAAAGTCCCAGTTTAAGCTGCCTAATGTGACCCCAACATTACAATATCTTACCGTATCTTTTAAGATGATATTCTGTTAGATGTGTTCCAAAAACTAGATGTATCATGTGATTTTCTCAATATGTGTTCAGTCTTTATTAATATGCCATTGTTTTTAAGATTTTAAAATCTTTACAACCATCTAGATTTCTATGGTTGACAATTTTCACATTATTTCATCCAAGACACCACAAGTTAGGGCTTTTTCATTTTCTTCTAGGTTACATCTTGGGAATTTGTGTAAATATTTTATTGGATCATTATCTTTAAGGGGTTGTCTGACATAAAGTATCTTCTCTTCATTCTTACATCTTTACAAGTAACCTTTAACATTTCTAGAGAAATTATTCTTCATTCTTACATCTTTACAAATACCCTTTAACATTTCTAGAGAAATTATTCACATTTTTTAATTATATTTTCTAAGGGAAGACAATGTCAACAAGCATTAAGGCCAAGCCTTAGAAGACTACCATTACCGCGATCTGCTCATATTTCAAAAAATAGACATTTCTCGTGGCAAGAGGGCAAACAATAGATAAAATAGATTTACTATTCTTTTCTAGTTTCTAGTAGTTTTTAACTTTTTATAATTGTTGAAACTTGACTATTTCATATTTAATTTGATATTTTTTGTAAACAATATATGACAATTTAAGTTTGAAGTTTGAAACTTTGAAGTTGGCAGTTATAAGTTTATAACTCTATGAATTATGAATATGATGCTTCATGAAATTTGAAAGTTGTTTCATTTCGTTTCATTTTATAACATTTCATTTCATGTTAAATATTCATTTTTGTAAATGTTACACTTAGCTTACAAGTACAACTATGATGATCAATGGATCGATGATGATAAATGTTATATATTGAATTTTGAAAGCTTGAAACTTTAAGATTGATGAATCATGAGACTCAAAGAGTCAATATGTTGAATGTTTCTAACTTCTATATTAGAAACATAATCTTCTAGATTAGAAGATTATAACTTCTAGATGATTGATGTTATATGGTTCAATCTATGTTTTTATGTTTTTTATGTCTAATTCATCATTCTACATGCTTTTGTTGACACATATGCATCAAAATATAAAAATATATAAAAATATATATATTATAAAAAAACGCTCCCCGAAACGTTCCCAAACCGGGAGCTTTTGAAAATGGTGCTCCCACTCTTGCTCCCAAGTAACCATGATTCAAACAACCAACAAGGTTGGGAACATCTTCATCAAAGCCTCCACTTCCCTCTCATGGAATTGTCAACCTTGGTTCAAAACAGTTTAATTTGGGACTGTTTGAAAGGAGTTTTAATAATGATGCTCGAGAGACAACAGATGCAACTATAGGTCAATGCATTTATGCAAATTGCCTTCCCTTTAACTTTGTGCAATCTCCTTACTGGGCAAAGATGATAAAAGTAGTGAATGAAGCCCCAAAATGGTATAAGAGCGCTGGAGATGAGAAGCTTGACACCTCAATGTTGAGTGCTGAGAAGTTAGATTTGGAGGCTAAATTAAGCCCCATTCGTAATTCATGGCACATTTCAGGGGTGTCCATCATTTCTGATGGATGGAAAGATCAAAGGAATATGCCTTTGATCAATGTGATTTCTCAGAGTCCAAGGGGGGCAATGTTTTTGAAGGTAGTGGATTGTGAAGGGCAGGTGAAAGATTCCCAATTCATTGCTGACATCTTGATTGAAGCAATTGAAATGGTGGGGCCAGATAATGTTTTCCAGGTAATAACTGACAATGCAACAATGTATATAGAGGCAAGCTTAATTATTGAAGGTAAATATCAACACATCTTTTGGACCTCTTGTGCTGTACATTCATTGAACCTCATGTTGAGCAAGATGGGGAAGCAAATTGAGTGGATTCAAGTTACTTTTGAAGAGACAAAAGAAATTCAAGCCTTCGTCACAAACCACCACATGTTTCAAGACATCTACAGGGAATTTGCGAAGTTGGAGCTCCTTAAGGTACCTAAATTTTAAAGTTCATTTCTTAAATTCTAATTTCTATGACTCTAAATTCAAATATGTAAATTGGATTATCAAATGTCATGATTCGTGAATCATAATAGTTATTCAATCAAATTATGATTTTTAATTTATTGAAAGTTGAAACATTGGCAATTTGGTCACAACAAGTTGCTAACACTAGTTTTGCTTCTCACATCATAGTTGTAACAAGGCTTATGAAGGTGAAAGAAGCATTACAATCAATGGTATGCAGTTCTCTTTGGAATCAATGGAGGCAATTCCAATCTGATAGAGCACAAGCAGTGAAAAGGTTGGTTGTTGATGATGAATGGTGGGATAGGGTGGAGTACCTCTTGGCATTTACTAAGCCAATTGTGGATTTGTTTCATATGTTTGACACATATGCCTAATTTGGGAGAGGTGTATGAGGACATTGATTCCATGATAGATAAGATAAGGGTGTTTATAAATGCCAAGAAGAATGACTTTGATGAATTCTTTTACAGGGAAGTAAAAAATATATTGACCAAAAGGTGGAACAAGATGACCACCCCATTGCACCTTTTGGCCTATGCAGTGAATACAAAATATTATGCTGCAGAGTTGCTAAGTGATTCAAAAAGAACCACACCAAGCAAAAACCTAGAAGTCTCACAAGGATTTAAAAAGACTTTTAGAAAGCTTTTTGCAGATCCTGAAATTGGGATTCGGATTTGTGCAAAGTTTGCTCATTTTGTGGGATTAGAGGGTAGGGGTTTTGATATTGATTGTATGTGGGACAAGAGGGCAATGGGTCCAATGATTAGTGGAACTACTATGGTGGGGAACTTCCACATATCCAAAAATTGACCATCAGGATCTTGTCACAGGGTGCTAGTTCCTCTTCAACATAAAGGAACTGGAGTACATATGGCTTCATCCATTCAGTGTAGCGAAACAGATTGGGCTCTAAGAAGGTTGAGGAACTAGTGTATGTTTATTCAAACATTCGCCTTATGTCACACAAGAGAGACGAATACAAATTTGGGGCCGCCAAATTATGGGATGTGGAACCAAAGTTGCCTGACTTGGATATGACATTGAATGCCAAGTCTCATATGACTTCGTTTGATGCGGAGTCACCAATAGGTGGATCTTCAAGTGGATATGGCAACAATGCTTCCACTTCTGGTCCTGGAGAGGATGTGGTTCTTAATGACAAGAATGAAGACATATTTGATGATATGTAAATGTAATTTATGATGGTGTTTTAACTTTTAAACTTTTGAACAACCATATGAATTATGAATAATTATAGTAGACTGCCAGTCATAGTTCATTTTGTACTTTGTACTATGTAGTGCGCATTATTAATTTTGGTGAAGATGTTGTAACTTGTCATGTTGATGATTGAAATTTGAAACAAAAACTTGATGATATGTTGAATCATGAACGTTATAATAATCATTAATGATGATGACAATGTTTATGCTGAATTGATGATGATGATAGATGGTAATTGATTATGTATTTCTAGATATAGAATCTAGATTCTAAAAGATGAATGGTAATCTGAAATTCTTATTTTGTTATATATATACAATCTTCCACCGTTTCCGGGACGGGGAAACGCGGGAGCGGGGATATGCACAAGGGGGACGTATATAAGCAACCCCAAAATTTGAGGAGTTTTCAGGGAAACGGGGGGATGTCAAAGTCATACAAATTTTAAAATGATAAATTATTAAAAATTTAATTAAAAATAACTAAATAGAAAATCCTAATAATTATTCATTGTACATCTAAAGAATAAATATGATGATCATTTCATTTTAAACTATTATGATTTATCATTGATTCATTTATGAATTATCATTTGTTATTTCTGCATTATAATTTAAATTTATAAATCTAGATTATAAAAGTAAATTACTAAATTGAATCCATCATTTGACATTATGCAATGTTCCATCTAAATTCATGAATCATCATTTGGCATGATGCAAGGTACATCTAAATAAAATAAATAAATTCATGATTTGACAATTGAAATTCAAATTATGCAATGCACATCAAATTTTAAAAAACGATTAAAAGTAAACTCATCATATGACAATGACAACGACATTATTTTTTTTATTTTTTTTAGTTTTAACAAGTTATAACTTATAAAATTATACTATATAGGTTTAATATAATTTCATTTTTTAAATTTTAATATAATATAATATAATTAATTAATTAATTAAATTAAATTTTTAAGTTTTAACAATTTGATGTTTTAATATAGTTTAAGTTTTTCTATTTTTTTTGTTTTTTTTTTTTTTTAAATTTGTCATATATTTAAATATGTAAATTTTTTAAATTTTTAATGTTTTATAAAAATTAATAAAATGGGGGGGACGCATATGTCCCAGTTGCGTCCCCCCATCCTCTGTCAAGGGAGTCGCGTTTTGTTGCCCGAAAAACACCCCCCCGGAGTTTCCCCAAGTTTCCCCAAAAAGGGGACGTGGGGGAATGCCGGGGCGTGTCCCCCACACTGGGGGACGCGTCCCTGTGGAACACTATATATATATATATATATATATATATATATATATATATATATATATGTACCTTTACATGCTGTATCGTATCCAAATTTTTTGAAAATTTGTTGTATCATTTCAAACCCCGTATCCATATCCGTTTCAGTGCAACTTAGCTTTTTCCTCAACTCTTCAATCTCATTGTAATTTTGTCAAAGTGCCCTTATGGTACTCGTTACTAACTGACTGAAATTAGAAGTCTTCAAAGACCAAATTCTTCAAACCTCTGTCTTGTTTCAGGAAGTCTGAAGCCCTAATACCCCTGGACAAATATCTCAAGGCTGCAGAAATAATTTTGAAAATCTGAAATATCTCCAAGTGTACATAAGATCTAAATCGTTAGTTTATATCTAAATATGTTTGAGGACATAAATTCATGATGGAAGGTGCTTTGCAAAAGTCCAATCATCTGTGTCTAGTTCAAATCTCAAGGGTTGAGTAATCTCAGATCGAATGTCTGTCATAAGATCAAATGATGACTTGTTTTGGCATACTGTTGTGTCCTGATCAAAACTTCAGAAGGTATATTATTCAAGCATAAAAGGTAAAGGATCTTAACTATGTCAAGAAAGTATCCTAGAATTTGCAAACCTCAGCTAAAGTCACCTAGAGACATTTTTGTTGATATAAAGTCGCCACTTGAGATCAAAGAGAAATTCTTGAGATTTCAGATCTAGTAAAACCAATTCATTGTTTTCAATTGAATAGAAGATGCTAACTCTCTTTGTCAAGAATGTCTACAAGTTTCTTTGTTGAAAGAAGGTCGAAGTTCTGGAATCTTCAATCTCAATATTCATTAAGGAGCAGATCAAAGTATCCACGAAAAGCGAAAGTCTGGAAAGTCTCCTTGTTTACAAAATATGGAACAGCATTCTGTCCCAGGAGATCTGGAACTCCGTAAGATTAGGGAAGATGAGAAGAAAGGGCGAGTATAAGAGTTATGCATGGCACTGTTCAAGCACCATGAATTTGTCCCCTTACATACTGAGACAACCCTGACCTGTGAAAGAGAAAGATGTAAAGCAAGATGTTGTTTTGCAAACCAAATCAAGTCTAGGCCAGATTGAAGCCTCTCACCTTTTCTAGAAAGCAATCTAATACTAGCTTGAAAAGAAGTTGAAGGGATCTGTCTGCAACTAAATTTGCAAGCATATTATCAAATCGAGTAGGATATCCAGGAAGCCTGTGTGAAAAGGATTAAAGTCCAGGACTAATGTAGGAGGTGTAGCAATGAAAGATCAAAACTACATCTTGTAACCTAAACTCTTAAGGAGCTGATAATGAAGGTTCATTCTGATACATATTGTCTAGTCCAAGTAGCCTGAACCAGTGATGATCAAGGACAATCATGAGATAAGTCTGAAGATTAAAGTATGGTTGTCATCTCGGATCTCAAAAGGTCACTATGAAGTAAAGCTTGAGCATAGTTCAAGTTTCACCTCTGAGCACACGTCATTAGTGGCAATCGAATCCTTAATCCGAGACCTTAAAGTAACCACTATGAAAAAGTTTACAAGTCTCTATGGAATTCGAAGGCGATTAAGTTTGTGAAACTTAAGTAAGGTTAGGATATTATCATTCAAAGAAACTACAAGTACATTATGTCTTCTGAATTTCACCTTTGTGGTTAAGGCATGGCTCTGTAAGGCTGAGAGGAAGGTCGAGCTTCAATCCTCGTGAAGATCTTATCTCTGAGTTGACTTTAACACGAATGATGAATTACGTTGTAATAAAGCCGACTGGATCAATCTAGAATGCATTCTTTCTGTCATTGTCAAAGTCTGGTTAAATGTCTGAAGACTTGTGCAAATCAAGTATCTCTTGTCTAATCTCTCTTTGAACTTCTACAAGTGATGAATAGCTGAGTTATAATGTTTCCAAGTGGAGGGAATCATGTATACATTGTGCACGTTGACAGTCAATTAGAGATGTCATAAGCCCTGCTTCATGACTCATACTCGGATAAGAAACGTATCACTGTCAGCCTGCATACAATGAAAAAGATATCAAGAATCATTATCTTGATCCTATTGGTGGAGAACAATCTAATGACAATTTTAAGTTCATTTGTTAAAAAGGAAAAGACCGAGTCCCTGCTGTGGGTACTGAAGAGTGATATTGTTCTTGGTCATCCATGATTGATTGACGTGTAAAGGTTTCTGACATTTGAAAGTATAGGGTTTTGATTCTTGAAAACACTAGCATGATGTTGACATGATAATGTTGCAAGAATAATACTTCTGTTACAATGACGCAAGGGTATCTCTATTTGAAGAGATCAAGGAGTTAAGACTGATTGAGATTCTATGACATTTGAACAATTTGAACAAAATCTAGGGTTTGGAAGACTTGATGTTTTGATTAGATTCCAAGAATAGGGTTCGTAAACCCTAGATTAAACTTAAAAGAGTATTAGGGTTTGGCGTTAAAACCCTAGTTAATCAATTGCAAACCCTAACAAGACAGAAGGGGTTGGAGAAACCCTAGGGCTTATGGGCTAAGCCCTAGGACTGATTGCTTGCGCCTAAAAGAAGATACCCTAGCTCCCTGATGATGATGTGGACGAGGATGCAAGAAGACCAAGATCAAGAGGGAGCTGATATACCCTCAAGAGAAGTACACTTTCTCTAGAAAAATAAATGACATGTATCCTTTCCTAGTTTTCAAATTTTGCTCTTGTTTTTCAATCCCAACCCACATGTTTTGACATGCTGATATAGAATTTCTAAGCATTCATTTGAAACATAAAAGGGTGCTTCTACTATTTACTTTTGCACCACTGATACTAGAGGAAATAGCAAGCACACACAATGATTTGACACTTTGTTTTGTTGGCCCTCGAAAAACACCACAGTGGGGAAACCTAGTGCTAAATGAGGATTTTATTTTTGCTTCTTAAAGGAATTTATACAACAGAGAAAAGACTACTTATCTCCCTTTTATAAGTTTGCTGATGACACTGTGAGGATACAAGTGAATTGGGGCCACCACACAGTCCTTAACTCAGACTGATTCTCAGTCTCAAACTCTTTGCTTGTTCTCTGTGCCAATGCCACGAATTCAGGGCCTAAGATAGCAGACTTCTCCGTAAAACTTGAGCCTTAAACTCAGACAAGAATACTCCAAATTCTACGCTGAAGTAACCTTCACAATTTGCTGACAGTCTGATGTGTTTAGGTTCTGCTCCCACCCGAAATTTGTGATCTCTGTTCTGGGTCTACTCACCCGAAATTTTTGGCCTCTGTTCTGGGTCTTCTCAAAGGAAGGAGGAGAGTGTAGGGAGGCTGCTAGAGGAGGCAGCTAGAGGAGCTCTAGTCTGCTTGAAGGGAGGCAGAGATTGTTCTTCTCATGAGATCATTGAGAAGAGACCAAGGAGAGCAAAGGATAGCAAGGAGGAAGGTTTGAAAGCAGAGGAGGACGACTTACCAAGTGGTAGAAAGTGGAAATTGCACATGAAACTCAATCCCGAAATTTTAGGAGCTCACATGTACGGATCTCGAAAATTTCGGGCAGTAGTTTTAGGCAGAATTTCCTGGTGTTCACCAGACCGAGTATGCTTGTGTTTGAGGTTGAGTTTATTCCAAAGTTTTAGGTGTGAGCAGGCCATGTTTTTCAGGGCATATAGGCCTAGAAAGTAGCTGCAAGTTGTGGCAGTTTTGCCCAGGTTGAAGGCTGAGAACCTCAGGTAGAAACTCCGAGCTGAGTCTGTAGGATTGCAGGTAGTATTCAGGGCAAAACTTCAAGTGGTTACCAGACTGAGTTCTGAGTGTTACCAGGCCAAGTTTTTCAGAGCTGCTCAGGCTGAGAATTGAAGCAGGAGTTGAGGCCGAGTTAGGAGGAGTTCTTGAGCTTCCTGTTAGCACAGATTTTGGGTTTCTTCCAGCATGCATTTCAAGGCATTTTGCAGTCAAATTGTAGGCAGAAATTTGAAGAATATTTCCGCTCATTTTGACATCTGTTACAAGCCACTGTTATATGCACAGAAATGAAGCTAAATCATAGTTGTGTTGAAGACTGTGTGAGAGCTCAAAAATCTATGCATTGTGGCAGAGACTTCAACTATCTTAAAGAGAGATAAGTGATTTTTTTCTCTATGTATATATCTCCTTAAAAATAATGAAGTCCTCTTTCAGCACTGGTTTTCCCCACTGTGGGGTTTTTCCAGGGTCAAGTTGACTAAAAACAATTTTGTACTTGTGTAATTTTGTGTGGTTGTTCTTGCTCTTTTATTTCCTATATCAGCTGTTTAAAAAAAACAAAAGTTAATGGTAGAGGTAGCCTTATGTTTCAATTTAAATGCTAATTTAATTTTTATCAGTCATATGTTAAGATGGACTGTGGGTATTAAAACATGAGCAAAAACTAGAAACCGTGAAGGCTACGACACAGTACCTAATTTTTCTACACTTTCTTGATTTTTTCCCGCGGAAAATCAGGGTAGGTCCACCTGAAGGGACCACGTCACCACACCCCCTGGCCAAACTGATCAGAGCCTAACCCCAAGGGCGTCGAGGAGAATTGAACCCGTGACCTCCCAATGGGAAGATGCTTTAGCAACAGGACCTCAACCAATTGAGCTAAACCTTGGGGCTTCTACACTTTCTTGATTATTTCTATTATTGTTTTATTTTTAGTCTCTTGTCTTTGTATATCTTTTTTGGTTGTATTTGTTCTTCCTTGGCCTCCTATGAGGATTGCAGGTACATTATAGTGATTGCCAAGGTCATGGCAATCAATTGAAGAACAATATGACAAGAAGTCTTGTGATTGATGAGCATTGGAATCAGAGGGAGCAGACAAAATCAGCTTGGCTGAAGTATTGATCTATGAAGAAAAGAAGTCTGTTATTACTTCCAAGGTGGCTAGAAGTTTTGAAGAACGATGCTGATCCGAATCTGCTATATGCTGACATTATCTGTCTAATAAGAGCTGAGGTCCTCTTTGCCTAGTTTAAGAGGGAGCTGATTAAAGAATCTTGGTTTTCACCCAAGATTGAAAGTATGCAGCTTGGTGAACTCTTTGCTGAAAGCTGGCAGGATGGACTGTGAGTCCATGGAAATCTTCATATTTGAGAATTTGAAGAATCTGGAAGATTTCGCTGTCGGGTTGATAAATCTGATTAACTAACTCGTTGAATTATATGATGCATGAATCTGCTGACTTTATTTGGACTGGATGCTAGAAGCACTTCGGAGTGCTGTGTGAGACTGAATAACATGAATATTTTTGTTGCATAGTTGACTTTTGAAGCAATTGGGGTTAGGAAGCTGTTTTGCTGGTTTGTATGATCTACATGTCTGCTGACGAGCATGTTGCTGATTGTCTAAAATTTGTTGCTGGAAATGAGATCAGATTGCAAGGATTATCTGATTCTGATTATGGAAATAGTACAACCGGTGGATGTTTTTGTCTGGGCTCTGCAATGGTTTCTTGGATAGTCTTTTGTGGCACTTAGTTCTGCTGAAGCTGAATTCACAGAAGCCTGTGCTGTGACTCGAGAAGTTATTTGGCTTTAGAAATTGCTTGCCAGATTGTTTAATCAGATGCTGGAAGCCACAGTGATATTCTTTGATAATCAAAGCTGTTGAAGCTGTCAGAGAATTTACTTTTCCATGATAAGTTACAGCATATTGGCATCAAGTATCACTATGTTCCTAACATTGTGCAGAAGGGAGCAGTGAAGCTCCAATACTTCTCCACAAATGAGCAAACAACTGATAGTGATATTCTGTCGAAGCCTTTCCCCAAACTTCAAAGGAACGTTTGTGTGTTTCAAAGATTAGCTAGGAACTTGTGGAGAATGCCTCCCTGGATGAGAGGGAACAATGATCTACCTAGATGATGTTATTCTTCCTGTGTCACTTTGACCAGTATAGGGACATTATCCCTGTGTCAATGTGACTGGTATAGGAAGAATGGTTTGACAGATTAGACATCATTTTGGACATTCATTCTCAGTGTCTTGTACTATGACCATAATAGGGATATTATCCGTGTGTCTTGTACCTTGACGAGTATAAGGAGAATGGTCTAGTGAGTATCTTCCTGTGTCTTGTACTTTGACCAGTATGGGGATATTATCCGTGTGTCAAGTACATTCACCAGTATGGGGATATTATCCGTGTGTCAAGTACATTGACCAATATAGGAAGATGGACATTTTCCTGTGTCTTGTACTTTGATCAGTATAGGTATATTATCTCTGTGTCAAGTACAATGATCAGTATAGGAAAATAGGTTTAGAGGCTACTTGGTTGGATGGGAACCTCTCAGCATCTAGGTCAGATCTCGTTTTAGAGAGAGATTATTGATGGAAATCATGCATGGATTTGCTAAATGTCTCTTTAGTAGACTATGTATGGATTTGATGTTACCATGGCTATGAGACATTGGTTGATTGATGTCTCTTGAGGAGTTCATGCATGTTAGTACCATGGTGATTTGGTACTGTTGGTTTTATGAAGCTGGTAATGCTGAACTCTTGATGATGCTGATGTAATCTTGATCCTTCCTTAGAGAATCCTTTCAACTTGATTACATCTTGATAGATGTTATGAATACCTCCCTAGCTAAGAGGCAGTGTTGAAGAATATGTAGCTATGGTGGGTCTTCATAATCATCACTGTACTTGTAACAATATGCAAAAGCACAAAAAGAAAAAATATTTATTCATTATCAAACATGTTCTTCATCCTCTTTATTAGAGAAAAGAAACATATGAAAGGCATGTTTTCCATGTCCTTTGCAAAAGAATGAAAAAAATTGAATTTTAAAGTGAAATTTTGTGAACCCAAGTAGACCAAGTCAGTTGCCCAAGAGTCAAGTCGGTTCATCCCTTCTAGAGACAACCATTCAGTGTTCACTTGATTAAAATCATATATATAGCCCATATAGATCCTCCTCAAAGACTCTTGACTTAGACAAATTAACTCTGCTCCATACGAAGGTTCTGAGGCTCCTGATGTCTGTGATATGCAAAGGATCTATGGCTCTTTGTCTCTACAATCTATGTGAGATCTGAAGGTTATTCATCTCTGTAATATATGTGAAGTTTATGGCTCCTGTAATGTGAAATTTAAGACTCATGTAATATGAGGTATATAGCTCCTGTGATGCGAAATCTGAGGCTATCTATCTTCGAAATCTGAGGCTGACAATATCTTTGTTGATGCGAAGTCGGAGGCTCATATATTATATCTGTGAAATTGTGAATGTGAAGTCTAAGGCTCTCTTAGAGACCTGAAGTATATATTATTGCAGATCTATTTGTAATACGAGAATTAGGGCATCTTGTCTTATCACAGTGGAGGGCTGACTTGGCACTTGTGGATAGTCATCTTGCTGGTATATTTGTCCATGACTTGATGTCTTGTTGAAGGACCTCTAAGGAAAGGATTGCTGGGTTTTTACCCCTGGTGGGCTTTCCCAAGGTAAAAAATTTGTAAAACATTGTCTCTTGTTTTGGTGCATTGTAATATCTACTTTCCTTTCATCGTTATTGGTTGAATTTCTGAAGTATAATTGCTTGATGAATAACATTAAATGATAAATGAATACTAACTCATTTCACAAGTAATTATCAAGAGTTCAGAAATAGTGCTAGTATCTTGTGCACTCTAGATTTTCAACATTTCCTAGGGTAAATTTGTTGTCTGAGGTCTCTATTGTGCTTGGCTGTCTCTTTGCAATCCTACTGTTTTCATTGCATTACTGTTGAGATTTTCTGTGTGTAATTGCTTAATGATATATGTGACATAGATAACTGGATTTGAAATCATTGGAAAATAATTATCAGATCAGAAGATTAGTTTCTACTGTGCATTGTTGTAGAAAATTCAACATCCCTCTGACCTACGTGATTGTTGTGCATTCATAATTAGACGCTTATTTTGCTTATGAATCTATATGGTTGAATGCAGGTGCATTCATTATTAGACACTTATTTTGCTTGAGAATGTATATGGTTGAATGCAGGTTTCTGTTAATCCAACTATAACTATTGGCTGAATATATGTTTGTATTTCCGTGAATACAAAGGTGTCAAGTGTTCAATTGATTCTGTAGTGTTCTTATTTGAACCCATTTCCATGCTTTTCTTACCCATCCTTGTATGTGACTGGTAAAACTTTTGGAGAATCGACAATCTAGTCGAGCTTACGTCCTTTCTCTGAATATACATGTTTCACAAGTTTCGAATAGCTTGCTTTTTTATAGACGATAAAAAATAATTTAATGTTCTGTAGATTTTGGAATCTATTTTATGTCACAAATGCTTCTGATGTGGTGCAGGGCTGTTGCACTTTAGCAAAGGACAGATTCAAAAGTTTACAAAAGCGTGGGTATTTTGCACCGCGTAAACACAGGTGGATAAATCTAACAAGTACATAGGTTAAATATTTTGATTACTGTATGAAAACCTTTTTAAATTGAGATTTATTTTGTTTTAGCAGGAGGACAAGAAGGATATAATGTGGTCACACCACAAAATACGATGCCATTGAGAAGGATGCTGGTACAGATAATTTCATGGGTGTTGGGCATGCCCTTTTGGTTATTCAAACATGGATCAAGGTCTAACCAGCAATGGGTTTACAATGCTTTATGAGATCAACAGATATGGCACAAACATAACTTGTATCAATATTATAGTGGAATTAGGCATGCTTTTATACCAAGGGATTACCTCAAAATCTTCTATGCCATGGACTCACCATGTAATACTGGAGATGGTGTGCTCATGTGCTTAGATTGTTAGGAAGTGGGGCATAATTTTTTCTTCAACTTGGGGGTGAAACCTTGGATAGTCAATCTATTCAGGGCATCCTGGATGTGAACTTGCAATTTTGTATTAAACATTAAATAACTTGAATTTTTAGAAAAATGAATCTGAGTAGATACTTAGGCTTCTACCAATCTGCTGTCTGGAACTATTAATTAACATTTGTCTGGTAATTCAAGAGCAAACTCCAAGGATATGTTGGTCTGTATTTTTAGAGTTTGCTGTTGAGTTTGTGGTGAAGAGCAATTATTTGTAGTTGACAAATGTTCAAATGCATTCTTGTTTTCGGTTTTGTTGTTTTCCATGGTTTGGGTTATCTACTTATTGGACCTGCTACTTACAGATATAATTGTACTTGCATGTAGAATGATTTTATGTTTGGGTACGTTGGGGTGGTTGGTTGACATGGACTTCTTTAACCGAGGGATTAGAACCAAGTTCAAACTCTTGAAATGAATGATATCTAACAGTTTAGTGTGCTTTAGGTGCAGAATTAAGAAAATATTTGTGAATCATAATATTCAAGGAAAAATCCAAAATTAATGAATCCCATTAATGTAGAGAATAATTGAATCCCTTATAAATAATGACCCACACTTCTAAGCGTGTTGCAACAATGAGTTGTACTGGAAAATTTGATCAGTTTGCCCAATGTGTAGAGTTAGAAACACCAGGCTAGAGGCACAGAGATGGATTGTTCTATAACCTACTTTCATTGTAGGATTCTAGTCAATAATGGAAAGGGTTAAGCTGTTAACGGTTTTTATTTCTTCTTTCATAATGACATGCGCAAGCTGTATCATAAAATTTCCAAAGTGTACAAATTTAGTCCTAAGAGTATCAGATTTGATCATCATTCCGGCAGGTAAACTGTATCAAAATGGCGTGCATCTTTTTAGCGTAGATTGCATTACAACAGTCTACCGATGAGAATTTGCTCTACTCCAAGAGTGAAATAGAAAGCAGGTTACAAATCTTTGTGTAGACTTTTTAATTGTATGAATTTAGTCCCAAGAATATAAGATTTGGTCATCACATTCTGGCTGGTAAACTGTGTTTAAAATGACGTGCATCTTTAAGTATAAATTGCATTGAAAAGGCTACCAATGAGTTTTTGTTCTACCCCAAGAATGATTAAAATGACGTGAACTATTAGCATAGATTGCATTAAAAAGTCTGCCGATGTGCATTTGCTCTACTCCTAGAGTGAACTAGAAAGTAGAATATAAATCTGTGTTGGTACTGCCTTTTCTTTTAAGGGACGGGCCCTTATTTAGAGGAAATATACTCCAACATGTTTTCAGGATGCAGCTTGCATTCATTTCAGTAGCATTTATGGCTGTATCCCAACCTAGGTAGCTACGGAGCTGGTGCAGGGGTGGGGGATGCTGGTTTTGAAATCCAAGTGCATGAGGTGCATCACATATATAGATATGTATGCAGCAGTCTAAAACACTCAATGAAATGGCCCTTTTGCAGCTGCTTAGAATAATAACAGGTGAAATTGATTTTATTTTTATATCTTTTTTTTTCTTTGAAATCTGATAATGATCCTTTTAGATTGATGAAATCACAAATATCAGATGTTAACATTGGACAATCAAGGTGTAGTAGGGGTATTTGAGAGTGCTGAATCCATTTCTGCAGTGAGAACAACAATTTGATAAATCCAAAATTACAATATCAGCACAGATAGGCTGGCTCAAATGTCATGTCTCAACCTGATTACAGTATGGGACCAAGTTGCAAAAGGAGCACTGACCCAGCCGCCCTTATGTCTCCACCAACGCCAATATCCAGAAAGAACGGTTCCTGTTTTTTTGTAATAGGTGCCACTATTGCAGGGATGTACATTGCACTATGATTTAGATGACACCATCCACAAATTCCTTTCTGCTGTTGGAATTCTTTTCCATGTTACTTTATCTCTTTATTATAAATGGTCCAAACAATAGTAGCAACATGACCCTTGTGCACATGGTTGAGGACCGTGCTTTTAGAAAGACAAGTGCCCAATATTAATTTGTAAGAAGAGTAGATGAGACAACAATGATCGAGGGAAGGTTGCTCTATTGTTGTGAATGGGTGGACATAGATTGTGAAACATCCACTTATCGACATGATAATCATGTATAAAGCAGGGCCTGCCATTTTAGAGCTATTGGTTGTTTTGGGAATGGAAAGTATGCGATGTTCTAATTTGAGCCTCTTTAGTATGATATATTTGAGTTGGTTTTGCGAATGTGATGCAGGTTGTGACATATGCAGCCACAATCTGAAGATCGGCTGGATTGCTTGTTCAAGATGCATACATGGATATTTTTGAAACCCGTTTTGTGTGCATGCACTAAAAGTTACAAAGACATACAACACGTAGGAGGGGAGAACATTTTGGAGACAATTTATTTACTTTGCATGTCCTATGGGGCCCTTCAACACAGTGGGTGAAAAGAAAATTATGAGAATTTGGGCAAGATGACCCAATTGCTTGGTGGAAGATGCATGGGGATAATGCTCCAAGGCTACTACATTTTGTTATTTGCATGTTGTTGCAGATTGCTAGTTCCTTTGAGAGAGGAAATGGTCCACATATGGCTTCATCCACTATATCAACATGAATATACTTATTGCTTCTAGGATAATGGAGAAGCTAATTGAAGCCAACTTGCACTGCATAGTTTTCTACCTCTTTCACACTAGAAGGAATTCGATTATTGAAGTGGGCCTAGTGGGGGAGGCACAAAGAGATGAGTAGGGAAGACTAGATGAGATGCCTAAATGTTTGGTTGGTGTATACTCCTGAGAGTGACCTTGATTGTGATAATGAAATTCATATTGATTGTCTCAATGACTTTCTACAATAGATGGATATGAAGGGTCAATGATTAACTCCTTGAAGCTCATTTGATGCCAATTTCTTGTAGCTAACCTTCAGTTTTCATTGTCCAATTTTCTCTAACATTCAGTTTCGTTGTCCAATTTTCTTGTAACTATCAGTTTTCATTGTCCAATTTTTGTGATGAATCACTTTGACTCTTTAAACTGTAGATAATTCTTTACTATTTACTAGTTTAGTGTCTACTTGATACTATATAGAATCTTAATCTATGTATTTCATTTTGCTATAAGTAATTTGATGTTTATATATTATTGATTAGTGTTTGTTATTTTGAATGTTATCTAGATGCATGGGGTATGTCACATATATATAGATATGCATACAGTGGTCTAATGTCCAATGAAAGGGTTCTCCTGTAGCTATATAGAAGATCCAACAGATAATTTTATATTAATGAATCACAGATATTAGATGTTAACATTGTGTAAAATTCCCTTCCCGGAATTTCTCGAAAAACCCACAAAGATTCCGAGTTTAAACTATCTGTCTCATTATGGAATTTCTACAAACAGTTTGTATTTAATGTCCTGTAACTGTATTTTCTTGTGTTTAAAGCAATGCTTAAAGAACATAGATAAATAAATGCTTACATAAACAACTCAACTCCATGATAATAGTTCAACATATTATTTCTCACTGAGATATGAAAGGTACAACCACTAAATCCGCTATTCTTCCAGTATAGATAACCCAGAAATAAGCCAGTAACATAGCAAACATTACATGGACATTGGGTAAGAATATAATGCACAAAAGGTAAGAACCTGGTACAAGATGGCTGCCAGCAATATGTAGACACAGTCTTTATGAGAATGTTTCAACACTTTACCACAGAGATTCATTGCCCATATTTATAGACATTGGTTCTGCGTTCAAGCATGAGGCGGCACACCCTCACCCAAGCAATAAACACAGGCTGAATATAATATGTCTCAATCCAGAAATAAGAAGAAATATGTAATCTGCTGAATAGAGAATTTATGCCTTTGGGGTAGAGCCGACACACCTAGAGAACGGGAATACACGTTTACTAGGAGAGAAAACCTCCTATACTGATAGTTATATGAGAACTCGGGTTGGGGTTGAGATGTGATAATAAACTTGTGCCACAAAGAGAAACTCGTGCCTTTGCAAGCTCAAGAACGCACCAGCAAAAAGGAGGTAAGCTTGGCCAGCGTTAAGGGAGGTACTCGACCCACTAGACACTAGTATTGTGTATCAGCTTGACCCAGTGTACAACAATAAACCTCTGTTTTTAAACACTGGTAATGTGTATCAGCTCGACCCAATAAGATGAGGATTCAGCCAGCAGAAGAAACGACTAAAACTTGTTACCTAATAGCAAGGAAACTCAGCCAAAGAACCTCCAACAAACTCAGCCTTTATGGATGAACTCGACCTTTGTATCTATGGTTAACTTGGGCTCTTATAGTTAGCAACTTGGATCTCAGATTTGGCTGGGAGTCTCCACATGAAAAATAATATATGGAAAACATAGAATCAAAAGATCAATTGATAACATCTCTTTGTCTCCTTATTTTCAATTTTTTTTTTTCCCTTGGTAGTGCGATGGTGATATCCGAGTATTTCACTCTTTGGACCAACTAGGATGTTTAGTTTCAACATTGAAGCTAACAATGATGACTAGCGTTTCCAAAACCTTAATTTTCTCTACAAAAACTCTCTAAGAGATTTTTTTTCTCCAAAATGCAAGTGGAAGAACGAGGAAATACTCTTAGTTTTTCTCTTTTTATAATTGAGTAGCCACTTTTGCTGCCATTTTACCCTTTTAATATTTTATTAAGTCACTTTAGGAATTAAAGTGAATTTTTATTAGCCTAGGATATGTTTCACTTTTCACCCCTTCACAACTTATAAAGTTTTCCGAGGCAAATCATGTTCCCTTATTAAAAACTCCACATTAGCCTATGAGAATTTATTAGGTTAGCATAACCCGTCTTATTTCTCCTAAGTAGTCGGGGACATTATACATTGGACAATCTAAGTGTGGTAAAGATATTCAAGGGTGTTGGATCTATTTTTGTTTTAAAAGCCTCATTTCATATGAATCCAAAGTTGCACTTTCGACAAAGATGGGCTTGGATTCTAACTAATGTTGCGAGTGGTAGTGGATTTAAATGACACTTCTTCTATTCAAAGTGCCATGTCCCAACCTAATTATAATGTCTGAGTAAGTTCCTAAAGGCCATTGACCCATTCACCCTTTATGGCTCTAACACAAATATCTATAAGGAAGAGTTCTATTTTTTGTGCATTAGGAATGTATAATGTAATTGAACATAATGATATAGATGATGCCATTGACAAATTCCTTTTTTATACTACAATTCTTTTGCATGTTATTCTATTTCCTTGTTATAAGGAGATATTTAGGGAATGAAAATAACAACACCCTCATTGATTGTGAGGTGCATATAGGTTGAGAATAATGCTTTTAGAAGGATAAATACCCAATATTAATGTGTAGAAATAGTAGATGAAACAAAAATAGTTGATATTATGTTGTTCTATTGTGTTATGGATGGGTGGATAAACATTGCAAAATATTCGCCTATTAACAACATAGTCACATAAGTGATAGGGCCTTTATTTCTTAGAACTATTGATTGTTTTGGAAAGGGAAAAGATGCAACATACCAATTTGAACTTCTCTCGGATGCTATATTGGAGGTTGGGTGTGTGAACACAGTGTAGGTTGTGACAAATGTAATGTGTAGATTCATTGGGTTACTTGTTAGGGTGGATACATAGATTAGCGTTTGCAAATTTCTATGGTGATGATCTTGACATTGTTGAGAATTTGAAGGGCTGTAGGTTAATACAAATTCTCTTCTAGATAATTACTTGTGAACGTACTTGAGGTACTTATGTCTTCTCTTCTTTTAGTTAAGTCATTCTTTCATCAAGTCAATTATCAAAACACAAAAACCACAAAGATTAGGTTCACAGTCCTTAACTATGTATATCAATCACTTGCTATTACAAACTGTTATTGACCATCCGCAGACTGTCTTCTTCCTTCAATTCCACATTCATAGATTAGCCTTTATCTGCACTTATTTATTGCCCTAATTCTCTGTCTTGTCCACACTTAATTACTGTGGTGCATCCACAAATTTTCCTGTGGTTGATCATGTTTGTCCGCAACTTCTGTAGAATCCGCACTATCTTTTATATATATATATATATATATATATATATATATATATATATATATATATATATATGCTGTCCCTGTTGTGGTATCCACACTATCTTGGTATATAGATACGCCGTCTCTGTTGTGGTATCTGCACTGTCTTCGTATGTATATACTTTGTCTCTGCTGTGGTAAACACAAGTCCTTTTTGTGTTAGATCCATAAATACTTCTTGCAATGGTGGCTCAGGCTTATCCGCAATCTACAAAGGAACCCACATTCAATTGTCTTTTGTCTGCATGATATGTTATCACTTACACGCACTGTCTTCTTGGGGAAATGTCAGAATTGCTTGCTTGCTTTATGACCGCATTACATGTGAATATATATATATATATATAGGACACTTCCCTTTAAACAAGCCGACTATATAGCTGAGAGTTAGGCCGACTACTTCATGGTGAATTATGGCCGACTACATAAGGTTTATTCCAACATTTATAAGGTGCTTCTTTTCTGCCTTTAAAGCTTGTCTTTTATCAATTCATTGAGGGCTGTTTGTGAGCATCTACCACAAGAGCTTGGAGCATAAATACATAATTACATGGTCAACATGAAGACCGACCTAGTTACCCTTTTCAACACTCCCTCTTAACTAGGGAGGTATTCATACATGTACATGGTTACTTTCAAACTGAAGAATCTCATAAGAAGAATCGGATTGGTAATCGCATTTGTATAACATCATATCAACCAACATTGTTCTAGTGCAAGGCCTTGACTAACAACCCCATCTCTTCAACGAGACAATGGGCTACAATGCTGGCGAGACACATGACTAATAGACACCACAGTCATTGTCTCTCCAAGGTACATACCCCACCTAGGTGTTCCCAGAGTATGACCTTCTTGGACTATTCTTCTCTTGGGTAGCAGCTAGTCAAAGAATATCGGTCCACGACTACTCTTATCTTGAATGCCCTATCTCATTCTCAAAGAGTATCGAATGCCAGATGATTACCCAATCCTCCATTCTTTCTTCTAGGTGAAGACCAGAATGATGTGTCTATCCATTCTCTTCACATGGCCTTCACTAAGACATACAACTGTTAGCCCTGGTCTAGTTCATGACACATGTAATAGAGAATCACATATGTCACTCCCTCTTAACACAGGGAGGACATATTTCAAGTTTCTTCCAAGCAAGAAACTTATCACCAGGTTCCTCATCAACCAGAGTCCTGCAACAACAATCCAGCTACTCATGAAGAGTTCCTCCCCTCGATGTCATGGATTTCGATATTGAGGAATCTTCAACTTTTGGCTTCATAGGGCACAAATCATCCATCACTTTCAGTCACGAGTCATGTCCACTGTCAGAAAGTGATTCATCAGTGTCTCTTATCTGGTCCACCATTATTCCATGCTGATTTCCTTCGAATCATCCCCAAGGATCATGAATCCTTTCTTATGATTAGCAGCCCTGGATAAATTCATCCAGATAAGCATGTACATATGAACTTTTAGAACAAAAGTTACCTTAGTGATGATATTTCACCATGACATCTTCCTGTAGGCATCGACATCCTTTATACAGATTGACACAACTCCTAATGATATGTTTTGTCAAGGGTCTTCTTATTTACCAGACTTCGGTCAGAGTCTACATATCTTCCTAGGAGATCTCCAAGTCACATCTTCTGGGCTTTCGGATGATCACTGCCTTTTGATATGGTTGCATTTCATGATCTCTTCATTTCTACACATTCTCCATTCCTAGGAACTTACAACCTTTCTAGTTTCTCGTTCATATACAACCACCTCATATTCCATGAGGACATATTATGTTGATTTCATTTGCCCGTGCACTGAGAGACACTCCTCCATAGATCATACTTCTAAATACAAAAGTTTATTACATGCAATCATATGACATGACTTCACATCATCCAATGTTTAGCATATAAATATATACATACCTCACACCCTTTTTCCCTTGAGTCATCCTGTAGCAATTTCTCAGGAATGAAGAGCTTCATTCTCTTGGTATGCTCCATCAATGTCCCAGAAAATATGTTTCCATGATGACCCTTGTTCTTGATCACTGCTTTTCATCAGTGATTTTTATCAAAGAGGTTTTCTCGGAGCCGATTCACCAATATCTCCTTCCATGCTCTCATCAGGGTGCTACACTACTTCCTATCATATAATCAACAGAAATCACTTAAAGAAGATGGTCTCAGTCGTAGGGTAGATCCACTGCTTCTTCTTTCTTTAGATTTTCTTTGAATCGGGTTCTTCCTTTTTCTTCAAATGATTGAGTTCTGCAAAACTATTGCCTTCAACTTGTCTTCTTCCATAGAAACCCTAGATTGATGAGTGAGGTAACTTCCTTATCCCATGATTTTGTTACCCTCATGATCATATGAGTTCTTGTTTCTTATACTTCCATGATGTCACTTTGCATCAAATCTTAAGTAGGATCTAGGAGCCATAAAGAGACTTATTATGAGGGAGACTAGTCTTAATGACCTCTTACTCCCTCTTTCCATCCACTCCTTCCATCCTTTCCGATGACATGAACTTTCTTGTACTGTTCATAGTTCTTCTTTCAGTTTCTTTTGTGTCTCCAATATTGTTCATGTGAGAGAACCTTAAGAGTTCCTTTCCATGAATTCAAAGGATACCCTTATCTATGACTTCAGTTATCTATGAGGACCATGACTATCCTCCTTGTTTTATGCAAGGATCTTTGGTAATACAACCACCGCATATATCTCCTTGCAAATCGAAGTCATATAACCAAAATGAAAATGAAAATGAAAGATACTTACTTGGCAAGTGAAGAGGAGATCTACACCTTGTTCTTCTTTGAATGATCTTCTTCTTAGGCTGTTCCAGACTTGAGATCTCATGTCATCCATTCGTGTAGCTGATCTTTCAGACTGTATTCTTCCAAGGCGAATTATGATAGTTTCATAGCTCTATTACTATGGTAGCACTAATGACAAGAGTCTTTATCCCTTCCCATCTATATTACGCACTATGTAATTCACACTATGTCATATGCACTATGAAACTTCAGATTTCAACGCATTCCATCAGGTGATATGTCTATGTCCCTTCTACTCATCAATCATAGACTTGATCTCACTTTTATTGCAGGTGTATATCATCGAGTTTGTCTCAGAATTGTTCCTATTCTCTTCTTAGTATATAACCCTGTTCCTTGTTCTACAATCTGTTGTCTTTTATCACATAAACCTCATAAAAAAACTTAGAGAAGGTCGAGGTTCTGTCCACCTTTTTCTGCGCAGTATATGGGGAATATATAGTTGACCCTGATTGCTATTTGTTGAGAATTTCACTTGTAATCACTTGTAATTTTCTCACTGATATCTATATATACCTGAAACTATGCTATCCGAGATTTGCTTCCTTTTTCAAACTTTTATACCATCGAGAATCTCAGATTGAGTCTGAACTGTGGGGATGTATGTATGCCAACACTGTGTTTAGGATGACTGTGTAATATTTGTGCTATAAGCACTCCAATGTAACCACGCTGAGATTGTAACCTCCAAACTGAAGTGGATTTGTATCACTGATAGCCCTTTCTTGTAACCAAAGCTCTAAAACCATGTTGAGAATTTGAAGGGTTGTAGGTTAATATTCTCTTCTAGATAATTACTTGTGAATGTACTTGAGGTACTTATGTCTTCTCTTCTTTTAGTTCAGTCAATCCTTCATTAAGTCAATTATCAAAACACAAAAACCACAAAGATTAGGTTCACAGTCCTTAACTATGTATATCAATCACTTGCTATTACAAACTGTTATTGACCATCCACAAGCTGTCTTCTTCCTTCAATTCTGCATTCGTAGATTAGCCTTTATCTGCACTTATTTATTGCCCTAATTCTCTATCTTGTCCACACTTAATTACTTTGGTGCATCCGCAAATTTTGCTGTGGTTGATCATGCTTGTCCGCAACTTCTGAAGAATACACACGATCTTATATATACATGTGTGTGTGTGTGTGTTCCTGTTGTGGTATCTGCACTATCTTGGTATATAGATACCTTGTCTTTGCTATGGTATCCGCACTGTCTTCGTATATATATACTTTGTCTCTACTGTGGTAACCGCAAGTCCTTTTTGTGTTAGAGCCATAAATACTTCTTGCAATGGTGGCTCAGACTTATCCGCAATCTACAAAGGAATCTGCATTCAATTGTCCTTTGTTCGCATGATATGTTATCACTTATCTGCATTGTCTTCTTGGGAAAATGTCCGAATTGCTTGCTTGCTTTATGACCGCATTACATGTGAATATATACAGGGCACTTCCCTTTAAACAAGTCGACTATACAATTGCGAGTTAGGCCGACTACTTCATGGTGAATTATGGTCATCTGCATAAGGTTTATTCCAACGTTGATAAGGTGCTTTTTTTCTGCCTTTAAAGCTTGTCTTTTATCAATTCATTGAGGGCTGTTTCTGAGCGTCTACCACAAGGGCTTGGAGCATAAATATATAATTACATAGTCAACATGAAGACCAACCTAGTTACACTTTTCAACTGAAATTGTGATGTCCAAAATTGCTTCACAGTAGACATTTTTATCGTCGACATTTCCATTCTAAACCAAGACCCATTGTCAAGACAAAGGTCAATAAACAATTGAGAAATGTATACTAAATAGAGTCGAGCAATGAAAAACGCTCAACAATATGAAATTAATTTAAATAATATTAATAAAGTAAAATTAATATATATAAATATTAATTAAATATATTAAATATGCATTAATTTAAATACAAGTTAAATGCATTAGTTTAAATATAAGTTGAACGTATTAATGCAAATTTAAACCTTATTAATTTAAATAAATATGCATTAACTTAAATTAATATATTTAAATATTAATTTAAACATATTAATATAATGAGATTGTCTTTCATATTGTCTTTGTGGTTCATCGTTGGTTCCGAGGATGAACCACATTAGATTGTTCGAAACGTCGACCAAATCTTAATGATGTGATTAATCCAAAAGAGAATCTCATTATCATTATGGATCACAGAAGTATAAGATCTAGCATATTAATATATTAATATATTAATTTAAATATATTTAAATTAATACATTTTAATATTTTTTTTGGTTGATCTAACCCACGAGGAATTGAACATTGAATCTCTTGCTTTACATGACTTCGGAACAAGTTGACACCAATTGAGCTACACTCCGTGGAAAATATATTTTCAATGTTAAATAAATATATATTTATTAATTAAAATATAAATTATTGTAATTGTTTATTTATTTTTTATGCTTAATTATTATAAATTATTTAGCTCAATATATTTAGTTAGAAAAGTTATATTATAATTTACAATATTTTTAATTTGTTAAAGTTATTTAATGATATTATTTAAGTTAAATTAATTTAATTTATTATATATTAAATTATTCCATTCCTTAATTAATGTCATTAATGGTTAATGATATTAATTAAGGAATATAAGGGGGCAAGGTGGTAAAGGAAGGATGGGGAGATTATAATTTTGCGTGACCGGGGGACCTAAGTCTTGCTGACTTCAATCCCATTGTATTTGTTGAGATTGTTGGGGATGCTTCATGATTTTCAGAGCCTCATACATTTTTATTTTATAATAATGGTTTTTCTTATTATTATTTCAACGTCTTCCAAACATACATGGTGACTAGTCTTAGAGGAATGTTCTGCAAGCGTTGAGGATCTAATCCTCCCTTTTTTGATATCTACAACATGCTCCTTAAGTCTAATTTTGAAGGATATTCATGTTTCTCCAATGTAACATTTACCACATGAGAAATTGACTTTTAAATGTCTTTTGTTGGAAGTGATCTAGGCCATCTTTTATAGATCTCATCTTATGTTGGATAGTATCCAAGGGTTTGAACATGCTACCCTATCTAATGCTCTTCATCAGAGCATTGAGGATATCAGACAAGGAGGATGTAAATGAAGAAATAGAGTATCTGAAAAAAATGTTTTCTTGGACATTGGCTACAAGTTTAGAGACATCAATAAAGCCATAAATAAATCCAAATCCAAAGTTGCAACTAGACCCCCTTGATACACCGCTCAAACCCTAAATGGAAAAGCGTGTCTCCCTTACATCGAAGGTGTTACTGATAAATTAGCTAGGGCACTTAGAAAGAAAGACACACCAACCTTGTTCAAACCCTTGGATACTATCCAACATAAGATGAGATCTGTAAAAGATGGTCTGGATGACTTCCAACAGAAAGGCATTTATAAAGTCAATTGCTCATGTGGTAAATGTTACATTAGAGAAACATGAAGATCCTTCAAAATCATACTTAAGGAGCATGTTGCTGATATCAAGAAAGGAGAATTAGATGCCTAGCATTTGCAGAATATTATTCTAAGACTAGTCACCATGTGTGCCTGGAAGACATGGAAATAATCTTTAAGGAAAACCATTATTATAAAAGAAAGATGCGTGAGGCTCTGGAAATCATGAAGCATCCCCACAATCTCAAGAGAGACAATGGGATTGAAGTCAATAGGAGGTGGGCCCCCTTGCTCAAACAAAATTATAATCTCCAATCAACCAATCCTCCCTAACCACCTTGCCCTCTTTTATTCTTTATTTAATATCATTAACCCTTAATGATATTAATTAAAGGAATGGAATAATTTAAAATATAATTAATTAACTTAATTTAACTTAATTAACTTAAAACTAGCTTAATTTATATCATTAAATAACTTAAACAAATTACAAATATTATAGATTCTAGTATAACTTTTATAACTATATACATTGACCTAAATAATAAAACTAGCTTAATTTATATCATTAAATAACTTAAACAAATTACAAATATTATAGATTCTAGTATAACTTTTATAACTATATACATTGACCTAAATAATCTAGAATAATTAAATATAATTTTTTACAATCACACACACGCAGATATATATATATATATATATATATATATATATATATATATATATATATATATATATAGAGAGAGAGAGAGAGAGAGACGTTTTCTCTGGAATCTAGCAAAACAATTTCAAAAAAGAATGTGATTTTTTGTTGTTTAAAATATAGGCAAAATAGACTTTTTCATTGGAATTCGACAAAACAATTTCAAAAAAGAATGTGATTTTTTGTTATTTAAAATGCATTTTTGAATGCATAAATGGATTTAGTCTTTGCAAATCCAAACGATGAAACGCGAAACTAGAAGAGAATGGCAGATTATGGTCATATATGAAGCACCCACAGGCACTTATGATACACTTATGGAATTGGTGGTATGTTCAGTTGCCTTTTGTTAGATACTTTCGGGTAGACCGTAGATATCGTTTGTTTTTGCTATCACTGCATGAATCAATAAAAGACATCGTCCATCAACGTCAGAAAATAGATACAATGAAGAAAGAGTAGGCGCTAAATCTTTCGATACAGGTTTGGGCTATTTCCTAGCCTGATTGCAGCTGTGGACCAATCATTGTTCCAGGCGCTCGCATACACTTCATTATATATGATGTACCCTTGCATCTAAAGCTCATAACCTAGAGGCATATTGCTGTATCAATCAACAGTATGCCAGTGAACAAACTCCGAGAAAAAACTCCAGAATTCTACAAATTAAACTTAGGTTTTTAAAAATCTCTACTAGATTTTGATTAAAATTAACCAGAAAAAATGTAGTGAAAAATGCCATTTCACTACACCTATATATATGGGTTTAAATTAATATTTAAATATATTATTTTAAGTTAATGCATATTTAAATTAATAAGATTTAAATTAACATTAATACATTCAACTTATATTTAAATTAATATATTTAACTCATTTAAATTAATAAATATTTAATATTTTTATATATTAATTTTACTTTATCAATATTATTTAAATTGATTTCATATAATCGACTATTTTTCATTTATCTCTCTATTTTTCATTTATCGACTATTTGGTTTAGAATCGAAACGTCAACAATAAAATATCTACTGTGAATCAATTTCACACATCACAATTTCTAGATACATAGATATTTTTGAACTTCTTCTTTTGTACATCTAGAGTTTATTTGTGATGATCACTTGTTAACAGTACACTCACTTTAGGAAGGAATTACTTGAGCACACACATACTAGATATGCTAATGACTGTCTTATATTGGAGGTGCAACCACCATTGTATGCTAATAGAGTCCAGGTTATATTGGGGGGCGGGGGGGGGGGAGATGGATATTCAAGAATTGGACAATGATTCGTGGGTAGATTGCAATTATTTGGTGTCATTCTTAGGCTCTATAGTGGAGGTAATTTTCTATAATACCACATGCTCTTAGTCTTGGAGAAATCTATGAAACTTTTGATAACATTTTGTGTTTAGTAAGGAGTTTATTCATGAATAAGAGCCCTTATTAGAGTTTTAAATGAATCAAATTTGATTTATTGTTTAGCACATGTAGGTCCATTGAATGAACAAACTTTTTCCCATGGTAGCATATGTGGTTCATCCAAAATGGTATATGAAAATACTTAGTTGAATTCTTTTGATGATAATGCGCTGAAGAATGTCTTGTGTGCTGTGATCACAAAGATGTACAACACATAGGAAGGGAGAACACTTTGGAGACTTTATTTAATATGCACGTCTGAGGGGTCCTTTAAGAACCCTCATGCAAAGAAAATTGTAAAGACTTAGGGCAAGATACTCCTATTGGTTAGTGGAGGATGCATGTGGATGATGCCCTAAGGATGCAACTTCTCAATATGTCGCAATCTATGTATCAACCCTAACAAGTAACCCAATGAATCTACACATTACATATGTTGCAACCTACACCGCGTTCATACACCCAACCTCCAATATAGCATCCGAGAGAAGTTCAAATTGGTATGTTGCATCTTTTCCCTTTCCAAAACAATCAATAGCTATAAGAAAGAAAGGCTGTATCACATATGTGACTATGATGTGGATAGGTGAATATTTTGCAATGTCTATCCACCCATCCATAACAATAGAACATCATACTATCAACCATTTTTTTTCATCTACTATTTCTACACATTAATATTAGATACTTATATTTCTAAAAGCATTGTTCTCAACCTATATGCACCTCAAAATCAATGAGTGTGTTCTCATTTTCTTTCCCTGACTAGATTTGGTCGACGTTTCGAACCATCTAATGTGGTTCATCCTCAGGACAAAGAATGATTCACCCATGGGGGATGATTCACCATTTTTGGAGTAAAAAAGTAAAAAGATTAAAAAATAATAAAATAATAAAACTATTTTTTCAACTCGTATTTTGAACTTATCTCCCTAAGATTTTACTCACATTTCGAGCAGGAATACTTGTTGGATGTAAAATTTAATTTCCCATCCAAGGAGTACCCATGCACTCTTCTACACAAAAATGAGAAATACATGAAAAATGTGATTCCAATCACGTTTTTCATGTATTTCTCATTTTTTGTGTAGTAGAGTCCATCAAAAGTATGCAACATGGGTATTCCTTGGATGAGGAATTAAATTTTGCATCAAACGAGTACTCGTGATCGAAATTTGAGTGAACCCTTAGGGAGATAAGTTGAAAATACGAGTTGAAAAAGTAGTTTTATTATTTTATTATTTTTTAATCTTTTTACATTTTTACTCCAAAAATGGTGAATCATCTCCCATGGTTGACATCATCATCTTGAATCCTATTGGTTCTCATAAAGTTTATTTTGGTTGTACATTTTTCTTTAGGAGACCCATTTTAGACCTCAAAATTCCCCCAATGACAAAATGTCTTAAGCACTGATTCCTTGCCACAACCGAAGGATTGTTTCTTGAGATACAATAGTATTCATCCAATTTTTTTTAAACTTTATGTTAGAAGTTGTTATCTTGCTGAAATGGATAATCATGATCCGGGGAGGACCATAATTTTGAGGGTCTTTGGGAAAACATTATGACAAGAATAATATGTATTCTATTTAATGTGGAATCGTGTTGGTAAGATGGGATGAAGGGTTGCAATGGGTCAGGATACAAACCTTTTGTTGAAACCTTAGTTAAACTGAGAGGCGGGGAGGCGGGGGGGTGAATCAGTTTAACACATTCATAAACTTTTAAAACTTTCAATTAAGCTTATTTACAACTTAATTTCATGATCAAATTTATATGTGAACAATCTTAATATGTGAGCAGAAGTATTAAGATAATGTGACAACAGACTTATTATGAGAGCAGGAAGTATTAAGCAGATTAAATAAACCATATCAACAAATAAACATCACACACAGAGACAACATATATAAGTGGAAACCCATAAAGGGAGAAAACTACATCTTATTATTGTTGTGATGCAAAGGCAAGCTCCAACTCCCTCTCACCACTGATTTTCTGTAGGCACCAACCTACAGGAGGCTCCAACCTCAATTTTGCAAGCTACAACTTGCAAGGAAGCTCCAACTCCCATCAATTTTCTCTTCTTCAATTCTGCATTCTCTAATCTATCTCTGCATATCTATGAGATATTATTTATAGAAATTTCCTTATGACTGTTAACATTCCTCAGAGTATTTGAAATGGATAGCCATACCTCTTTGACTACTGCCTTCTCATTTCTTTTATCAGCTTATTCAGAAATATGTATTAATTTTAATTTTACAGTGGGATTTTTGTTTTTCTCCGGAGACTTGCCAATACATCACCAATAATGTAAAGCCAATTAAAAGAATTTACATTCAGTTACAATATGGACTTCAAGTTAACCCATTCAAAAATCTCACCCCTCACTGTGGTTTTTATTTATTTATTTATTTTTTAATTTTTTTTTTTAATGCAGCTGTCTCTATCTTTTTCGTTTCTACATGTTCTCCTGTTCAGTGCCGCTGTGTAACTGGTGTATAATTAAACTCAACCAACTCTAATATAACTCAACCAACTCTCGGCGTTATATTAAAACCTTTTTAACCTCTTTCATATAATTATAATAATGTCCATCACGCATTCTTGCCCCATACAAGGTTCGACAACCAATATATATATTAATGCTTGACTTTAATATTCGGCTCTTGTTTTTATAAGTCCTGGCATATCATACCCCTAATTCACAATCCTCATATGTCGGAAACCTTACCTGTTCCAATCCTATGATTAAACCAAAGTGTAACCTTATTCATGCGCCTCGGATCTTTATTCGACTTCACAAATTTGACCCACAATGGTCCACTATACAAGATGGAAGTTATATCTCATAGTATAAATCTTCGTCCAAAATAGTAGGGTCTATTATTAATGAGCCTTAGAGTTATTCGCTCAATTCACTACAACCCATCATATCAACTTAATTCATATTCGACCCCTCACTTTTCTCATATGGGCAAGTTACAAGTCAAAAGCTTGTCTTTAGTATAGTTCAACAAAAATTTCATGAAATGCTCATGGAAATTCATTTAATCGCCCCGTCAACACTTAAAGGTATACAGGCTTTGGTTAAACCACAACACGACATACAATTACATTCGGGCCCACAATGCATTATACTCTACCTTTATACATCGCGTTACATGATATATATACACTCCCCAAATCAAATGATATAACACATTTTCGGGCCCACAAGATCTACCTCGTCATTCAATGGTTAGAAACTTGTCGCGTTCCAACCAAACTCTAGACTCCCATCCGACGGATGGTGCGCAATATCGCGCGGTTAAGTTGCATGAGATTTAGAACTCAAAAGCTGCGCGATGGACTCGGCCCCAACGCTTAAATGACCCTTCTCATCCTATGGTTGTAGGCTTATTGCATCGACTCCGATGATCCAACGGACGTAATGCAATATCGCAATTTTTATTGATCCAAGCTTTAATGCTTCAGATTTACGCGAAATTCGTGGTTTTCAAATACTGCCCAAATACACGTGTCATGCACCAATGTATATCGCATTCCAATTGAAAAAACAACTTACCACTTAAAGAACCACGCGATACTGCCGGTTTCCAAACTCTGGGTTTACTGTAGCTTCAAGGTTCCATCCATTTGTTAGCTCCGGGTTCCATTTATTATAAATCCGCTTCAATGTATATTTGTTCTCCATTATTCGTTTAACTACACAGTTTGTGTATTAACCCTGCATTATGACTTAGATCATATATTTATCAATTCTTTCGACCATATATATAGAACCCCACTGTTTTTTTGCTTTTCGGTTCCGCCCTTTCTGCATGGTTCCACATCTTTGGTAAGGTTCCTTCCTTTGATTTACCCTCAGATGCATTTCTTTATAACTTCTGCCTCTGTTACTTGTTTATCTTTGTTAAAAATGTGGCTTCACCACTATTCCACTGATTTTTGGTTCTGCTGTGCCTTTAAACAACTCCACTCTCTTACACCATTAGTATTGTATCTCCCATTGGTTGCGCATCCAAACTGAGTTTTATTTGCGTCTAACTGAAGTAACCCTTCTCTGCATTTCACAGAGATTAATTTGTTCCACTCAGAGGGTAATAAATCAAATTCCTCCTCAATATAATAACTATGGAAAGAGGAATCGAACCCTCTCTCAACTATACTCTGTCCCTAATAACCTTATATATGCTGCTATAGTGCAAATAAACTCTTACTCTGTTCTTCTCATGCTCCAACCCTCTATTTTCCTATAAATGTTACTACACCATTCACCAAAAACCCTGGGCCCCTCTTCCTGTCTTCTCCTTTGCCTTTGCTGCTGTTTCAGGTGCTACTCCTTTGCCATCACCTTTGCCATCAATGACAACATTTCCAACACCTTTTATGAATTATATAGTTAGATTATGGGATCAAAGCATAGAAATTCATGTTGAGAGTTAAAATTTAGATGATATTCATATGTACAAGAATCTTTGCTATGAAACCAGCTCACAAAATGGAAGAAAAGATAGATCAACGCCTTAGAAATCAGCCTCTTCGAGGGGGAAACCTCCTTTACATTACATAAATGAACAATTCTTGGATAACACAAATGAAAAAACCTCATTTCTATATACAGGAGTCCATGGGGTCACAATATAATCCTAGCTGACCTAACAATAATAAGGTAAGGGCACAATAATAACAATATGGGGACTATAGGGGTACAACAATAACAATAAGGGGGATACACTAACAAAAATAAGGGACTACACTAGTAATATAGGGCCATAACATGCCCTTGTCCTTCAAAAAAGTGTTTTCCTCAACGCTTGAGTAGTTCTGGATGTTTCTATATAAAATTATCATCCTCTCATGTGGAATCTTTAGTGGGTAAGTTCTTCGACTTGATGAGATACTCTGAAATTGATTGATTTCGTAGCTGTCGAGTTCTTGTTTCTGTGAAAACTTTAGGTTACAATATTATTTTTCCTTCCTCATCAAGTTCTGGAAATATTGTTTGAACTAGAAGTTTGTCACTTATAACCTTCTTTAAGCATGAAACATGGAAAACTGGGTGCACTCGGGAAGATGCAGGAAGCTCCAATTTGTATGCCATAGTACCAATCTTTTGAAACACCTTGCAAGGACCATAGCACTTTGGCAATAATTTATTATCCTTATTAGCTTTCTTGAGGGAAATTTGTTTGTATGGTTGTAGCCGTAAAAATTCCAAGTCGCCTACATCAAAACTTCTCTCACCACGATGTTGATCTGTCTATTGTTTCATTCGATTCTGTACCAAATTTAGGTTATCCTTTAAGATTTGGAGAACTTGTTGTTGATGCTCGATGTGATCTTCCACTGCTTGAACCTTACAATTTTCTCTTAAAGATGAGGTGATGGAAGACAGATGATATCCATAACGTGCCATAAATGGGGTCATTTTTGCTGCAGTGTCGAAGAAAGTGTTATACCACCATTTAGCCAGAGGTAATCAATTGACCCATTGTGTTTGTTTATCAGATACAAAGCAACGAATATATCCTTCTAAACATTTGTTCACTATCTCAGTTTTCCCATCGGATTGAGGATGATAAGATGTGCTATGAGATTTTTGAGTACCCAAACAAGAAAATAATTCCATCCAAAAATTTCCAGTGAAAATGAGATCTCTATCGCTTACAATAATATTTGGGTTTCCATGTAGCTTTTGAATTGTTTCCATAAATGCAGTAGAAACTATACTCGCTTTAAATGGATGAGATAATGCACAAAAGTGTGTATACTTGGTAATCCTATCAACTACCACCATGATGACACTATTTCCTTCAGACTTAGGTAAATCTGTGATAAAATCCATTGAAACCTCCCAACATTGATTTGGTATGGATAAAGGCTGTAGCAGACCTGAGGTCTTAATTGCCTCAAATTTATTTTGTTGACAAACCAAACATTCTGCCACAAACTTTTGAATATCAGATTTAAGGCCATCCCAAAAAAAATTCTTTGTTCACCCTACGGTAATTTTAAAAAATCCCGAGTTTCCTCCAAAGGGAAAGGTGTGCAATTCCAAAAGAATATTTTGTTTTAGTTGGGAATTATTACAAATATATAAGTGATCTTTGTACCATAAAGAATCATTTTTCCAACTAAATGTATCCAATGTACTAGGATCTTGCTGCAACTTTTGAATGAGTGTCCATACTTCTTCATCATTCTTCCATTCCTCTCTTGCTTCGTTTATCCAATCTAGTTGGATAATAGAAATGGCACAAAGAAATGCTTCCACATCCTCATCCTTTCTTGAGAATGCATCTACAACAACATTTAGCTTCCTTTTTTTGTAGATGATTTTAAAGTCATAACCCAACATCTTTGTGACCCATTTTTGTTACTCTTATGAAGATAGTCTTTTTTCCAAAAATTATTTAAGACTATCATGATCAGTTTTTACCTTGAAGTGTCTTCCCATTAGGTAAGGTTTCCATTTCTTTAGTGCATGTAGTATTGCCAACTTTGCCTTCTAATAAAGAGATTTCTGTAATTACTTTCCTTTGATTGGATGACTTTCAAAAGAATGAGTCTTCCTTCTTGCATTAAAAAACCACCAATTCCATTCCCTGAGGCATCACATTCCAAAATAAAGGTTTTTGTGAAGTTTGGCGTAGCTAAGACTGGTGCTTGGCACATTTCCTTTTTAAGATGTTCAGAGGCTTTAGTTGCTTCAGGAGTCCATGAAAATGCATCTTTCTTCAATAATGTTGTTAGAGGTGCTGCTATTTTCCCATAATTCTAACAAACTTGCGATAATACTATGTTAACTCGAGAAATCCTTGCAACTTCTTTATGGGGTTGGGGACTTTCCATTATTTAATGGCTTTAATTTTGTTAGGGTCTACCTTAACACCCTCCTAAGATACAATATGACCCAGATATTCCACCTCTTGTACTCCAAATAAACATTTGGAGGTTTTTGCATATAAATTTTTCTCCTCCAATAGTTTGAGAACCCTGTCAACACATTAAACATGATCCTTCCAAGACTGGCTGTAGATTAGTATATAACAAAAAAAATACTAACACAAATTTTCAAAGGAAGGGTTTGAAAATGGAATTCATCAACCCTTGAAATGTAGAAGGTGCATTGGTAAGGCCAAAAGGTATGACCAAAAATTCATAATGACCCTCATGAGTTTGAAATGTTGTTTTTGGAATGTCTTCAGTGTTCATTCTAATTTGATGATATCCTAAACAAATATCCAACTTGGTGAAATAAATTGTTCCATGCAATTCATCCGATACTTCATCAATCACAGGAATGGGAAATTTATCTTTAACAATGAGCTTATTGAGCTCCCTATAATCCAGAAACTTGTGCCATGATCCATCCTTCTTGTGCGCCAATACTACTGGAGCAGAGAAATAACTTTGACTAGGTTGAATTATACTAGCCTCTAGCATTTTTGCAATCATACGTTCAATTTCGCTCTTTTGGACATAAAGATATCTGTAAGGCCTGATGTTTGGAGGAACATTTCCTAGAATCAAATGAATAACATGACCATGATCATGAATAGGTGGGAGTCCTTTGGGCGTTTTGAACACCTTGGAATGATTATACAAGAATTTTTGGAGATATGGAGAAATATATGATTTTGATGTTGGAACTTCTAGTGAGCATAATTGTGCAATGACACCTCATTGTTCTTTCTTCAGAAGCTTTGTCATGAAATTAGAGATTATTATCTTTCCTAGATTTCTTGTGATACCCTGTAATTCAACTTCCTTTCCTTCTGAAAAAAAATTCAAGAAAAATTATTGAAAATTAAAAGCTACCGTCCCCAAAGATTGTAACCATTGTACTCCTAGTACAACATCAACACCACCCATTGGTATAGAAAGAATTAGACTATTCAATACATATTACCCCTATGGTTAGCTTGATATTATGACACTTTCCAGAGAAATTTATAGTTCCTCCATTTACCACCATCACTTGACACTCTGGCGCTGGGTATAGGAAGCAATTCAATTCCTTGTCTCCCATACAATGAATAAAATTATGGGTACTACCCAAATCAATAAGCACTATTACATTTTTCTTCTTGATATATCCTTCTATCTTGAGAGTTTGAGTAGTGGTAATTCCTTCCAATGCCTTACAGGATATGGTCAGATTCATTTTTTCTTCCTCTAGGGTTGGTTCCTGGTGTATATCCTCTGCTTTTGAAGTTTTGTGTTCATTTTCTTCATCTTCTTCAAAATCTATGTAAAATAATTTCTTCTCAGCACACTTATGACCTTCAGTGTATTTTCTATCACAACTATAGCAAAGCCATTTTGCTCTTTTTCCTTTCAATTGTTGTGGCGTCAACCTTATAGGTTGTGGAAGTCTAGGAGTAGTAACACTTCCATATTTATAGTTGTGAGTGGTAGGCTTCCTTGTCGCCATCATTTTGTTTTCAATTTTTCTTGCCAACCTGAATGCCTTCTCCAATGTATCAAGTTCCCAAAGGCGAACCTCATGTTGGATGTTATCCTTTAGAGTCCCTATGAAGAAATCAATCCTATGTTCCTTTGGAATATTACTTACCCTTATATTCAATTTTTGGAAGTCCTCAATGTGCTCCATCATTGAACCCTTTTGTTTGAGATGTATCAATTTTCTAAAGAAGGTGTTACTCTTTGGATCCTCATAATGTGCTATCATTTCCTTCGTAAAAATTGACCAAGTGACCAACAGTTTACGAGAACAAAGCCATCGATACCATACAAACTGATTTTGTTCTAAATATAAAGTTGAAATGCATACCTTTTGTGTGTTTTGCATATTATGGAGCTCAAGGTATTGCTCCATTTGTAGTATCCAAGTTAGCAGATCCTTGCCATCAAACTTCCTCATATCAATATTTGGAATATGTTGGGTCTTAAATCCAACATTAGAGTCTATGAAATCATGATTAACATTTCTTTTGTTCTCTTCATGATTTTCCTCTACTACTTTTTCGCCATTAGAAAGCTTTTCTTGTAGCAACTTTGTCAAACCTTCCTTCAAACCTTCCATTTCTTTCTTCAAATATTCCATGTTTCCTTCTATTTCATCCATCTTAGCTTCCATGCCATTCTTCAAACCATCCATCTTATCTTCCACGTCTTTCTTCAAACCATCTATCTTAGCTTCCACACTTTTCTTCAAACCATCCATGTTGCCTTCTATACCATCCATCTTAGCTTCCACACCATCCATATTAGCTTCCATGCCTTTATTCAAACCATCCATCTTAGCTTACACACCTTTCTTCAAACCATCCATCTTAACTTGCATTTCATTTTTTGTTACTCTTTGCGATAGTGAAATTTGTTGCACTTGCTATTGTAATTTTGATATATAATGTTGCACTTCTTCATCTTCATGAGTCATAGTAAAGCATTATAAGGGCTTAATGGTTGTTGAATTATTTTTAGGGGGAATTTTAGAGCCCAATATTGATATCTCTGCTTCAATATGCCCTTGGAATCACATCAAACTGATTTTTCAAACAAGACTTATGCAATTTTTTAAAAAAATACACACCTTTTTCTTGCTTTTGAGGAACTTGATATTGAAACTGATGTATCTCTGTAATTTCGAATCCAAAAGTTTATATCTTCAATCATTTAGTTTCCCTCTGAATTATCTTTCCAATGCCATAGGTCATCCCTAATTTGGATTATTCAAGAAAAAGTTATGCGCAATCCCCCACAATGACCTAATTATGGACTAGTTTAGTAGAGAAAAATTGTATGGCGTGCCACATGTTACTGTTTCCTCCTTCGGCTCTGAAATTTATATAAAGGAAACTAAAGTCCGTCTGCTTTCTTCCACTTTTTGCATAATTCCAATCTGATCCTCAGAGAGAGAGTTATGACGATTTTCCCAAGGTGACCTCTTTGAGATGAAATTCGGGAGCCTGCAAAAAACCTAACTTCCACATATCATATTTTCGAAAATTTTGCGAACGAAGATCTGAATTTTTTTCACGAAGTTCCTCCATATTTCAATGCAAATGGGTTTTTATTTTAGCTTCCGAACCTTCCTTGAAACAAGGTTATAGAGAAAATTTCACGATGCCCTGTTTGAAGCAATGAAACCCTAGAATTCAAAGCACTGATACCAAATGTTATGAAACTAGCTCACAAAATAGAAGAAAAGATAGATCAATGCCTTAGAAATCAGTCTCTTCAAGGGGGGAACCTCCTTTTCATTACATAAATGAACAATTCTTGGATGAAACAAATGAAAAAACCTCCTTTCTATATATAGGAGTCCATGGGGTCACAATAAAATCCTAGCCGACCTAACAATGATAATGTAAGGGCACAATAATAACAATATGGGGACTACAGGGGTACAACAATAACAATACTGGGGATACACTAACAACAATAAGGGACTACACTAGTAATATAGGGCCCTAACAATATTATGAAATAAAGTTAGTTATAAAGATATGCTGAAGTACTAATGACGCTGGAAAATAATATAATGTGACTTACATAAGAATGTATAGAAGATTGGGACATTTTCTAGGATATGCATTTGATATTGATTAACATCTAGTATAATATCTAGAAGAAAAGTTGTAACTTGGTAATCAAGTTCGATCCTTGGGAACTATGATGCATGAAGGAAGTATCAAGTGGAGATAGTCAATGAGGATGTTGTTGGTACGAGAAGGTCACCATGGTGAGGTAATTCCATTTCATTTATGGTTTGGTTATATGGCTAGCATATTATTTTTGGCTACCGGGAAAAGGATGTTGCAGGAAAACATGATGAGAGTTGGGGAAAGGTCAACTATATGAATGAAGAGTATTGAGGGAAGCTCAATATCTAGTACATGAAAATGATGAAGTCGAGATGAGTCTATATTGGGATTGAAAGGGTAGTTGTGCAAGAAGATCACTTGAAGGTCAAAGGAGATACTTTCATTACGAAGCCATGATCATTGAGGAGGCTCAAATACATTGCGTTCATGTTAAATAAGAAAGTGATGAGAAAGAATTATGGCCTGGATCCTGTCACAAGAATGAAGAGTGGATATGGTTCCATGATAACTCGAAAGGAAGTAGGCTCTATGCGAAGAAAAAATGAACCATAAATCTATGGTGAAATAGTAGCTGATACTCTGAAGAAGACAAACTGTAAATGCTTGTGGTGTTGGATTCCATTATTGAAAGGAAGGAGTCTCCTCCAATTTTGAGAGGGAGGAAAGGAGTCTCCATGAATAAGGAGCAAGGTTATATTCTCAATATTATGGGAGAATAGGGATGTCCTCTAGGTTTGAGAGGGAGTGATAGTTGATATCACATGTGCATTCTTCTCTTCAGGTGATGAAGAGAGACTGATGAAGGATTGGATAATCATCTATGGTTTCCTTGAGGATAAACCATCTAATAAAGGAAAGGGAACCGATACTCCTTGAGGATTTGAATTCAAGAGGGGTAGTAGTCCCGGGGACCGACACTCTTTGACAATGGACAAGAATACAAGAGAAGAGTGGCCGAAGAGGATTGATATTCTTTGAGGAATCAGGGATGGAGATACAAGATATGAATAGTCCTAAAAGGACATACCTTGTGGACATCTGGATGGGGTATGTATCTTAGAGAGGTAGTGCGGTATCACACATAGAACCTCTTAACATAATGCCGTCGAATTAAATATGAGCTTGTCCAGTTAGGCCTCAGGGATAGTGTTGGTCATTATGATGATGATTCTTACATTATGTTTTACCAATGCGACTCTTCTTGAGAAATATTTAGTTTGAGATGTGATTTGTACTAGTTGTACAATTATGAATACCTCCCTAGTTAGGAGGGAGCGTTGAGAAATGTAACTAGTTTCAGTATTCATAGTCATTGTACTCATTTTGATATGTATCCTATGTAAGAAACAAGAAAAATAAAAGAAAATTATTATTATTAAAGCATGGGTTTCATGCTAATTATTGATGATATTTTAGGTAAAATCATGTTCTTCATGCTTCTAGGGTTTATTAGGTCTTAGTATTTATTGTCATGAGCCAATGGAGTTAACATCATTTTTATAAGACCCTTCCGGGAAATTTATAATTATAGAAATAATTATTTTGAGTCTAGAAAGTCCACGAATATCCACGAGTACAGGTCGGCCCTAGGATCTTCAAGTCAGCATAAAGGAGGGCATTTGACCCCTTGAGAAGGCTATATAAAGAGAAGTTCAACTTTATTTGGAGACACACTCACAAGTTCAATCTATAAGAAATAGTTTGATCTATAGCCGGGTAACTGGAAGAAGAGGAGAGAAGGTCAAGTAGAAGGAAGAAGGACAAAAAATATTGGTTTTTCGTCTCTATCTCTCTCACACATGCGAAATTATAGGGTTTCTAGGTTGTAGGAAGAGGTCGAAGTTGCAGTAGGATGAAGTGGAAAAAATGGCAGTTGGAAGGAAGGAAACTTTGTCTAGACTTCGTTGACCTTAGGAAGAGATTTCTTGCTCTTGGAAGGTACCAAAAGGAGGTCAAATTAGGGTTTATTTAGGAGTTGCAGGGCCAAAGTTGCAGATCGAGTTACAATGTTGTAGCTGGCAGGTCAAAGTTGCAGTGTGTAGAAGTTTGGTGTAGATTCAAGAAGGACTTGAGGAAAGGGTTGACTTGGTATTGAGATAAGAACTTGGTCTAGGGATCAGGTCTTTGTATATCATTTGAAGTAAATTATAAGATGAAAATAGTTTTTGGGTTTTCCCTTTGGAGGGGTTTTTCCTCAGCTGAGAGCCTACATCCGTGTCCTATTTTTTTTTTTTCCTTGATATTGTTTGATGAAAAAATATAACTAAAGGAGCATAAATAAGATAATTAAGATTCACAAGCAAGTATCAAGGTTAAAGAAAATAAGATATAATAAGCTGCCACTATTGATTTTCTAACAAAGGGATCGAAATATGTCACCTTTCCTACATCAATCCAATGGACACTTGCATAAAAGGGTTTTATGGAGTTTTTATAGTGAACTTAGATAGGGCCCATTAGGATTATTTATTGGGATATTATTTTCTTTTATTGAGTGAACACTGGTAGCGGTGAATAAGGTTTGAACATTGGTATCACCGTTGTTTGAACTTATGGTTGAGGTTCCTCCATTCTTAGGATATAATGTGACACCAGATCCAACATTTCCACTGCTTTCTCATTAGCGATGATTTTTCAAGTTGTCCCCTTCGTAACCATAACACACACCCAAAAAAATTTATTCTTCCCCACTCTTTGAATTTAAGATAAATATATGGAAATTTTCTATCCTAGAACATACTCTATTGTAGACTTGATGGATCTTGTTGAATTGAAAGATGTATCGGATTCCCTATATTGTTTGAAGACTTGGAGTAATATTGCATCCACAATATATTGAGGCATCATCGTTTTCTTGGAAAAGTGAAACAAAACAAAGGTTGTGAACTAGCTTGTGTGATTCATAATATAGTGCATGAGGGCATGAGAGAGCTCACAGGGGGAGGTATGAGAGAGCCTGAGGGATGAGATATAAGGTAGAATGTAGGGTTTCAAATGACACAGAGGTAGACTAATGGACACATAGAGATACACGTTGAATGAGGAGGAACATATCTATAGAGACAATAAGGGAGTATCAAATAAAGAAAAAAATGTGAGGGTTTTAACATTGCTGAGAGTGACATATTTGATGGGCTTAGAGACACATATTTGATATATTTATGGGAAAGACTTGCTCTGATACAACTCTTAGATTGCAAAAAAAATTGAAGATAATTGTAGAATGTTTTTTAATTAATATGATACACATTTCAATACATCATTTTGTGTCCATTGGGTTCATTTCCAAGGTTTCTTGGATTTGTGATACCAAAATGATAGGTATCCAACATATTATACCCTCCTTGATTTTAAAAACTCCCTAGCGGTTGCCAATATTAAATTTTCCTCGGTCATCCTATCATATTTCAATGAAATTCATTCCATAGTTTAATGGAATTCATTTTTTGCTAAAAGGGATCCATGCCATTAAAGGATTCAATTTTATTTTCTTGTCCTTTAATGAAAGTGAGATGATGTTATCTTACGATTCACTTCTTTTAACTTGATCCTACCATCTCTTTCCAAACTCTTTATGTACCTACACATATTTTCCTTGGAATCTCCATTTCTTTAGAGACCTTTTGGTTCCTAACTTCCTATATACCCAAAATATTAAGCTTGTGCTCATATTTTAGAGTCTTCTTATTATACCACTTGTGTAGGTTTTAACCCTACACAATTAATTGATAATGTTATCACTAGGCTAGGGCAAGTTCGGCTGTTTCAACCCCCAACCAAGCATAACTATTTCAACCAAATTTTGACTGGAAATCAGCCCTTCCAATCAGAGAGGGCTCTCTCAAAGAAAACAGTGAAGTGTTCTAGATGAAATCAATTTGCAGATGGCTCTCTGTACAATTTTATGTGATTTTTTGTAGGTGAAAGAATGTAATGCCTACCACTATTGGGCATGGAGTCAGCTAAATAAATTCAATTACACACAAATTGTATCCATGGAAACTGAGGCAAATTGGCTTAAAAAAATAAACTCTTACAACAAAAACACAACAAATGAAGGAAGTTGGAGCATTTAATCATGAATTCAAAGTGATCATGTTGCCATGAAATTGATAACCATATGTAAAATAAAGAGATTAAAAACACTTATAAACCAAGGAGAATCTCAGGTTTGAAGACAATTTGCTGCAAACTGTATATTAGCTCATAAAGAAAATTTACATAGTAGCTCTCTTTTCACATTCATCAACTCTCAAAGTGAAAAATTTCCACATATATAGAGTGATGCCTCCTTTAGAATCCTCTGCCACCTAGGCTAGACTCGATGCTTCAACTTGGAGACCAAATTCTAATTGAATTACAACTCATGGAGACTTTCTAGGGATATTTATGTTTCAACAGAGTTTGTATACAAAAAGGAGTCTCCCATCATTTAATATTTCAACATTTTCTAATCATGACCATTATTGAATATAACTAATTGTTGATGTTATGGATGGTTGATGTGCTGGCTGCCACGTGGAGGTTGACCTACTGAGCTGGACCTCCACCAAGTTGAATTTCAAATTTATGCAACAAATCTGGCTAGGAGAAATTCTCTAAAATAGGTCTCAAATATAAGTGCGAATTTTAAAAACCCTAATAGTTGTCCAAAAAATGAGATAAAATTTTGTATATGAGCTTGTGTTGAATAAATACTACTTTTATATTTCGAAAATTTCTTTCCATTTGGTCAAAAAGTGAGCTTGAAGTTGACTACTAAAATAATCATTTCTAGAATTTCTGTAGAAAATATTCGGTACCAAATGCCAAAAACACTCTCGTGGAAGTTATTTGATTCTGTTGACTATTCCAGGGTCTTCTCTGATATCAATGAGCTAAACACATGCTTATAACACTTCCCTTTTTGAGATTTAAACTTGTCTTTTTATCCTTTGAAAGCTACGACCGTTTCGTAGCAAAAAATGGGAGCAAGTTTGGTAGCAAATTACAAGGAACATCCTCTGGTAATTTTCTAATTTATTTGCAAGTTTTGAGGTCTTCACTTCTGTATTTAAGCTAAAATCATGCCATTAGAACTCCTCAAGCTGATATTTTTACTTGTATTCTCCTCCATGATAATTTTCAGGAACTTTCGTAGAAAATACTCTGTTTTACAATTGGAGTTGTTGCGAAAGTTGGTTAAACTGTCCAATGACTAGATAAGCTCGAGGGACATGAAATTTTTTATTTTCCCATTTATTATGACCCCTACTACATTCATAATTACCCCACAAACTAATTTTATGACAAAAATAACCTTTGTAAATGTGATTATTTTGAAGAAAAACTTAAACCTGAACTTAGCCTAATTGACACAAAGACAAATATAAGTGTTATCATGGATAACAATGGCTCTAATGGGGATGTTGCACCCTTGTGGTGCAGCAAAGAACCAAAAGACTAGGTGCATTATCCATTGGGATGATCCTTTTTTCATATTCTTTAGCCTACATTCGACCCTTGACATGCTCTTGGAGCAAAAACACTGTACAAACCAAAACTTGAAACTACAATCTTCAAATTAAATGCTGAAAGAGATGCTTGCCCATCAAAATTATTTATGTACATACCAATCCTACCCTAAAAGTTGAAAACCAAATGTTCAATTCAATAAATATGCAATTTCCAGTAGAACGAGTCAAAGAGTTGATCCAACACTCGAGCTTCTTGATTGTTCTTGAACAAAATCAGAAGTGGATAATCTATTGGCAACTTAGAGTGAAAATTGAATCAATGCTCCATAAAATATAGAAAATATTTCTTGAGTGATGACTACAACAAACTTACCATTAGATCTTGGAAACTATGAAAAATCTCCTCTTTTGATGAAAGCATCAAATCAACAAAAGGATCCTTGAAAAAACTGAAAATTATCGTGTCTTGATGATCCAAATGATAATCTTCATTCATAACTACAGGTTGTCCCTGTTTTATGCCTTCAACATCATTCTTAAGAAAAGACTCTGTCTGTTCATGAAAATTTTCAACAGGAGCAACCATATCATGTGCTACATGGATGTTTAAAAATGACTTCTCATGCATTACAATGATAACTTCATGTATATCATCATGCATAAACATAAATTTTTTGTCATTTAAATCTGTAGCAAGGCATTTTGGGACAACAAATTGTGGATCGAAATCACTTAAATCTGTAGCAAGACAACAACTTGTAGATCAAAAAGTTGCTTATTATTCTCTATAATAATACTCAAGGAATCAACCTCCTCCTCATGATGAAAAGAAACATGTTTCACATAAGCTTTTCCTTGCTCCTACCCATTTTCATGTTTCTCAATATTAAACTCTTTTTTCTCAATATAACCGGAAAGTTTTTCATATGCTCGAGGATTATCATTAATTTCTTGGGTGTAATCTTCTTAAAACAAAGTTTCATAAAATGAAAAAAGTGAAGAGCCCTGTATATGACCATGTTTATGTTCCTCTTTATCACCTAAAGATTGGCAAGGCTGCTGCAAGTTTTCAAAAATTTCATGGGAAATAAATTAGCTGTCAAAGTGCTGATCCATTTCATCTTCAAGCAAAGAAGATACATATGATTGTTGGAAACCTTCTTAATTATCATGACAACTAGCCTGAGAAGAAAATTCATAAAGTGACTCTAACATATCCTCATATAAGGACTCTCCATTATTCCCAAGATTTTTAAAATATGGAATAGAAACCTGACAAAAATCACAACAGTCTTATAACAGTGATAAAGAAGAATGATATTTCTCATAATGTTCGAAAAACATTATATGGAAATCTTTAAGAGAGAACAAGCTTCCTGGATGCAACCCTTCATACCATGTTCTAGCTTCATCCTCTAGGGTGGCTATACACATTTTCATGAGACAATCCTTAGGAAACTCAACTCAAAATTTATGTACATGCATATGGAATCTAACCAAGTGAATAACGACAGTATATTTCTTTTCATCTTTAAATATAGGAAGATAATTTAACCAATCAATTCTAGGCATAGGATTTGGAAAACTAGGGATGTGCGATTGATTCATAGGGGCATACCTGACATTATTTCTTGCAATTCAACTTATCTTGTTCAAGTTACTATTCTATGAAGAGTGGAGTCACCATGAAAACTATGAACTTTGGATTCTTCAGCACTGGAGTCGCCAAGTGAAAGATGCACAAACTTCTAGTGCCTGACCACTTTTCAACATCAACAATCAGAGCTAATATTTGTCGTTATTTACCCGGGGAAAATTTAACCTTTGATCCCTGGAAATGACACCAAAATGTTATACTAGGCTAGGGAAAGTTGGGTTGTGTCAACCCCCAACCAAGCATAAGTATTTCAACCAAATTTTGACTGGAAGTTCGCCCTTCTTATTAGAGAGGGCTCTCTCACAGAAAACAATGAAGTGTTCTAGATGAAATAAATTTACAAATGGATAAATCTGTACTATTTTGATGTGATTTTTTGCAGGTGAAAGAATGTAATGATATCCACAATTTTTCATGGAGTCAGCTAAAGAAATTCAATTACACACAAACTATATCCATGGAAATTGAGGCAAATTGGCTTAAAAAAATAAACTCTTACAACAAAAACACAACAAATGAAGGAAGTTGGAGCATATAATCACGAATTTCAAGTGATCATATTTCCTTGAAAATGATAACCATATGTAAAATAAGGAGATAAAAGACACATATAAGCCAAGGAGAATCTCAGGTTTGAAGACAATTTGCTGCAAATTGTATATTAGCTCATGATAAAGAAAATTTACTTAGTAGCTCTCTTTTCACATTCATCAACTCTCAAAGTGAAAAATTTTTAAATACATAGAGTGAGGCCTCCTTTACAATCCTCTGCCACCTGGGCTAGACTCGATGCTTCATCTTGGAGACCAAATTCTAATCAAATTACAACTCATGGAGACTTTCTAGGGATATTTAAGTTTCAACAGAGTTTGTATACAAAAAGGAGTCTCTCATCATTTAATATTTCAACAATTTATGCTCATGACCCTTATCAAATATAAATAACTGCTGATGTGCTAGATGGTTGATGTGCTAGCTGCCACGTGGAGGTTGACCTGTTGACCTGGACCTCCACCAAGTTGAATTTCAAATTTCTGCGACAAATCTGGCTAGGAAAAATTCTCTAAAATATGCCTCAAAGATAAGTGCATATTTTCCAAACCCTAATAGTTGTGCAACAAATGAGAGACGATTTTTTATATGAGCTCATGTTGAAGAAAAACCTCTTTCATATTTTGAAAATTGATTTCTATTTGGTCAGAAAGTGAGCTTGAATTTGACTACTAAAACAATCATTTCCAGAATTTTCATAGCAAAAATTTGGTAGCAAATGCAAAAAACACTCTCCTGCAAGTTATTTGATTCTGCTGACTGTTACAGGTTCTTCTATGATGTCAATGATATAAAAAAATTCTTATAACACTTCCCTTTCTGAGATTTAAACTTGTCTTTTTATCCATTGAAAGCTACAACAGTTTCGTAGCAAAAATTGGTAGCAAGTTTGGTAGAAAATTACAAAGAACATCCATCTAGTAATTTTTTGATTTCTCTGCAAGTTTTGAGGTATTCACTTATGTATTTAAGCTAAAATCATGCCATTAGAACTCCTCAAGCTGAGATTTTTACTTGTATTCTCCTCCATGATAAGTTTTAGGAACTTTCGTAGCAAATACTCTGCTTTTATAACTGTAGTTGCTGCAAAAGTTGGCTAAATTGTCCAATGACTAGAGTAGCTTGAGTGACATGAAATATTTTATTTTCCCATTTATTATGACCCCGTATACCTTCATAATGACCTCGCAAACTAATTTTATGACATAAATAACCTTTGTAGATGTGATTATTTTGAAGAAAAACTTAAAATCCCAACTAACTTAACCTAATTGACTCAAAGACAAACCTAAGTGTCATCATGGATAACAGCTACAAACAAATTCTTTATAAAATAGAAAATACGCAATAACAAATGCACACATTAACACAAAAATATTACCTTGAAAACCCAAACCGGAAAAACTAATTTTTTTTTTTACTATATCCATCTTTACAATATTACAATATAGCATATATTATCTGCGATAGCCATAAACTACCAATCCATTTATACAATATTAAAATAAAATCGTAGTTCATAAACTGAAACTAAAAAATCCTGGCCTAAACCACCATACACCACAAAACTGCTAAAACTAAAAGCATTGTGTAAAAAATTGCCAAAAATGAACGTAAAAAATTACCCTTTTTTTTTGAGTTCAGGGGCACTACACCAAACCCCAACCCATGTAGGGAGGCTTCTACGTTGTAAACTAGGGATATTTTCCTCCACTAAGACTACCAACCACTATGACCCCTTGTTGTAGCTGAAAGAATATACAATACATGAGATAATTTGTGCAAAAAGTATACACATACCTAACCAATTGATCATTCCAATTTAAGCTACTTTCAAAAAGATTTATTGTTCTTACTATTTGAAAATGATTAATACATAATGTGTGCCTTTTATGGCTTTACAAAAACCATAACATCTTATCCTATGAAGCCATGGATTCCTCTTATCTTCAAGCTCTCATGACATGGTTTCCTTTCGCTACTAGCCACATGAAAACAACTAGCAATGCCCTCAAGTCTTAGATGCTTTTCCATATATGCTCTTTGGTCGTTTGACTTGACACTTTGTAACCTCATCTTTATGGGTCACACTCATTTATAACTAAGCCCCAATATATATTACACTTTTCTCTAAAACTGATCATTTTGAAAATATGAGACCATATTCACTTTTTTAATTGGGGATGGATTTTTTTGCCGCACTTTGTAAAGGGGACCATTTGCTCCTTACATTGGCTTTAAGCTCTGATAATCATTAAGCCAAGTGCTACATGTTAATTTGGGATTATATATATATATATATATATATATATATATATATATATATATATATATATATATATATATATATATATATATATATATATATATATAAAGTGTTTTTTGATATTGAGAGGAGTTGGTAATTGGGTCGAATTTATTCTTATGTGACATGAATTTGATTTTAGTCATTACTATTATAACTTCTAGATGGATATATATACCTCATTCACAAACATGTATTAATTAGGAGAACATGAACCTCAGATATCATAGTTTACATAATACTTCATAACACGGGCATTGCCAGATTGAGTGCACCCCAAGGGCTAGCAAAGCTTCACATGTTTTTTTTGGCTAAATTGCGCTATTTCTATTATGAACATAAAATTACAAAACTGCCACGGCTCAGCTGAGGAAGCCTGAAACCGGGCTTGATTTCCACGTTCTGTCTAAATATGGAATTGCCCATAAACGGGAAACCAGTTCTTTTGAAAGTGATTACACCGCCCATGAACTGGGAAACCAGCGAAGAGTCAACTACATTCAGCATAATAAAACTAGAGAAAAAAAAAATATGCATGCAGCTGTATCTGCTATGTGTTATCATTGAAACCAAAAACCTTGCAAGAAGTCTAGAGCAGAGTTCATACTGAAAACTGGTCATGGTAGAGAGAAAACATTTAGTCTGAAGCAGGTTGCTCCTCCACAATTCTGCAGCCATACTGTTCTTCCGGTTCTGCTTCAGCAATCTTGTCTTCTTCTTCGCCTGACAGGCCTGCGTCCATCTGCAAATGAAAAGGTCCCGAGGAGGAAGGGACGGGGGCATGGGGAACGCCGAGAGAGGGCATGAACGGAGCAGGTTTAGGACCAGAAGAAGGGTCGAAGGCGGGCGCAGAAGGAGTCTGCAAGGGACCAAGGGGCGGAGCAGGAGGGACGGAGGCTTCTTCGCGCAGGGTAACCGTAATGAAGGCAGTGATGGAAGGGCGATTAAAAGCACAGTCGAAGCGCAACTCAGCTCGTTGCGAGGATTATCTTAGAAAATGACTGCCAGGGCAAGGAGGGGAAGCGGAAGCATGAAGCGGGGGCGAGGACAGAGGTGGCGCTGCGGGAGCACGAGGCGGTGGCATGGACAGAGGTGGCGCAGTGGCATGGCCGTCACGGAGAAGACCATAAGGGTCGAAAAAGTTCTAAGTGGAGCGCCTTTCAGAAGGCTCCGAGGAGAAGTCAACACTGGAGCTGTGGGGAGGACGTTCGCCCATGGATCTGCCCCGAGAGGCAGCCCTCCTGCAAGTCATTCTCTGCCTGAGCCTGGGCATGGTGAAATTCTCAGGAGAATCCAACCAAACTTTGGAAGGAGCTGCAAGAATAGGAGTAAATTGACCAATAAAAACAGGAGAAGCTTGAAAATTGAAATTAGCAGGGCAGAAGTTACTGTGCGAGTAGTGGAAGCCCGGAATGGTTTCCAGGCAGCAATGCAGAGAACACCGACGACCTGTAGCTGTTCGTTCACCACCTGTAGCACAGCCACCCGGGCAGAGAGAGCTCAATGGCGACAGAGGTCGGTTGACAGAATCAAAACAATTTGGAGAGTTCGAGCTGAAACGATCCATTTGATAGCGTATGCGCTGATCAAGGCAGAGAAGGTGACGGCGAGGAGGAGTAAATGCCCAGCGCAGAGGAGTATTGAAGGCAGCATTAAAGGCACCATGGGGGGCCATGTGGCCACCCCAAGTGAACTGCCTTGGGAGCAGATCCAGGCCTAGTGGCCCCTTAACAAATCTAATCATCCGCATCCGGAGATGGTCGATCCATTTGCACCAGCTTGATGCAGTTCTGAGTGGAGTCTCTGTCATTGATGATCTGGAGAGAGCCGTGTTTGAGAGTGTCCAAACTATCAACTCCTAAATTGGCAAGGAGATCCGCAACCTTGTTGCCATCTCTCTTGGTATGGGTAAAGGAAATAGCTTGATTATCTTTTATCCATTTGCTGATCTTGTCGATTCTGGAAGCTAAACGCCAGCTGGTAACTACCTTGGCCAAACTGGTGCCTTGGAGCAACTGATTTGCCATGCTGATCAGAATTTGAGAATCACCTTCCACGATGATGGGCGAGAGGTTGTAGATGTGCGCTAAGTTGAGCCCTTGCCAAAGACCTTCCAGCTCAGCAGAATTGTTGGTGTCCCAGCCGATGGATCCGTAGTATATAGCCTGGATGTCGCCTTGGGAGTTTCTGAAGATACCACCAAATCCCGCCGGGCCTGGATTCCCCTTAGAAGCCCCGTCAAAGTTCAATTTGAGAATTCCTGGAGGAGGAGGAATCCAGGAGAGGGATTCGGAAGGGTTCTGCTTGTTGACTTTGGGAATGGTTGAAATGGTGAATTGCCAGTTTTTCCATATGCTGATCTCTTTAGGGTGATTTGGAAGATCCTCCGCCTGCCAAGATTGAAGAGAAAGAGACTCTTGGAGGTTGCTGTGGAAATTTCTCCAGATGATGTCCAAGGGAGTAGTTTGATATTTGAAGACTCTTTTGTTTCTTTCTTTCCAGAGCGACCAAAAGAGGAGACCGGGAATGATTTTCCAGAGAGAGTTGAGAATGGGGCTATTGTAAGGGCGTTTGGGCCATTGGCGCAGAATACTGGTTATATCCCCTTGAGGTTTGCTTCGTTGACTTCTAAAGAAAATTTTGTTCCAGAGCTGGCTAGCTAACTGACAGGTCAACATGAGGTGCTGGATAGTTTCAGTGTTCTGCTTGCAGTTTGGACATTGTGAGGGGCCACAGAAACCTCACTTGAGAAGATTGTCCCAGGTAAGTATTCTTTTGTGACTAAGGAGCCAAAGAAAAGTAGAAACTTTAGGCCAGGTCCCCTTAGCCCAGACAAATTGCCAGAGTATATCTTTTGGGTGAGGAATAGGATGCATCAAGCTGAAGGCCTCTTTTGTGGTAAATATGCCTTTGGGCGAATAGCCCCATCTAAGGATGTCCGGATCGTTCGAACAGCCGATTCTGCAATGTTGAAGTTCTTCCTGGAGTGCTTCCCAAATATTGCTTGGAGTAGTAGGATGAAGAAGAGACGAGTGTTTCCAATGCCGGTAATCGTTGCTGGAGTTGGCCATCCAGCACTGGCTTACTTTCAACTCTTCTGGCCCATTATATCTCTTAGCGTTGGGCAGATTTAGAATGTCAATGAGCTTCGGCCTCTGTTGCCAGGAGTCCACCCAGAATCGGGCATTCTGTCCATTCCGAACTTCCCAAAAACTGTGTTGTTGAATAGGGGCATAATGTTGTTTGGCAGCGTTCCAGATGAGAGAGCCAGCCATCTCTGGTTTGAGTCTGATTAAGTCATCCAGCGGTCTATTGTTGGCATACTTGGCTGCCCACAATTTGGCCCAAGGAGTGTGAGGGCTCGATAACCAGTTCCACCAAAGCCGAGCACCCATGACTTCATTGCTATGAAGGGGATTCCTGAGACCAAGCCCACCTGCATCTTTAGGAGTGTAGACAGTATTCCAGTTGACCAACGCCCATTTCCGAGTGTGAGTTGAGGAACCCCAGAGGAAGCGATGCTGCAAATTCTTGATTTGATTAAGCACCCATTTGGGAGCTGCAAGCACAGAAAAGAGGTAGAGGGGCATTGATTGCAGAACAGCCTTGATGAGGACCAATCTACTGGCCAAGTTGAGAGCTCTGAAGGTCCATGAGGAGAGGCGAGCTTCAAGTTTATCTAGGAGAACGTTCCAGGCAGAATGTTTAAGGGCAGAGTCAATGAGAGGGGCGCCAAGGTATTTTGCAGGGAGTCGAGCAAGCACAAAGCCAAGGATACGGGCTATGCAAGATTGGATTAAAGGAGGGGTGTTAAAGAAGAAGAGTTGAGATTTGGAAACATTGACAGTCATGCCAGAAGCGAGTGAAAAAAGGTGCAGAATGCGTTTGAAAGACCTAGCTTCTTGAGCTGAAGGGAAGCCAAAGAGCATAGTGTCGTCAACAAATTGCTGGTGAGTGGTGGCAGGAGAGCCATGAAGGGAGATGCCACGGAGATGCCCATCATGGACAGCATGATGAATGAGTTTGCTAAGACCCTCAAACATAAGAACAAAAATAAAAGGGGAAAGAGGGTCACCCTGTCTGATTCCTCTGGAAGAAACAAAAGGGTGGAAGGGGATCCATTAACAAGGATGGAATAGAGAGGGGTAGAGATGAGACTCATGATCCAACGTATCCACATCTGGTCAAAGCCAAAAGCTTTAAGAATGCTTTGAATATAGCGCCAGCAGAGTTTATCGAATGCTTTAGAGAGATCGATTTTGAGAAGCATACCTGGTTTTTTAGTGCTCTTGAGAGAGTGGATGATTTCGTGAGTCATGATGATGCCATCCATAATTTGGCGACCTTCCACGTAGCCCGTTTGTTTTGGCGAAATGAGGAGCGGCAGTAGGGGCTTTAATCTGTTGGCGATGACCTTGGAGATGATCTTGTAGATCACATTGCAGAGGGCGATGGGACGATACTTTTCAGGAGTGCTGGGTTGCTCTTCTTTAGGCACCAGAGCTATGTAAGTGGCGTTTAAAGAGGGGAGGAGCCAATGGGTTACTCTTGATTCTTCCACCAACTCCCAGACTTCTATTTTAATGAGCTCCCAGAAGTGATGGAAGAAGTTTGCAGTGAATCCATCAGGCCCTGGCGCCTTCCCATCTTTGGTTTGTGCCATCGTTGTTTCAACTTCTTGGAAGGAGACAGGGCGCAGAAGCATCTTGTTATGCTCTTCAGATATGAGTTTGGGAATGAGCTGAGAAATTGCATCAATGGCTGGCTGTCCGTCAATAGTGCTGTCCTCTTGAAGAGTGGCTTTGAAATAGTTCAAAAGAACTTGTTCAATTTCCTCGTGTTGCTCGACTTGCTCTCCGTGCTGGTTGGTGATATGGTGGATGCGATTTTGCATTCGTCTCTGAATAGTGGATCGATGGAAGAATCTTGTGTTCCTTTCCCCTTCCTTTAACCAATTTATTCGGGATTTTTGTCTCCACATAATTTCTTCTTGTCTTTGCCGCTCTTCAAGTTGCTTTTGGATCTCCTGTTCTTGGGTATTTGAATCCTCTGTTCTGCCTTCTACTATGATTTTTTGTTGTATTTCCTCCATTTGTCTTTCGAGGGCTTTGATTTCCTGAAAGATGTTGCCAAAGACTGTGATGTTCCAATTCTTGATGAGCGCCTTGAGATGTTTGAGTTTTTGCTGAAATTGGTACATTCTAGAGCCTTTGGGAGGAAGGAAATTGTGCCATGCCGAGGTGACCATTTCTTTGAAAGAGGGATGTGAAAGCCAGAAAGCTTCGAATTTGAAGGGCTTTTTAAGCTGGGGACCGAAGTTGTGCCAATGAAGTGCAATGGGCCAATGGTCCGAGCCTGCAATAGGAAGAATTGAAGCCTCTAGATCGCCCCCCAGATGTATGGCATTATCAGAGATGAGGAATCGATCTAGCTTTGAGGCAACATGCTGGGCCCCTGATCTTTTGTTATTCCAGGTGAACGTTCCATTGGAAAATGGGAGGTCTATCAGCCAGCTGTTGGTTATGAAGTCTTTGAAGTGAACACTTTCTGGATCCGGTCTGGTTCTTCCACCTGTTCGTTCTTCCATTCTTGTTATCATATTGAAATCCCCTACTGCTATCCAAAGAGGATGAATTCTGTGAGAGTTTAGCACTTCCATTGTATTCAAAAGGGCAATCTTTTTGGTAAGGTCCTGCGGAAAATAAACATTTGAGAGATGCCCATAGATACTCGTACCAATGGGATGAAAAGTGGCTTGAATGATATTGTGAGCCGCATGCAGATCGGATAGGACTATGGACTGAGTGTCCCATGCTATGGCAAGCCCTCCTGAAGAGCCAGAGGCATCTACTGCTACAGAACTGCTATTAGGCCAAACTCTTGATAAGAGTGAACCTAAAATTTCACTGCTACATTTAGTCTCTTGAAGAAAGAGAATGTTTGGTTTTTCTTTTTGTAACCTATTTTTTATCATTTTGTGCTTACCTGGGCTGTTGAGCCCTTTGATATTCCATGATATCAGCTTCATGAGGAACTATTTGATAGGGGCGGGAAAAACCGCATTAGCTTGGGGTATCGCCCAGAGTTAACTAGCATTTCCCCAATGGTGATTGTGCGCTGCCAATCTGGCTTTCTGCCTCTCTTTTTGGATTCTTTAGCTACTTTGAGGCTATCCCAATGACTGCCTGGCTGAACACCAAGTTTTGCTTGCTGCTGGGCCTTGGATAGGACCTTTGCCAATGTTTCTATTTGATGGGGCTTGATTTTTTCAAATTCTTGGCGCTTGCATGCATCCTCCAAACCAATAATGTCAAGATCCCCAAGCTCTAAACTCTCAGAATCTTCTTCCATAGGATGAAATTTTGATTTGTGTTATTTAAAATGATTTTTTTGATTATATATATAAATTCACCACCTTTATACTTTTATTGTCAAAACTTTACTCATCAAATTTATGATTTCAATAAATCTCTACAAAATTTTAGACAAATTAAATCTTAACTCTGTAAACCTATTAGATAAAACAAATTCCTTGCCGCTTATATTTTGTCAGTTATTCGACTGAGTCAATAAGTGCTCATGAACGATTGACGTCTTACCTAATATGTAAAAATAATTATTAGATTAAGGAAAAGATGAGAAGAAACCGAGGGTCTTTCCTCATTCATAAAGTGAAAGTGTAGCCGGCAGAGATAGTCAAGGCTTAAAAGTAGCCGATTGCTCGCACCCTTCCCTAAGATAGGTCAATCTCGTGGTCAAATATTAAGCGTCTCCTGAGTCCATGGCAAAAGAAGTCCTGCAATTATAGAATACCGCGTATGCCGACAACCCCAATACGGGATACGAATGTGGCCAATGTTATTTTTACGGGATACGAAATATCGATAAACACTATTAATCGGTGGTCTTTCAGGCAGTACTCCTGGGGTTTGACAGCGATGGTCTGGCTGTTGGTTCCATACGGAGATGAATTTTTCAGCGTTTAATTAATGGCTAAATATGATCTTTGGAGTATGAGTATTTACAGTAAGTTTACGGTTCGAACGTGGTTATTTCCTCGCCTAATTCGACCCTAAAATATATCTATAAATAACTTCATATATCATGAGATTCTCCACATTAATGCTCCCATTTATGCGAACGTTGGGTAAATGGCAAAGGAAGAAAATCCATTCCTAGACCTGCTTCAGTTAATCTCGCGTTGCTTTTAACTAATTTACAAGAGTATTAGCATTTTGATGAGTCTTCAGATTTAGATGATTTTCCACATGAATGCTTTTGTTTATGTGAACATTGGGTAAATGGTAAAGGAAGAAAATGCATTCCTAAACATGTTTTACTTAATCTCGCATGGGTTTCAACTTGCTTTATTTATGGGTTTTAATTTGCTTTATTTAATCTTGTATAGGTTAACTAATTTATAATAGTTATAGCATTTAGATTATAGATATTTTATCATCATGAAAAGCTTGTTATTTAAAAAATATTAAATTTATTAGAGATTTGGATTTGTATATATTTTAACTTATATTAAATCTAAATTTAAATTTATTAGAGATAACTTTGATAAAAACTCGAAAGAAAAGAAATGAATTAAATAACTAGCACCTCACAAGTGAGCAAGCTACACTTGGAGACTGCTTAATGGAGCGTAGACTCTACATTCAATTAATCAAAAATACATCAATAAATACATCTCAAAAGAATAGGGAATTGGGAACAAACTCCTACAACCAAGGAACTAATCCTAACTTAAGGAGTTAAGTTACAACCATGTAACCATTTCTCCATTAATACAATATACCATTAATTATTTTCAACTCTCCCCCCTAATGGAGAAAGGGTTATCCCGTAGTCCTAACATCCCTCTAAACAAATAAAACTTCACTTTCCCAAGAGGCTTTGTAAAACTATCAACCACATTGTCACATGTTTTACAATATTCAATAAAAAAATATTTTGAGTGGACTTTTTCTCTAACAAAGTGAAACTGAGTATCGATGTGTTTCGTGTTCTTAGGAAACATTGGGTTGTTTGCTAGCTTAATGGAACTCTAGTTGTCAAATTTGATGACAGTTGCCTCTTTTTGATCTTCTCCAACATCATGGAGAATTATCCTCAACCAGATAGCTTCACATGTTGCTGCACATAATGGTTGGTACTCGACTTCAACTGAAGATAAAGACACAGTGCTCTGCTTTCTACTGCTCCATGTTATGACCCCAGATCCAACATTAATTTCATAACCTGTGATAGATCGTTGATCATCCAAGTTACCTACCCAATTAGAATCTGAAAAACTTGTTAAAGTAACATCAAATGTATCAGTGTATAAGATACCATAATTACTAGTATCGTGAAGATACCTCAACACACTTTTTGCTGCCACCTAAGGAATTTCAAGAGGTTTAGACATGAACTGACTTAACACACTGACAGATTATGCTAAGTCTGGTCTAGATGTAGTTAGATATATCATAATACCAAGAAGCTGCCTATACAAAGTAGCATCCACCTCCTTAGAGCCATCATCACTGCATAATTTCAGGTTCTACTTCAAAGGTGTTGATTATGTCTTACACCGTTCCATTCTGAACTTTTTAAGCAGCCCTATGACATACTTCCCTTGAGTAAGGAAAGTTTGTCCAGAGTCTCTCCATACTTCCAGACCTAGACAATAATGTAAACTTCTAATGTCTTTCATTTCAAAAACTTCTGACATTTGCAATTTTATTTCTTTGATTAATGCATCTGCATTCCTGTTATAATCATGTCATCCACATACAAGGAAATCAAAATTATCTACCCCTCTTCATCATACATTGGTATATATATTTGGATCATTCTTACTCCTATGAAAACCACGTTGTAAGAAAAATGAATTAATCTTCTTGTACCAAGACCTAGGTACTTGTTTTAAACCATAAAGTGCCTATTTCAATATACACACTAAGTGTTCATGCCCTTGCTTAACAAAACCTTCAGGCTGCACTAAATAAACCTCTTCCTTTAAATCACCATTTAGGAATGGAGACCTAACATCTAACTCGTGTAGCTTCCATTGATGTTTTATAGCTAAAGCAATTAACATTCTAATAGTATTCAGTTTGGCTACAGGAGCAAAGGTTTCTTCATAGTCAATTCCCTCTTTCTGTGAATAATCCTTTGCTACCAGTCTAGGTTTAAAATTTTATATACTCCCATTTTGCATTAAATTTAGGTTTGTAAAGCCACATGCAACCTATGGGTATTTTTCCTTTAGGTAATTCAACTAGTTCCCAGGTATTGTTTCTAATAATATATTCAAATTCTTCATTCATTGCAGCCCTCTACTCATGAGATTGACTAGCTTCTTTATAATTTGTGGGTTATTTAACATTTAAAATGTTTGAAATTAAACCATAATATTTTAATCTGGCTAGTAGTTGAGTCTTCCTACATGATCTTCTTGGTAAAGGACTCACATCAAATCTGTCTTCTTCAGACCTTAGCAAGCTTGACTTACTGACTACATCACATGCCTCTTCCTCTTTCTGTTGTTCTTGTTGTTGTTGATTGTCCTCACTGCTTTCTTCCATAAAAAATGGAATGTGCATTCTTCAAGACTGTTTTGCTTATTTCCTTCCTCAATCTACTCATGAAATATCACATCTCGACTTGTAAAGAATTTATGAGTAAAAGGATTAAAAAACTTATAATCTTTAAACTCAGTGCAATATCCTACAAAGATGCATTTCATTCCTTTAGGATCTAACTTATTCCTATCTTCCTTGGGTATACAACCGAAGGTTTTTGACCCAAAAACTCTTAAATGATTCACTACTAGCTTATATCAATAAAGTGCGTCAAAAGGAGTTTTAAAGTTAAGACATTTAGTTGGACTCCTATTTTTTAAGTAAACTGTAGTGTTGATTGCTTCAGCCCAAATTCCATTGGATAGACCCTTACCTTGAAGCATCCTTTGTGTGCACTCCACAAGGGTTTTATTATTTTGTTCTGCAACTCCATTTTGCTGCGGAATGTGAGTTATTGTGAAATGTTGAATAATCCCAATATTTCTGCAAAATTTCATGAACTCTCCCAACTTGTATTCCCTGTTAGGTCGCTATATTACTAGTATAGTCCCTTATTGTTGTTAGTGTAACCCCCTTATTGTTATTGTTGTACCCCTATAACCCCAATATTGTTATTATTGTGCCCTTACATTATTATTGTTAAGTCAGCTAGGATTATATTGTGACCCCGTGGACTCCTATATATAGAATGAGGTTTTGGTCATTTGTATCATCCAAGAATTGTTCATTTATGTAATATATTGAAGGTTTCCCCCTCAAAGTAGCTGATTTCTAAGGCGTTGATCTCTCTTTTCTTCTATTTTTGGAGTTGGTTTCATAACATTTGGTATCAAAGCTTTGGATTCTAGGGTTTCGCTGCTCCAAACAGGTCATCGTGGAATTTTAGCTATAACATTTTTTCTAAGAAGGTTTAAAAGCTGAAATTTTTATAGAGTGAAGCCGAAATCCTGAGGAACTTCGTATAAAAATTTCATATCTTGGTTCCCAATATTTTTAGAGATATGATCTGTGGAAGTTAGGGCTTTTTGAGTCTCCCGAATTTCACCTAAAACGGGCCATCGTGGATTTTTCACTATAACTTTCATCCTATGAAGGTTCAGAAGCTGAAATTTTTACAGAGCAAAGCCGCAATCCTAAGGAACCTCCTGTAAAAATTTCAGATCTTGTTTCAAAACATTTTCAGAGATATGATCTATGGATATTATGGTTTTTTGAAGGTCCTGGGTTTCATCTCAAAGAGGTGACCATGGGAAAATCATCATAACTCTCTCTTTGAGTGTCGGATTGGAATTATGCAAAAAGTGGCCATAAGTACATGGACTGTAGTTTCCTGCATATGAATTTCAGAGCCAAAGGAGGAAACAGTGACACATGGCACGCCGTACAAGTTCGCTCTACTGAGCTAGTCCATAATTAAGTCATTGTTCGAGATTGGGCATAACTTTGTCTTGAAGAATCCAAATCAGCTCAAAACTGTGGCATTCGAAAGAAGATTCAGAGGGATACTACAGGACCGAATCTCATATATTGAATATCTGAAATCACAGAGATAATTCAGTTTCAATATCGAGATCCTCAAAAGCAAGAAAAAGGTGTGTATTTTTTTTTGAATTGCATAAGTCTTGTTTGAAAAATCTGTTTGAATTGATTCCAAGGGAATACTGTAGAAAAGATACAAGTATTGGCTTCTAAAATTCCCCTTAAAAAGAATTCAACACCAATTAAGCCTTCAGAAGGCTCTAATATGACCCATGAAGATGAAGAACTGCAACATGACATGTCAAAATTACAAGAGCAAGTGCACCAAATTTCGCTCTCACAAAGATCAACAAAAAATGAAATGGAAGTTTTGAAGAAAAGCGTGGAAGCTAAGATGGATGGTTTGAAGAAAAGCATGGAAGCTAAGATGGATGGCATGGAAGCTGGCATGGAAGCTAAGATGGATGACATGGAAGCTAAGATCGATGAAAAAATAAAAATAAAAGACAACATGGAAAACATGAAGAATGATCTAAAAGAAGACACAAAAGGTTTGACAAAGTTGATATAAGAAATGTTTCCTAATGACAAAAAGATAGTAGAGGAAACTCATGATGAGAACAAAATAAATGTTAATCGTGATTTCATAAACTCTAATGTTGGATGGAAGAACCACCATATTCTAAAGATGGATATGGGGAAGTTTGATGGCAAGAATCCCGTAACATGGATACTACAGATGGAGCAATATTTTGATCTCAATAATGTGCAAAACACACAAGAGGTACGCATTTCAACTTTACATTTAGAACAAAATACATTTGTATGGTATCGATGGCTTTTCTCTCATAAAAAAATTGTCACTTGGTCAATTTTTACGGAGGAAATGATAGCGCATTATGAGGATACAAAGAGCAACAACCTTTTTAGCCAATTGATAAATCTCAAACAAAAGGGTTCAGTGGTGGAGCACATTGAGGACTTCCAAAAATTAAATATAAGGTAACCGATATTCCAGAGGAACACAAGATTGATGTTTTCATAGGGACTTTAAAGGATAACATCCAACACGAGGTTTGCGTTTGAGAACCCGATTCATTGGAGAAGGCATTCAGGTTGGCAAGAAAATTTGAATGTAAAATTATGGCGACAAGGAAGCCTACCACTCATATCTATAAGGATGGAAGTGTTCCTACTCCTAGACTTCCACAACCTACAATGTTGACACCACAACAATTGGAAGAAAAAAGAGAAAAAGGGTTTTGCTATAGTTGTGATAGAAAATACACTAAAGGTAATTAGTGTGCTAAGAAGAAATTATTTTACATAGATTGTGAAGAGGAGGAAGAAAATGAACAAGAAGCTTCAAAAGAAGATGATACACACCAAGAACCAACCCTAGAAGAAGAAGAAATGAGTTCGACCATATCGTGTAATGCATTCGCAGGAATTACCACTCTTCAAACTCTCAAGATAGAAGGACATATCAAGAAGAAAAACGTAATGGTGTTGATTGATTCAGGTAGTACCCATAATTTTATTCATTGTAAGGTAGCCAAGGAATTGAATTGTTTCCTATACCCAGTACTAGAATGTTAAGTGATGGTTGCAAATGGAGGAACTATAAATTGCTCTAGAAAATGCCATAATATCAAGCTAACCATGGGGGAATATGTATTGAATAGTCCAATGCTTTCTATTCTAATGGGAGGTGCTGATGTTGTACTAGGAGTACAATGGTTACAATATTTGGGGACAGAAGCTTTTAATTTTCAAGAACTCTGGTATAGCAGGGAAGTCGGGAAAGATAATATGCTCTAATGTCATGACAAAGCTTCTGAAGAAAGAACAACGAGGCGTAATTGCACAATTATGCTCACTAGAAGTTCCAACATCAAAATCAATTATTTCTCCAGATCTCCAAAAAGTCTTGGACAATCATTCCAAGGTGTTTGAAACTCCCAAAGGACTCCCACTTATTCGTGATCATGATCATGCTATGTTATCTATTTTATTCCGTGAAGTGTCCTTCCAAACATCGTGCCTTAAGGTGATATCCTTATGTTGGTAAGAGCGAAATTGAATGTATGATCGTTACTCAAATGTTAAAGGTCGGTATAATTCAACCTAGTCAAAGTTCGATTTTCTCTGATCCAAGATTATTGGTGCACAAGAAGGATGGATCATGGCGCATGTGTCTGGATTATAGGGAGCTCAATAAGCTCACTATTAAAGATAAATTTCCCATTCATGTGATTGATGAATTATTGGATGAATTACATCAAGCAATTTATTTTACCAAGTTGGATCTTTGTTCATGATATCATCAAATTAGAATGAAGACTGAATATATTCTGAAAACATCATTTCGAACTCATGAGGATCATTATGAATTTTTTGGTCATGCCTTTTTTCCTTACCAATGCACCTTCTACATTTCAATGGTTGATGAATTCCATTTTTAAACATTTCTTTAGAGAATTTGTGTTAGTATTTTTTGATGATATACTAATCTACAGCAGGTCTTGGAAGGATCATGTTCAACATTTCGACAAGGTTCTCAAACTATTGGAGGAGAAACAATTAATATGCAAAAACATCCAAATGTTTCTTTGGAGTACACGAGGTGGAATATCTGGGTCATATTTTATCTCACGAGGGTGTTAAGGTAGACCCTAACAAAATTAAATATATTAAGGTATGGAAATTCCCCACAACCATAAAGACATTGCGAGGATTTCTCGAGTTAACATGGTATTATCACAAGTTTGTTAAGGAATATGGGAGAATAGCAGCACCTATAACAACATTATTGAAGAAAGATGCATTTTCATGGACTCCTGAAGCAACGAAGGCCTTTGAACATCTTAAAGAGGCAATGTTCCTAGCACCAGTCTTAGCTATGCCAGAACTCACAAAAACCTTTATTGTGGAATGTGATGCCTCGGGAAATGGAATTTGTGTTGTTTTAATGCAAGAAGAAAGACCCATTTCTTTTGAAAGTCGTCCAATCAAAGGAAAGTATTTACAAAAAGCTATTTATGAGAAGGAAATACTACATGCACTAAAGAAATGTCGACCTTACCTAATGGGAAGACACTTCAAGGTAATGACTGATCATGATAGTTTTAAACACTTTTTGGAACAAAGAATATCTTCATAAGAGCAGCAAAAATGGGTCACAAAGATGTTGGGTTATGATTTTGAAATCATCTACAAAAAATGGAAGCTAAATGTTTTTGCAGGTGCACTCTCAAGAAAGGATGAAGAGGTGGAAGCATTGCTTTGTGCCATTTCTATTATCCAACTAGATTGGATAACCGAAGCAAGGGATGAATGGAAGAAGGACGAAGTAGTGTGGACACTCATTCAAAATTTGCAGCAAGATCCTAGTACATCTGATACAACTAGTTCGAAAAATTATTCCTTATGGTACAAATATCACTTATATATTTGCAAGAATTCCCAACAAAAACGAAAGATTTTTTGGGAATTTCACACTTCTCCTTTAGGAGGACACATAAGATTTTTAAAAATTTACCACAGGGTGAAGAAATAATTTTTTTGGGATGGCCTTAAATCTCATATTCAAAAGTTGGTGGTAGAATGTTTGGTTTGCTAGCAAAATAAAGTTGAGACAATTAAGACCCCAGGTCTTCTACAACCTTTATCCATTCCACGTCAATCTTGGAAGGACATTTCAATGGATTTTATCACAGGTTTACCTAAGTCCAAAGGAAAGAGTGTCATCATGGTGGTAGTTGATAGACTTACCAAGTATGCACACTTTTGTGCATTATCTCATCCATTTAAAGCAAGTACAATTTCTACTGCATTTATGGAAATAGTTCAAAAGCTACATGGAAACCTAAATATTATGTAAGTGACAGAGATCCCATTTTTACTAGAATTTTTGGACATAATTATTTTCTTGTTTGTGTACTCAACTAGATTATAGCTCATCTTATCATCCTCAATATGATGGTCAGACTGGGATAGTGAATAAATGTTTGGAAGGATATCTTTGTTGTTTTGTATCTGATAAGAAAACACAATGGGTCAAGTGGTTACCTTTGGCTGAATGGTGGTATAACACTTCCTTCCATACTGCAGCAAAAATGGCCCCATTTATGGCACTTTATGGATATCATCCACTGTCCATCACATCTTATTTAAGAGAAAATTCTAAGGTTCAAGCAGTGGAAGATCACATCGACCATCAACAAGAAGTTCTCCAACTCTTAAAGGATAACCTAAATTTGGCACAAATTGAATGAAACAATAGTAGACCAACATTGCAGCGAGAGAAATTTTGATATAGGAGACTGGGTATATTTACGGCTACAACCATACAAACAAATGTCCCTCAAGAAAGATAATAAGGATAATAAATTATTGCCAAAGCACTATGGTCCTTACAAGTTGTTGCAAAATATTGGTACTATGGCATACAAATTGGAGCTCCTGCTTCTTCGTGAGTGCATCTAGTTTCCCATGTTTCATGCTTAAAGAAGGTTATAGGGGACAAACTTCCATTTCAAACAATATTTCCAGAACATGATGAGGAAGGAAAATTCATATTCGAACCTGAAGCAGTCACGGAAAGAAGAACTCGACAGCTACAAAATCGATCAATTTCAGAGTATCTCATCAAATAGAAGAACTTACCCATTGAAGATTCTACATGGGAGGATGAGAATTTTATACAGAAGAATCCAGATCTACTCAAGTGTTGAGGACAATGCTTTTTTGAAGGAGAGGGGCATGTTAGGTTCCTATATTACTAATATAGTCCCTTATTGTTGTTAATGTAACCCCCTTATTATTATTGTTGTACCTTTGTAACCCCAATATTGTTATTATTGTGGCCTTACATTATTATTGTTAGGTCGGCTAGGATTATATTGTGACCCCATGAACTCCTATATATTAGAAGGAGGTTTTGGTCATTTGTATCATCCAATAATTGTTCATTTATGTAATGTATTGAGGTTTCCCCCTCAAAGTGGTTGATTTCCAAGGGCGTTGATCTCTCTTTTATTCTATTTTTGGAGATGGTTTCATAACATTCCCCCCCCTTGATGTGAGTGGAGAATCTTAATGAATTTCCATATGCGCTTCACCATATTCTTAAATTCTATAAAGCATTGAAATGTACGGCTCTTTTTACGATAAAATATATCCAAGAGAATCTAGTGCAATCATCGGTAAAGAGTAAAAAATAATATGCACCACCCTAGCGACCCTAGTTTGCATAGGTATGCATATATCTATATGCACAAACTCTAGAATATCTCTTTTCTTCCTATCAACATTCAAGGGAAACTCTTCCCTATGCATTTTACCTAATGCACAGCCATCACAATATAAATCAACATTATGAAAAACATGAATTCCATCAACCATACCTTTCCTTTGAAGCAACATGAGATCTTGTAGGTTAAGATGACCGAATCTCTCACGCAAAATATTCTCGGTTGTCAAACCTATTGAAACTAGAGCTTAATGTGGAATTATCTTTACATTCAACCTATAAAGGCTTCCCACATGCACTCCTCATGCAACTTGTTCCTTCTTTTTGTCCTTTCTGACATAATATGTTATGAAGAATTCAACTTCCAGGTCTTGATCTATTATCATTGATACAAAGATTAAATTATTCTTTATCCTGGGTACATACATTACATTTTTTAATACATACGATATTACCTCTAGGTATTATCATACAAATATCTTCGTACCCCTTAATATCATAACCTCTGTCATCACCTAGATATATTTTAGCTCTAGAAGTAGTTTCTTCAAAGTTCTTGAACCAACTTCTATTACATGTCATATGTGATGAATTTTTTGAATCAACGAACCATATTTCAACCTCATCATCCTCGAAGTTGAAAGAGCACGAGTCAACTACATATAATCGAGGATCATAGTGTGTGACCTTCATCGACAATGTGTCTTTGTGTGATTTCTCTATTTATTTCTAGCCTCATATGTCTATCTCTTAAAATAAAAACTTAGCTAGATGACTCGTTTTCCCACAAGTAAAAACATTTAATGCCGAAAATGTTAATATTGTTACTTGCATACATACCTCTAAATGGTATTTTTACGAAAAAATGCCACAGCCTTTTTTGTCCTTGTAGGTTGTTTCCCCTTTTTTATGGCTTCTTTTTCGCCATCGGGAGCAAGATCAAAACTCTATAGTCCCAAATTATCGCCGCGATCTTCTTTTGTACATGATATTCTTGTCGGCTCTTCGAATGGAAGGGCTTTATCCCGTGCAAAACAAGCACTGTGATGAACATACGGTATTCATCTGTCATCCCAGTTCAAAGTAACGTGACAAGATCGGAATCGAGACACCTTCTCCCCCAATGTCACCCAATCTGTCCTTCGAGTCCTTGACCCTTGCTAATGAATCCAACAATAGATTCATTCTCCTCCATCATCATGCAAAACAACACTCGCCTTTGAGAGACAAGATGTGATTGGTGTTTTGTGTACTGGTATAGATTCTTGAGTTTTTTCCAAATCTCATTAGACGATTTACTTGTCTCTAATATGTGGGATAATGTTTTTCTTTAACATACATCTTCAATAAGACTCTCGCCTTATTCTCCCTTTTTATCCCAATCTTGTGTGAGTGCGGTCGCACTTGTCATAATGTTCAACCTATTTCATCACAGCGATGATCCACCATGCACTAGCTCATAGTCAAGCTAACGTTTGTAGCTTGAATTTCCAATTGGTATAATTGGTCCCATCGAAATTTTTCTAGTCTCATTGAGATAATTTTATGTAAAATTATTCATTTTTGGACTCGATCGGATTCAAGAATCTCCGATATCGAATCTATTCTAACCAAGTGAACAATTACAAGCTACACTAAAAAAAATCAACACATACCGGAACACGATCACGGATACGCCACGATTTGACATGATATACGTATGCCACCAAATCAGATCCACCACTGATATGGAAAAAAATTGATGTGTCTGCTATTCGGATTCGACATCAATACGGAAAAATCTTATACGTAGAACCATAAAAAAAACGAGATCAACTCACCTTTTTAGCTTAAAAACTATGTTGATTTTGAGGTCATCGCTAGAATGACCACGAAATCGATGTTTGATGAGTACTACTATGGCTCCAAAAACAACGTTAACGTATTTTCGCTCAGCGGCTAAGGCTTGAGAAACCAAGTTTCTCTTGTGGGTTAGGTATTTCTCCCGACCACCTAAACTGCGAAGCTGCGAGCGCTGAGGCATCTATGTTGCCACTAGAGTACTATAGCGATGAAGGCTACTGTAGCCACTAAGGCTCATTAGGTAAATCAAGCTCACGAAATTCGAGCTCTAATACCATGATAAAAAACGGAAAGAAAAAGAAATGAATTGAATAACCGAAGCTCACGGGTGAGTAAGCTACGATGTGGAGACTCACAAAAACTAGACACACTCTACATTTAATTAATAAAAGATACATCAATAAATACATCTCAAAATAATATGGAGTTGGGAACAAATAACTTAGGAGTTACATTTCAACCATGTAACTCATTTCTCCATTAATACAATATAACATTAATTATTTTCAACTAACTTTTATATTAAATTCTAACTATTTTGATGATAAATATTTTATTATTAAGAATAATATTTAAATTTTTTATAGAAAAGTATTAAATTTATGGAATGATTTTTTGGTTTTCTTGACCAAAAAATTATTTGAGCCTTGAATCACATAGTTTACATAATGTTTCATGACAAGGATATCATTGATTATGAGAATTTTGAATATATATATATAGTTTTAAATTAAAAATTATTGTATAAATTTCTAATGCTATCATAATTATTAAATTAAATAATGTAAAATTAATTAAGATAACTTAGGTTTATATTTATTTTATAATATTAAGTGTTTTGTCTATTATGATGACATACTTCATCTCTCACTATCAACATATAACAATTATTAATTTGAAAAAGGTTGAAATTAAGGCCAATAAATTTGGTTTTCATTGTAGTACGGTGATAACATACTATTATCATTTATATGGAAATAAAAATATAACCAATTTTAATTTGCAAAGGCTAAAAAAAAGGCAATAAATTTAATGGTCACTACTAACTTGATAGAATACATTTTCTATTACAAAAATTGTCCTAACTTTCCATCATAACTTTTCATTGATATTAAACTAACTAAAACATTCAAAATTGTATAATTTTGATCATATATAATACTACAAATTTATTCCCAAAAGCTGCAAAAAGTTTGAAATGCATACATCATGAAATGCAATGTCTTCAAAGCACCATCTCTACTCTAACATAAGAATATAAGATTTTGAAATTTTTGTTACAAATTTTTGACTAATATGGAGAACTAATATGAAGGGCTCAAAAAAGTCGAAATATTTTTTTGAAGAAAAAAATTATTAACAAACAAAAAGATGTTAATGATATTAAAATATCAAATATTATTAAGTTCTACTTAACTTAATTTAGTTGATGTTACAAATTTTCAAACTCCTTTCATAATAGAGGAACAAATTGAAGAAAGAAAACCTAAATATATTTCATTAAAATTACTTTGAAATCATTCATAAAAAAACAAATTTTGAATTCATATAATATGTCAATATGACCCATACAATGCGTTGTCAAAGAGTAACACATTATTTAATAATATGAAATGTCAAATGATACAACTCAATGATTTCCCACTTATCGATACATTTTATAATATATGAAATGTAAAAAGAGCATAGACATGGATAAAATAACATGGCTATCATTCTCATTCTCCAAACCAAAGGTTAATTGGTTGCAATTTTACAATAATTTTAACAAATTATCCAATAGATAAATGACTTAGGACATTTCAATATATATTTTTATGTAATTGACACAAGAGTCAAATATTTGTAATTTTGGTTGCAATAAAATTTTCAACATTTGGAGGAACGTTAAATATTTGATTGAGATTTTCTGAGAAAGAAAATGGAATAGACATATTTAGAAGTCCAAGAAACACCGCAAATGAAGTTTGTATGTGAAGATTGTGCCCCCTCTTGATAATTAGCACTTATTTTACAACCTTACTTCCTAGAGTGGAAGCTTAAAATCATTAGGGATTTTCCCTCTTAGATTATATATATGTTGAGCATGGAAATATATAAATATATGTAAAGTAAAAAATATAATTATATTAATAATCTATATATATACATATATTTTATTTAAGGCTTACATTTATATGTTTTTTAAAGGTAAAAGAATTACATATCTTTCTCATTGCGAAGTAGAAATTTTAATATTTTTTTAAACTTTTAATTACATTATTTATTTATAGAATGTTGATATATAATTATCTTTCTTAATATGAATATCAAGATATTCTATGTATAAGTGAATTTTGTTTGTTATTAATAAATTTTTTAATAGTGGATTGTAGTATCAAGAATAGAGCTGAGCACAATGAGAGTGAATTTATTGAAATTTTATAATGCTTTTAAGAAAAAAATGATAAAATATGTATATTTATTTTTGTTTTTTAAATAGTTGACAACATTTTAATAAATATTTTATTTTTTATTTAAAAAAGAACATGTTTAAATTCCATATTGATATTGAAGCAATTACACAACTATGTCATAGTAGACTTAAGAGTGTTTCCTCATGCAAAAATTTCAAGTGACCGTTAACACATTTATAAAAAATTACATCCATATTCTTGTAAATTTCTATAACAAAAATGCATATAAAAACTAAACACACTCTTTATAATAAGAATATAGCCATTAAGGAAAAAAATAAATTATTAACTACCTAAAAATCCACCATAATTCTTATATTCCTTAAATAAACAATTGTGCTAGCATACTAGACTTAAGAGTACCTCATCATACAAGCATTTCAACTAATGTAACTATTTTATAAAGATTAACGTCCATATTCACATATATTACTATAACAAAAATAAATTTAGAAACTAAACATAATTTCTATAATAAAAAACATAATAATAATAATTAAAGAAAAAATAATTTATAAACCAGTTAATAATATACTATAATTCTATCACTCCTCAAATAAACAACACAATTACACTCATTCAAGTTACTACTCATCGATATTCTATCTTCCTCAAATAAACAACACAATTGTACTCATTTTAAATGATTACTCATCAATATTCTATATTAATCACATATGATTATGAATTGCCAGACACTTTTCCCACCAACCATTGTGGTTCATCATGAGAAATCAAATCCGGGAGACGATTTAAAAATATGGGAAGAGGATATCGGGGATCCAACTAGCAGTTTGAGGCATAACGACTAGTTTAGCTAGTTTGACTACGAGGGGGGAAAAATTGAACTAAATTATTATTTTATCTATATATTATATTTATATTAGTTATTAATTATAATATTATAATTTCTTATTTAAAACAATAGGGAGAAAATATGATTCAATAACGTTAGATCTAAGACTTTTGTGATCTATAATGTAGATAAATGTTTTTCGGATTAATCACATCATTAGGATTAGGGTCGACGTTTCGAACCATCTAATGTGGTTCATCCTCGGGGACAAGGTGAAGAAAAGAAAAAGATCACATTGAATAAATAGTAGGGATGCGTCATTGCTTTTCAGAAAAAATCATGTTAGTCGAGTCGTTATTTGATAGTTAGTTAATAGGATAAAATTGTAACACCCCCCGAATTTATGTGTTGGAATTTCAAAGTTAGACATTTGAACTTTAATCCTAAGGGGAGTGGACCCCAAAGGATAAGTATTTTTTTTTAATGTAATTTAATATTAAGTTGAAGAAATGAATAAAATGATTTTGTGCATATTGACCAAAATGAGATTTTGAGATCAATTGCTAATTCCATGAGGATGGATAAGGCAACCAATTCCCCACAACTTTTTCAAAAAGCCTTGAAAGGAATTATTTCCAATTTAGATTTTGAGGAAAAAATCTAAGTTTCCCCTACTGAGGAGGAAAGTAGTTGGGGAAGAGGTAAAGAAAAGTTTGGAAAAAGGTGAGGAAAAGCATAAAACGACTTTCAAGAGTCCCTAAAATGGGAAGCCTAGGCCAACGGGGAAGAAAAAGCATCCTAATATTACGGACGCGAAATTAGAAACATGCTTACGGGAACAACAGCTCAAATAAATGCTGCTCCTAAGCAGATTGGGGGTTGATCCGTTCAAGGAGATGATCTAAGCTCAGAGGGTGAGTTTTTGGGGAGACAAAAAGGACTCTAAAGGTTGGGAGGTGGTCAATTGCAACGGTGGTACGTTTCCTAAATTGAATTTTTTTGTGCTTCTTAAGGTATGAATTGGCTACATATAATTTATGGAATTGCATGTTAGAATCTTTAATGTTACCTTAAAGTTATTAAATTTTAGTATACTATAAGAGGTAGGATTCAAGTTCATGTTGCATAGGAAGATGAAAAGAGAAAATTATATATGTACACTTGGTGCGTAGGAACACTCCACACATTGAACAGAAATTTCAGCATAAGTAGCTTAAATATCTCAGTATGGTTTGTGGGAATCACACCTCGGGAAAAGAAATTCGGTAGAATCTTTAAACCATAGTCGGCTTAAATATGAGAATACTGTTTTTCCCCGGATGAACTATGTTTTAACTTAAATCTCACTTATGCTATTTAACATAAAAAGAAGAGTGATCTAAACTAGGTCAACCGAGTCCCTCGTTTATTACAATAAGAAATTAAAAATCGATTACTCTGTAATTGTTCTGTGATTAACATTATAGTGTAGTCAAACCTATCATTCTATTTTATAAGGAATGCGATAAGAGTGACCCATACAAGTCTGTTAATAAAAACAAAGAAGGAACATTTACGAACGAGTTGTGGAAAACCAAACTTGCGGATTGAATACATGTATAGAGAGTTTGTCTCCGAAAGCTACAATAAATCGAAATGTAATGTGGTAATATTAATAATCTCCTTCTTCTCAAGTTCAATAGAAATTTATTAGTGCATACAAGAAATTTCAAACCTTATGAACTCGGCATCAAGGCAATATAAAATTGGAAGAATGCTAATTACTACGAAAAACATGCATGTGTACCATCCTACTATAAAATCGTAATAACAACAAATTATTGAGACGGGCGGGTATCTACTACGATCCCCGTCTGAGAGATCCCTGGTAAATTTTGATTTAGTATTGGCGGTCACCTTGAGTGAGGTTACGGCTGCGCCATTATAAGATAAAAGATCCAAAACATGCGGTGAAAATATATACATATACCCACGGGAAGTTAAACACCCCGGAATTTAAATATAAACGAGACAAGACCGTCGAGGATAAGTAATATTTTAGAGCGACATTATATTGTGTGCTATCCATTCGATTCATTATGTAATATGATGCATGATGACGAAATCTTCATCCATTCAAGTCAAAGTTCGAAATGCAATGGCAATAAAATATACACGAGCAAGGTAAATCATTAACTTTCAGTCCTTTTTAGCGAGTGTTGTGGTTGTGAGATTTCATAGAATTCGGAAGAGTCACGTCTTGTGTGACTCAACATGAAAGTAGACAAGCTTCGTATAATAGTCACATCGTTGTTCGGCTTTGTAGTTACAATCTGGATAGGAAAATAAAAATAAAAAAAATGAAACTTATACAACTATACGGTGCGCAAATATGAGAATGAAGTGGGCTGAAACCCTAGGCGTGATAGCAAGAATTCCAAATGAATGCAAAAAGGGGTGTAAAGGGAACCTGTGGGGCAAGTGAATCATAATTCATGGAGCAAAAAATGAAGATTTAATCTCAGATTTTACAAGACGCAAACCCTGAAACTCCTGTTCGGGAGGGGCAGGGAGCGTTCTCACACGACACGAAAATAAATCACGTATTAGTTAAGTATGGTAATAGGAGAATCGATGTAAATAGGAAAAACGCATACAACCAAACGATAGACGAGGCGGGAATCTAACCTTAGCAACGATCGACGCTACTGAAAACAAAAAGACAAGTGGGGCTCTCCATGATAGCGTAGGCATCGGCGAAGGTCGAGGTCACGGTTGGTGATGAAATTGACACCTGTAACCCTCACGCCCTATCGCGAACTTGAAACTTCACAACCCTCGGAGTAAATTGCGTAACCTCCAAACGGAAAATAAAACAAATACAAACGGAAAGGAGTTAGACGCACATGAAATCGAGTGCCATGCGCGCGGGTTCACGGGCAAATTAGGGAAAGCCGCACCGAGGGAGTGCTACGTAATAAAATCTACCTCTTTCACATGAAATATAAAGAGAAAAGCCATTACAAGAAATGCGTTCACATTCAGAAGTCGGAAATAAGAATGGAGCACGAACAAATGGACTGTGCGAAGATCAGAAAACCGAAACGACGAAGAAACACAGGATGTGATTTCTTACCCGGGATGATAGGCGATAGCGCGTAGGGTTCTATTCCTTCCTTCCCTGGTGATAGAGTTCCCATAAAGCTGGAGAGAGAGCGGGACAAGGTGGAAATATAGAGCGGCGATGAGGCTTGAATTGAGCGATGCGGAAAAGAAAATCTCGACTTAAACGAAACACGGAAACCCTAACACGCCAGGCGATATCTGAACCTCGGATTTGGCGATGGGGAAAGGTATGTAAACGCGGGAACCGAGGGAAGTTAATGAGAGAGTACGCATGGAAATCACGAGAGAGATAGACCGCATCGGTCGACAAAATATCTTTGTACTCATACGGGTACCATTCTTTTCTTGTGACCACTCGATCGTACGCCAAGTAGGCGTAGTACAGAAATTTGAGCCCTGGGACCTCTGCGGCGAGAGTAGCCCTTACGAGAGGAGTGAAGCCCCTACTGAAAGCGACCACGTGGCCATCGAAAGTACAAGAGTAGGCTGAAAACCGGAAGGTGAGCGGGTTGGTATATCGATGCGCCGTCATAAGAAGTCATAAATTCACTTGCGAGAAGACATGACGGGGATAGTTGAAAGCAATAACGATGGCGCACCCAATAACTTTGACCATTACACAGCAACGACATGTTAGGGTTAGCGTGTGAACAACTCTATGAGAATGCGTATTCGTATAGATCACAACAATAAGCATTTGTGAATTAACAATAAATGTAACCCATACGATTAAGAGGAGAGTAATACGTTTTCGTTCCATAGTGATGTTAAAAGGGTAATCAAAATAAAAACGAAGGGGTCAATGGGCGACACAAGATAATTTGATATATGCCTATATAGAATTTTAAATATATTATGAGTGGTGCAATTTAAGTAAATGTATATATATATAGCACATTATATATATATATATATGAGCTATGTCATCAAAGTTAGATGTATATGGATAGAGTTACATATTAACACCTTGGTATCATCACATCAATAGCCTAATTTATTTCATACCACTTATAAGGACATTATGGCTCTTGGAGTTAGAACTATTAATGTACAGTTTATGTGGAATGGCATAGAAATGAGTCTAAAAAGCATAGCATTTGAGGTGAACGATAAAACATTAAGGAATAGGTAATATATTACATGTCTTAAAATAGTGGAAAAGAGAGACATTACAAATGGTATCGAGCCCAAGTTATAAAAGCGCGGGTTTTCGATTGTCGTGTGCTCCATTTGAATTCGAGAATGTTATTTTTATGAGATGAATATTGTAGAGATTTTTCGTTTTTTCAATTTCTTGATCAATACTATGAGTGTGTATGAGTGGTGCTAAAATGGGCGAAGGTGGAGAAATTTATGTGGATGCTGCTGATGAGTTTGGTTCACCGAGATCCCGATGCCACGATCTTGGCTATGTTGCACGGAGTTGCAACGAGAAATTGGCTGAGCGAAGCCGAATGACTTGTTGTCATCGGCCCGATGAGAAGCGAGAAAAGCTCATCGAAGACTAACTTCCGGAACGACGAGAAGGCGAGGTTCGGAGAGAGAAAGATGGATGAGTACGAGTGAGGATGATCTTGCTAGGCATCAATATAAACGAAGAGAATTACGGGGGGAATTCGAAAGATCAAACCTCCCTCCTATGATGGGGAGAAGGAGGAAGATGTCGAAGCTTCAGTTCTTTTGAACATGATTAAGTATTTCCAAGTTTATGAATATGAGAGCAATGCGAAGGCGAGTTAGCTATTTACCGACTACGAGGTAAAGCTACCTTGTGGTGGTAGGAGGACAAAAATGGTGCATGCTATTGATGAAAAAGGAGAACGGTTACTTGGGAAGATTTCCCGGGTTAAGTTCAAAAAATCGTTATTTGAACGAACGTTATTATGATGATAAAAGCAAAGGAATTCCACGAACTTAGACTAGGACAACTCACTATCGATGAGTTTGTCACTAAGTTTACAAATTTATTGAGATATGTCCCTTATATTAGGGAAGAGAAGGCAAAAGGTCCAAAGGTTTCGAATTGTTTGCCCTCATGTACAAAGAAGAAAATTGAGTTTGACAACCCAAAGACAATGGACGAAGACTGTTAGAAAAGCAAGATTATGCTATCGCCGAGTTTAAAGGAAAGGCGGAACAAGGAAAAATGTGGTTGAACAAGGGTGAGTTCAAAGGAAAAAGACAAAAACCAGCATATTTGAAGAATTTTTGGCGAGAGATCATTAGCGGAAAAAGTTTAATAAACCCAAAAGCCAAATTGCTCGATCCCAAGTGGCTTCAAAACAAGTAGATGGGGACAATAAAAGGAAGGGACGGTCAGGAATGAAGGAACCCTTGAAGTGTTGAGGGCTGTGGAGAGACCCCATCTTTTGAGGGACTGTCCTCATCGAAACATTCATATGATCGGCGGAGAGAGCGAGCGACAATAGTAAATGACATAGCCGAAATATACCAACTATCGGTGCAGCCTTGGAAAATCGGCAAGAAGAACATCAAGCAACCATGGTGGAGATGGAGGGTAAGATTTCGCACCTACTATTACTTTTTGATTGATCCAGGGTGCTTCTTTGAGTTACATTAGTCACGGAATTGTAGAAAAATGTAAAATTAAACTTGAAAAAATTTCAGCGATCATGGTTGGTACGGTGGCCACTTTCAGGACTAAGAGAAAAGTAACACATAAATTGCCCAAAAACAACAATTAAATTAAATGGTTTTCCAACGAAGTAAATGCGAACATACGCCTTTAGGATCCTATGACTTGCGTAGGGAATGGTGAGTTTGGAAAAAGAAGAAAGCCACGATGAGCTGCTAGGGATAAAACTCTGCATTGTGTGGATGAAGAAGGGAAACCTTTTACTCTCGAAAGGGAAACCCAAAATCCATTTCGAGTACGACAAATATTAGCACTACAATTAAAACGAAAAGCTGACTAGAAAAGGATACCAAGTTTATGCGGTGCATGTGGAGGAAGTAGAACGGAAAGCTGGAGAAAATCTGTTGAATGAATTACGGTGGTAAGGGAATTTAAAAAAGTTTTTCCCGGATGAGATTCCTCATCTTCCCCCCAAAAGAGAAATTGACTTTACCATAGATGCGGTGTCGGGAGCAATACCTGTTTCCCGAGCCCCCCTATCGAATGAGTCCTCACTGAACTCATGGAGGTGAAGATGCAATTGCAAGAATTACTAGATAAAGGTTACATTAGACCAAGTGTGTCTCCTTGGGGAGCACCTGGGTCTTATTTGTGAAAAAAGAAAGATGGAACTTTTAGGATGTGCATGGATTATCGTCAACTAAACAAGTTTACCATTAAGAATAGATATCCGCTCCCTAGAATTGATGATCTTTTTGATCGAGGTGAGAGGGAGCCTCCCGATCTTTTCTGAAGATTGACTTAGAAGCTGGGTATCATCAGCTCGAGAATCAAGGAAGAAGACATCAACAAAACGATCTTTTCGAACCTCGATATGGACACTACAGAATTTGTAGTCTTACCTTTTTGGATTGACAAATGCCCACCTGCCACATTCATGTGTACGATGAGCAGTGTGTTAAATAAGTATTTGGATAAATTTGTTCTTGTGTTCATAGATGATATTTTAGTCTACTCCAAAAATGAGGATGAACATAAGGAACACTTGAGAATAGTGTTGCGGACTCTAAAAGAAAAACCAAGTTATATGCCAAGTTCAAACCAAATGTGAATTTTATAAAGATAAAATTCAATATACAGGTCATATTATTTCTGAAAAAGGCCTTGCGGTTGACCACAGAAAGATAAAAGCTATTAAGGAATGGCCGGTCCCAAGCTGATGTCTCGGCGGTAAGGTCATTTATGGGGATGGCAGAGCTATTATCGCGATTTGTGGAGAGATTTTTACACGTATAGCACATCCCATCACTTCATTGCAAAGAAAAGGGTGTCAAGTTCGTGTGGATTGAAAAATGTCAAATCGATTTTCGAACAATTAAAACAAAAACTTACTTCAGCCCCTATGCTAAAGATTGCGGATCCCTGATAAAGAATATGTTGTGTGTACTGAGATGCTTGCAGAGAGGGGTTGGGAGGGTCTAGTTACGAGGGAAAACTCGATTTATTGCCTATGAATCTCGGAAATTGAAAACACATGAACAAAATTATAGTGCCTATGATTTGGAATTTGCGGTACTATCCATACCTTGAAAATGTGGTGGCACTATCTTCTTGGGAAAAAAGTTTATCTTGATGATATCACATTATTCTCAAATACTTCTTTTTCCCAAGCTGATGCGAATGCAAGGCAAGCAGATGGCTTTCCTTTTTAAGTGAATTTGATATGGAAATAAAACATATCAAGGGAAAAAGAAAAATAAAGTTGTGATGCATTAAGCGGGAATGCTTGCTAGAATATAAACGACCTTGGAAGTAGTGCACGAGATTGAGTAGAAGAATTGGTGAGAAAGAGCGGGCAAATCAAGATCCAAACTATGAAACAATCTTGGTGAAACTACGAGAAAAAGGAGAAAAATGATTTCACTCAAAACCAAGAAAGGAGCTACTCTATTATAAAAAACAGGTTGTATATTCCAAATGTAGAGTCCTTAAAAAGAGAAATTTTTGGATGAATATCACAAACGGCCATATGTAGGACATCCGGGATATCGGAAAATGTTACTTGACCACTGAAAAGAAGTTGTTACGGCCAAGAATGAAGAAAGATGTGGCAGGATATTTAAGTAGGTGCATGGAATGCCAACTAGTCAAAGTTGAGCATCAACATCCGGTGGTCTTTTAAACCCTTTGCCAATTGCGAGAATGGAAATGGGACACGAGTTTCCATGGACTTTATAACGAGGGTTACCCAAAACAAAAATATCAACATGATTCGCTAATGGTAGTAGTAGACACTCTCACAAAAAGTCGCCCACTTTATACCGGTGAAATCTACCTTTGGGACGGCTCAAGTAGCGAATGTGTTTTACGAAGGAGGTAGTAAGGCTTCATGGGGTTCCAAAGGTAATTGTCTCGGGCCAAATGAGATGCTAAGTTTACAACGACCTTTTGGAAAGGATTGTTTGGAGGGATGAGTACTAAGTTGAATTTTAGTCTTCCCTATCACCCTCGGACGGAGTGGGCAAACGGGAGAGGACTAATCAAATTTTTGGAGAGATATGCTGAGAATGTATGTGATGGACGGACCATAAAAAGTGGGAAGAGTATTTGCATTTAGCTGAATTTGCCTATAATAACAGCTACCAATCCTCTATAAAAATGAGTCCGTTTGAGGCATTGTATGGAAGAAAGTGTCGCACTCCTTTCTGACGAAACTAGAGTCAACCGAGAGGATAAAACTAATGTTAGGGACTCTGATGCCTTACAAGAGATGGAGAGAATTGTTAAACGGATACAAAGAAACATCAAGACAACACAAGATCGCCCGGAAAAAAGCTATGCTTGATAAGAAAAGAGTGCACCGAGAATTCAAAGTGGGAGATCATGTGTATTTGCGTATTAAACCCAAAAAGAGCACACTTTATCTTTGGAAGTTGTGCAAAAATTGGCTCCTAGATATTGTGGTCCTTTTGAAGTCTTAGAAAAGGGTGGGACCGGTGGCTTACAAAGCGGCCTTACCACCCCATGTTAGAGTTCATGATGATATTTCATGTTTCATTATTAAAAAGATATGTGCATGATGCTTCTCACATAGTTGATTGGAATGTTGTACGGGTGGAACCTGAGAAGGGGACTTTTTGCGAAGCCGCTTCAAGTATTGGAGTGGGAAGAAATTGAATTGAGAAACAGAACGATGGCAGGAGTAAAAGTGCGGTGGAGGCACTTTCTAGCAGAAGCTACTTGGGAAAGAGAAGCTGAAATGATGGAAAGATATCCATTTTTGTTTGAAAAAATGAACTCTAGTAGTTAAATAACAACACCGAGGACAGATGTTTATTTTTTTAGAGGGGGAATATGTAACACCCCCCAATTTATGTGTTGGAATTTCAAAGTTAGACATTTGAACTTTAATCCTAGGGAGTGGACCCCAAAGGATAAGTATTTTTTTTTAATGTAATTTAATATTAATGTTGAAGAAATGAATAAAATGATTTTGTGCATATTGACCAAAATGAGATTTTGAGATCAATTGCTAATTCCATGAGGATGGATAAGGCAACAATTCCCCATAACCTTTCAAAAAAGCCTTGAAAGGAATTATTTCCAATTTAGATTTATGAGGAAAAATCTAAGTTTCCCCAATGAGGAGGAAAAGTAGTTGGGAAGAGGTAAAAGGCTGGAAAAGTTGAGGAAAAGCATAAAACGACTTTCAAGAGTCCCTTAAAATGGGAAGCCTAGGCCAACGAGGAAGAAAAGCATCACGGTATTGCAGACGCGAGAATTAGAAACATGCTTTGGGGGGAACAACGGCTTAAATAAGGCTGCTCCTAAGCAGTTAGGGGGGGTTGATGCTGTTCAAGGAGATAATCTCGTGCACGGGGGGTGAGTTACGGGAGACAAAAAAGGACTCTAAGGTTGGGAGGGTCGGTCAATTTGCAACGGTAGTACTGTTCCTAAATTGAGATTTTGTTGTGCTTCTTAAGGTATGAATTAGCTACATATAATTTATGGAATTGCATGTTAGAATCTTTAATGTTACCTTAAAGTTATTAAATTTTAGTATACTATAAGAGGTAGGATTCAAGTTCATGTTGCATAGGAAGATGAAAGAGAAATTATATATGTACACTTGGTGCGTAGGGAACACTCCACACATTGAACGAGAAATTTCAGCATAAGTAGCTTAAATCTCGCATTAGTGGTTGTGGGAATCACACTCGGGAAAAGAATTCAGGCAGAATCTTTAAACCATAGTTGGCTTAAATGCGAGAATACTGTTTTCCCCGGATGACCTATGTTTTAACTTAAATCTTCTTTACGCTATTTAACATAAAAAGAAGAGAGTGATCTAAACTAGGTCAACGAGTCCTGCGTTTATTACAATAAGAAATTAAAATCCGAGTCAGCATTTTGTAATTGTTCATGTGATTAACATTATAGTGTAGTCAAACCTATCATTCTATTTTATAAGGAATGTAGTAAGAGTGACCCATACAAGTCCGTGTAATAAAAACAAAGAAGGAACATTTACGAACGGGTTATGGAAAACCAAACTTGCGATTGAATACATGTATAAGTTTCATCTCCGAAACTAGAAAATAAAGCTGAAATGTAATGTGGTAATATAAATAATATCCCTTCTTCTCAAGTTCAATAGAAATTTATTAGTGCATACAAGAAATTTCAAACCTTATGAACTCGGCATCAAGGCAATATAAAATTGGAAGAATGCTAATTACTACGGAAAACATGCATGCGTACCATCCTACTATAAAATCGTAATAACAACAAATTATTGAGACGGGCGGGTATCTACTACGAGTCCCACGTCCACAGAGATCCTGGTAAATTTCGATTTAGTATTAGCGATAACCTTGGTGAGGTTATGGCTACGCCATTATAAGATAAAAGATCCAAAACATGCGGTGAAAATATATACATATACCCTACGAAGTTAAACACGAGAATTTAAATATAAACGAGACAAGACAGTTTAAGGATAAGTAATATTTTAGAGCGGCATTATATTGTGTGCTATCCATTCGATTCATTATGTAATATGATGCATGATGGCGAAATATTCTAACTCCATTCACGGCAAAGATTCCCGAAGCACTGTAATGGCAATAAAATATACACGAGCAAGGTAAATCATTAACTTTCGGTCCTTTTTAATGCGAGTGCTTGTGGTTGTGAGATTTCATAGAAGAATTCGGAAGAGTAAACGTCTTTGTGTGACTCAACATGAAAGTAGACAAGCTTCGTATAACTAGTCACATGCATCATTTGTTCGACTGTAGTTACAATACTGGATACAGAGAAAAATAAAAATAAAAAAAACGAAACTTATACAACTATACGATCGTAAATATGAGAATGAAGTGGTGGAAACCCCTAGTCGTGATAGCCGAATTCCAAATGAATGCAAAAGGGGTGTGGGGAACCTGTGGGAGCAAGCGAATCATAATTCATGGAGCGAGGAAATGAATATTTAATCTCGGTATGAGACGCAAACCTACAAGAAACTCTGTTCGGGAGGGGAAAGCGAGAAGCGTTCTCACACACGACACGAAAATAAATCACGTATTAGTTAAGTATGGTAATAGGAGAATCGATGTAAATGAGAAGCATACAACCAAACGATAGACGAGTCGGGAATCTGACACTTTAGCAACGCGGTCGAGCGCTGCGAAAACAAAAAGACAAGTGGGGCTCTCCATGATAGCGTAGACATTACGAAGGTCGATACGGTTGGTGATGAAATGGCGACACACAGCAACCTACTTACGCTATCGCAAACTTAGAAACTTCGCGACCCTTGGAGGTAAATTGCTTAACCTCCAAACGAGAGAAAATAAAACAAATACAAACGGAAAGGAGTTAGACGCACATGAAATCGAGGAGCGCCATGCACGCGAGTTCACGGGAAAGTGGGAAAGCCGCACCGGGGAGTGCTACGTAATAACATCTACCTCTTTCACATGAAATATAAAGGGAAAATCCATTACAAGAAATGCGTTCACATTCGAGAGTCGGAAATAAGAATGAACGCGAGAACAAATGGACTTTTGTGCGAAGATCACGAGAAAACCGGAAAACGACGAAGCAGCTTTACGGGATATCGATTTCTTACGAGGATGATAGGCGATCGCGCGTCGGTTCTATTCCTTCCTTCACTGAGCGATAGAGTTCCCACTAAGCTGGAGAAGGGCGGACAAGGTGGAAATCATAGAGCGACGGTCGGCTTGAATAGAGCGATGCGGAAAAGAAAATCTCGAGCTTAAGCAGAGCTATAGAACCCTAACACGCCAGCGATATCTTGAACCTCGGTTGCAGCGATGGGGAAAAGGTGCGAAACAGCGGAACCGAGAAGTTAATAGAGAGAGTACGCATGGAAATCCCGAGAGGGATGAGACCGCATCGATCGACAAAAAATATCTTTGTGCTCATGCTGGTACCATTCTTTTCTTGACGCCACCACAGATCGAACGCCAAGTAGGCGCGCAGGTACAAGTTTGAGCCGGACCTCTGTTGGCGAGAAAGTAGCCCTTACGAGAGGTACGCACGAAAGCTGACCACGTGGCCCTCGAAGAGTACAAGAGTAGGATGAAAACCAGAAGGTGAGCCATAGTGGTAGATCAGTACGTCGTCATAAGAATTCACAAATTCACTTGCGAGAAGACGTGGCGGGGATAGTTGAAACTAATAACGATGAGCGCACCCAATAAATTTGACCATTACATAGCATGACATGTTAGGGTTAGCGTGTGAACAACTCTATGAGAATGCGTATTCGTATAGATCACAACAATAAGCATTTGTGAATTACAATAAGTAGCAACCCATACGCTGAGAATGTCGTTTTCGTTCCATAGTGATGTTAAAAAGGGTAATCAAAATAAAAACGAGAAGGGTCCAATGGGCGACACAAGATAATTTGATATATGCCTATACAATTTTAAATATATTATGAGTGGTGCAATTTAAGTAAATGTATATATATATGTATTATATATATAAATATGGAAGCTATGTCATCAAGTTAGATGTGTATATGGATGGATTATATAAACACCTTGGTATCATCACATCAATAGCCTAATTTATTTCATACCGCTTATAAGGACATTATAGCTCTTTGGAGTTAGAACTATTAATGCTCTGTTATGCTGAATGGCATAGAAATGAGTCTAGAAAGCATAGCATTTTGGCTTGGAACGATAAAACATTAAAGGACGATATTAATCGATACATTTTAAAATAATTAAGAAGAGAGACATTACAAAAATATTAATAGTTTTTAATATTTTTAGGGAAAGTTAACAAGAATAATTTAGATTTGATAATTTAATAAAATTATTCAATTGTAATTATTATAAGCGAAGAAGGGGAGGGTAAATGCGAAAATTTTAGGATTTAAATTTTAAGTATTTAAGAGATAATATTACAAGTTAGTAAATAATACTATAAAATGAATAAAATAAATAAATAAATGAAAATTTATATACAATTATAATAATAAGGCTAGCTAGTCATTAGAAAGTTAGTTGGTTGAGAATCAAACTTTTAAGAGTAAATCAATTAAAATAAGTTTATTATAAATGAAATATAATACAAAATAGGGAGGAAATCTTTTTTTGAATGAATAAACAAATAAATAAATGAAAAATATAAAATTAATAGATTAATTAATAAAAATATATAATAAATGAACTAATTAGGTAAAAATATATAAATTAATTAATTAATTAAGATACACTACTTAGTGAGAGTCAGGGCTGGCTCTTACATAATTTCCAACCATCATCACGATTGAGATTCTTAGCATGTCGTTCAATTGTGATGCTCATAATTTCCTATGGTGGAAGTGATCTGCTTTGGCAACGACTTTGGAATCCTCAATACAAACATGGTGACAAGATTTTTCCATGCTCGGCAAAATTTGAGGGTGCAAGATCGATTGTGTTTAATATCCGCAATGTGTTCCCATATTCTCTACCTAATGGATCGACTTTGTTTCACCAATATAGGGGTACCACCGCAGACAAGGAATCATGTAAACCCGTTTCATATCTTTAGGGTTGATAGGTCATGTAGGACCCAAGATAATTTCTAATAGTGCGGGAGAGGTTTGAAAGAATCGGAGATATTATTTCTTTTAAGGACATGGGCAATATTATGCATTTGTCCCTTGGATAAATGGAAAGATCGACCTTGGAAATAGGATCCACTCGATTAGATTTTCCATTGAGAAACGCTTATATGCATTTATTGTGAGACCTTGAAATCTACTATAACCATTATTTTCAAAAACGTCGAGGAGATGGGACTTATTTGATTCTAAGGAGTTGTCGTGAGAGATTCTAAGGGCAGTCGCAAGATTACACAGACACCAAATTTACGAGTAGGAAAATGATGGGATCCGGCATGAAGGTATTGTTCCGTGTGAGTCTTCTTCTGTGAAAAACTCGGTGAGAAATGCAGTCCATCCTCATTCCTAGAGAAGGATACTAAGGAAAGGAAGGCAACCATTAACCTCCACTTCCATCGTGAACTTGATGAATTGACAAGTTTAGGTGCCCAAAAACATATCTAGTTTCTCTCAATCATGGGGCAGGATGACAAAAGTATCATCCATGAACCTATTCCACTTCCTAGGGCGAATTGCATGGAGGTCAAGGCCTTTGATGCAAAATCCTCCATAAATAAGTTAGCAACTATGGGGGAGAAAGAGGGGGCCATTGCAACACCACAAGTTTTCTCATAAAACTCACCTTGTTGAATAAAGTCTCCCTAAGATTCATAAGCCGAGTGCCCCATTAAGACCTATTGTTAACACAATAGGTGGTCCTCTTATCATCTGGCCAAATTCTTGGCCAAAAGCTTAAACTCCTTGTGAGTCAGTAGGATTCCTTTGTGAGGACTCGCTTCCTTTATCAAAGGTGGAAAAGGAATATCAGCTCTGCTGGTGAGCTTTTGGTTAGCTTTGATGTTGTGTCCTTATTCACCAAAATTGCCATCCAATTGTTGATGTCATTAAATGGATCTACGGTAAGGATACCTCTAAATTAGTTGTACTCTGCCTCACCTCGAATTTCTTTAGTTTTCGAGTGAAGTTTTGTAAACTTGAGCTTTGTGGTGTTGCGATGGGCTCCCCACTTTCCCCCACATAGTTGCTAACTTATTTATGGAGGATTTTTGAATCAAAGACTGGCCTGGAGTTAAATTCCGCCTGGAAGTGGAACGGAGTTCATGGATGATACTTGTGTCATATTTATGGTCGGGAGAAATTAGATATGTTCCTTGGGCACTAAACTCACTTTTTGATTCCATCAAGTTCACGATGGAGAGTGGAGGTTGATGGTTTCCTTCCTTTGTTAAGTATCCTTCTCTCTAGGAATGAGGATGGTTCCATTTCTAGCAGAGTTTTTTTCCCAAAGAAGAATCACATGGAACGATACCTTCATGCGGATCCCATACGTTTTCTTTCCGGAAATTTGGTGTCTTGTGTACTCTTGTGACTCGTTCTCTTAGAATATTTGATGACAACTCCTTAGAATCGTAGAAGTCCATCTTCTTGACGTTTTTAAATAATAGTTCTGATAGATCTCAAGGTCTCAAGGCTTTTCGAAATGCATATAAACATTTCAATGGAAAATCTAATCGAGTGGATCCTATTTCCAAGGTCCATCTTCCATTTTATCAAGGAGACGAAAGTGACTTAGATTTCCCATGTCCTTGAAAAAATAATATCTCTGCTTCTTTCAAACCTCTCTACACTATTAGAAATTCTCTTGGGTCCGTTAAGGACCCCTGTTGACCTAAAGACATGAAATGGGTTTACATGATTCCTTGTTCATGTGGAACTCCTATGTTGGTGGGCGCAATTCGATCCATTAGGCGAGGAGAATCTGGGAACATGTTGTGGATATTAAACAAAATTGATCTCGTACCTCGGTTCTTGGTAGGCATGTGGAAATATCTTGCACCATGTTTGCATGTGAGAAATTCAAAGTCGTTGCCCAAAGTAGATCACTTCCACTGCATAGGAAATTAAAGGAGGCGTTGAAATTGAACGACATGCTAAGAATCTCAACTATGATTGTTAACGGGAAAATCATACGGCCCAGAAGACGACATCAATTAATGCGGGCCCAAGGATTTACGGGGATAGGAATACATTATGGAATCAAGAAGTATTTAAAATATCTAAGGTTTTCATAAATTAGATTTCAACTAGTCATAAATGCTCAAATGCGCACTTTATCCTTTGAGAGGAAAACATACACTTGCGCCTTTTGCCCCGATAAGTGCGCATTCTGGAAATGGAAAAAATTCACTTTCGGGACACACCGAGGCAAGACGATTTACTCCTTATGTGAAATCCGCACAAGGACAACCATCGTGCCTCCTTAGAAATTATGTGAGCACACAAAAGAATATTTAGACTTCCTGATAGAATCACACCTCTCCCTTGGGTCACCATCCATCATGTACTAAGGAAGGAAGGAGGATTTGAAGCTTACCTATATCGCCCACCAAGAGATGAAGAAATGGTGATCACAATGTTATGCGGGCCAAATTTGCCCAGAAACACCGACGTGTGTGTGACCGGAGGCACGGAGCTAAAGAGGACTTGATAGTTGGCCACCCAACATCTTGGTCCACCACGAAGAGAAGTGAGGCGCATCGGAGGCGAGCTTGGAAGGCAACATCCTTGCATCGGGACCTAGAGCCATTGCCTAGGGGCCCTTTGGTAAGTGGGTAAAATTTCTTCTCCATTTCGAAGACGTTTAATAGAAGAGGCCATCGAGCCATCGCTTGTTATTAATGTTTGGAACTCTATATAGCTTCTGTATATTTGTGTTTTTTAGTTTTAATTTAACGGAAGCATACTTCGTATACCATTTCCATTAAGTTTTATGCTTTTGAGCTCCCCACTTTTGCCCGTTACCAATAGTTTAGAGAGTAAGACACAGTCTCTAAGCTTGTGTGATTTCGTACACCGTGCGACTAATCCTAACAACAAGATTAGGGACTCCTTTGATGTGTTCCAAGTTTGTGTGGTTGTGCTATATTTTTGCGAGGAGACCCTTTGTCTATGTTGGAGGGAGGCCGGCGAGTCCCTCGACCCATCTTACCGGTCCTAGACTCCTTTGAAGTGGCGGTGAAAGAGGCAGCTCCCTATTTTGCTTGCCGAGTTTATGCACACGATTTTCCACACGAAGGCACATTGCGTGTGTTCGGGACTAACTTGCGCGGGGAAGGTTTGCCACTGTCGAGGGCTTTTGCGCGCAAATTACGAAGATTTTCTCTATTTTCTACATTTTCTGCTTGTAAGTGTGTTGGACATCCCCTAGTATGTACGCGACACTTGTTTTGATGCCCCATAGCTTGAGGAACTCTGCTTTTTGCTTCTTCTGTGGGCATTTAGTTAGTTTTCATTTAAGTTTTGTTTTGCAAAAAGTGTTCACATAGTTTAAGTAGGGGGAAGAATTAACCATTTATTTCCAAACAATTTATGCTTTTTTTGCATTTATGGTATGCACACTTAGTTTAAATAGTCCCGAGTAAGTAGCTCAAGACCACATATGCATAAGCTAGTGTAGAAATTGTTTGGTGTAAATTCAATTTTTGCATTTACGGAATTGTTGGACTAGGATTGAATCGCCAATCGAGCAAGTAATCCTCTCTTGTCTTTGCATCATTTGGTGACCTAGACAAGCATATGAATGCTCTACATTAAGTGATTAACCATATTCCTTTAGTCACTCAAATAGACTAACTAGGAAGATTTGAGCATTGTCTCCTGGAAATTCTTTCCATTTGAGCAAGGAAAAATGTCTGTAGTTTAACTAGGGATTTTGTAAAGGATCACTAATATCCATATGTTCAAATTGTAGTATTGTTCACCATATGCTCACACCGTTCACCCACTAAGAAAAAAAAAAATCCACACAAAAAATAGCAAGCTAACTCACTAAATTCTCCCCACGGGGCCACGAAGAATTTATAGATTAAGTTAGGGGATCAAGGGTAGGCATCCCAATAAGCACGCGGTCACACTTCCCCCATTGAAACATAGAATTTATGTATCTGGGAGCTTTAAAATCCACCTATCTCGGCCCATGGAAAAAGAAAACCCAAGTGCGGCGAGGAGACAGGTTCGAGGAGGGGTTAAACTAGGCGCGGTGTGTGCGGTATCGGTTGGAGGCTACGGCCGGCTGATGCTCGGTCTTGTTGGTGACTACCAAGAAGCCCGAGACTTGAACGCTCATGGGATGGTGGTTCTTAGTGGCCAAAACTAGGGCATCCTTTACGAAGTATAGGTGACGGTGGAAGCCTTGTGAGAACCTCTGCCATACCTTGGTTGATTCTCTTGGTCGCTTGTTGGGGCGTTACCGAGCTCTTACGGGACGTTGACAACACTCACAAAAAATCCTCTCCAAGGCCTAGTTAATTTTGAGTGTGTGAGGATGTAATAGATCTTCTCGGATTTTGAGTATCACGTACAGAAACAAACAAAACAATTTTGCTTAATTGATCACATAGATTACGTTAAAGGAAAAATTACATTTCATTTTCACTTTGTTTTATATGTCTGTGCATAAATTGTCGTGATCACAAACTTGATCCCCTCCAAAAATTTTCGAAAACTAACCTAATCGACACTCAAATGGTTCCAACGGGAACCTTGTCGGTCTGGGCGTATTTTTTGGACATCCCCCCATTATCGGGAGGGTTCCGAGGTCTTTCGCCGTTTAGGTGTCGAAGATGGAACATTGCCACGGTTGTTGGTTCCTCCTTTCTCGAGAGCAACCTTAGTTGGGAACCCAGTTAGATCTCCCAGCACCACACGCACACCACTCCCCACTTACTTTTAATTATCATCATAAATTAACCTAGAAACCTATTGTTTTCAACAACATTACTCATATTTTTTTTTTTTTGTAATTGTTAATTTCAACAACCTTCTCACAATTTGTTAATTTATTCTCCGGTGTTGAAATTAGGGTTTTACTTATAATGCATTGGAATAGTTTTTGTGTAACAATCATGCTCAATTATGTTATGATCTAAATTTTTAAGAGAGAAAATGACAATTTGTCTTGTACCTTAATATTCTTATATTTAGGAAATAATGAATTTAGAATTTTGATATGAACAATAACATTTATGCTTAAGGTTTGAACTATGGAATTATGGATATTTTTCATATATTTAGGAAATGTTGAATTTAGAATTTTGATATGAACAATAACATTTTTATGTTGAAGGTTTAGACTTCTGGGTGTGGATATTTTTTGTGTTTTATTTCACAATATGCAATCATGGATATATTTGTGTTTTATTTCACAATGTTAAAGTGAAACTGGTAACTTATATAAAGCAAAATGAGGAAAAATGCTCAAAAAGAAATTCAATACATTTCTAAGATATTAGTCATTATAAATTTCTTACGATAAGGAATTTGCCTTGGTGGTTCTCTGATTCCATCTGTCTATTGGACATATGATTCAGGATTCATGGTCAGATTTTTATCTTCATAATTTTTAATAGGTTTTATTTTATAAGGGTTTGATAGATTTGACTTGATATGTGGTACTTATTGAGTTTGTGATATAGGTTACATTAGATTTGATAGAGAGGCTAACTTAAATGAAGTGTGGAGGGTCTTATTTGAGGAATTTGTCCTAGTCGTGGTTCTCAAAACAATTCATTCTCTCATTCATTTCCGGTACTTATAATTATAATTGTAAATTAACCTAGAAACCTATTGTTGTTTCAACAATGTTATCCATATTTCTTTATTTGTAATTGTTAATTTCAACAAGCTTCTAACGATTTGTTAGTTATATTGAAATTTGCAACAAGAAACAATGAAATTGGCATCCATAAACAACATCTGAAAATGCCATCTAGAAATACCTTATGGCTACCATGGGCTTTTTTATTTAATTATTTCTTAATTAAATTAGAAGAAATGTGTGTCAAATTTATTTATCCCTTAAATAAATTAGAGAAATAAGTGTAATCTTATCTCATAATCACTTGTAATAGTTAACTAAGTGTGATAGACTCGATTAGCTCATGAAATTCAATTGAGGGTGGTTGGTGAGGCATGTGATGATTATATTTGTTCTAGAAGTCAAGTTGCGATTAGTGTAGTAGTTTAATGCATGAGAAATCGAGTTAACTCAATTAAGTGAGTTAAAGTGAGTCTAACTAGTTGTAACTCATTGTTGCAATAGTGAGATGTGAAGTGAATTAAATAAGATTTAATTCACATGCAATGATTTTTCAAGTAGTGATGATTTACTATTAATAGTTGCATGCAGCCATTTACGATGAAGACCCGGTTAAGACAAAGGTTAAAGGGAAGTTATCTATCGATTGTATTTATAGCAAATTGCCCAAGCGCAATTATATACACCATAGGATGCCCATGATGTATTGTGTAGCTAAGGAAGGAGCCAATTATCATATTTAATAGGGATTAATTGCCTGAGTATTTAATAAAAGGAAAGGCTAAGCGGTATTAAATTAGCTAAGTGTTGGTCGATTTTGTTCGGATCGGTGTGAGACAATTGGTAGAGTGTATGAGGTTGTGGTGAGCACACATGCATTGTATTGTTTCATGATTTCTTGGTTCATTATACCATAGAGATAAGAGGGGGTTTTTAGCAGCAAGCTTTCCTTAGAAAAATATCTTTGTGTTATTGAGTTTATTTTCTTTCTCTTACTCGGTGTGATTGTGAGATCGCGTTTAATTTTTCTAAATTAATTGTAGAAGGATTCAATATCTTTCTCTAGTATATTGCATGATCAAATTGAATCCATTGGTATACGTATTGTTTGTATTATTTATACATGGTTTCAAGCACCAAGAATCATAATAGTGGAGAAGAAATTGAGTTTTTGTTGAACAATATTCAAAATTGTAGACACTTTCTTTAGAGCGACAAGCGAGATCAAATGGCTTTCAATGGATTAAGATTAGAATATGCGCCGAGGGCGGGTTGTTATAATTATATCGCATGGAAAGACATAATGGAAGAAAGTTACGGAGGACAAATGGTTGAAATAATTCATTAATAATGTTAGTCCCAAGGTACAACAGTAGTAGATGTTGCTCTTCTTTATTGTTGTCAAAAGAAGGTAGCAAGGGTGAGGAGGATCTTATTAGAGGGAGTTCAAGGATCACATTATCTCGAGTCTCCATGGCAAGGTGACTCCATGTTATGCAATGTGGAAGGCCTTAATAGATCTATTTCGGAATAACAATGACGAAAGGAAGTTGTTGTTGAGTACAAGCTAAGGAAAATCAAGAAGGTGGAGGGCGAGAAGGTACCAACATATGGCGATTCGTTGATATTGAGATGAGCTTGGAAGTGCTACGTGAGCATGGCCGAGATGATGACTTGGTGAGCCTAACACTTCTGAGCCTTCCCAAAGAGCTGGTATAGTTACCAAGACTGGGTGAATGGGATGGAGAAGTTACCGGATTAGGGTAACTTTGGTCGGATTTGGTACAATAAGGATTCGAGCGAATACACGGATGGATCCTCATCAGGGACTAATGACAAGAAAGATTGTGCCTTGGCCGGTAAGGCAAATAAGGCCAAGGAAAGAAATCCCAAGGTGAAGCGGGCAAGAGACTTGTCCAAGATCATATGTTTTCATTGTCTGACATGGGCACTATGCTACAAATTTTCCATAGAAGAAGGCAAGTAAGAAGGAGCTGCCGGTTGTAGCGGGTGAAACGGTAGCTTCACGGTTCGAAACTGATTTTACTCTCATGCATGCATGACCGGTAGTGTAATGAGATGCATGTGGTATTTGAACAATGGTGCCTCGTTCCATATGATGGGGGATAGAGATCTCGTCGGTGACTTGGAGAAAGGACCGCCGGTAGGACATAGAGTTTGGAGATGACAAGAGGTATAGTGCAACCGTCATAGGTAGTTACCTTTCAAAGGGAGAATGACTCTCATCTCGAGACTAGAATATTTTTTGTATGTTCCGGGCCTATAAGGAATAATCTTGTCTCCTAGCGGTATTTGAAAACGTGGTTATGAGGTGATGTTTAGAAAAGGAAGGTGCTTGTAAAAAAAGAGCCATGGGACACGTCGAGCATATCGGTTCGAAGTCGAGAACTTGTATGCTCTCAAGGTTGAGGATGCATGCGAAGGCTTTGGGGAGCAAAGGAGTGGTTATTGACTTGGTGGTTGAGATGGAGCAGGTATCTCTGACATGCAACCTCGAAGGATTATCGGAAAAGGTTGTGGAGAAGCCACAATTGGAGAAGCGAGAGAGGAAAACAAGTGGAGGATTCCCTTGAAGAGACCTCTAGGAAGGGAATTTTGAGCTAGATGGGCGGAGGAGTACATGCATCTATACACTCGAGGTGTGAGGTGGAGCGTGTACGGAATTAATCCCAAGAAGAAATTTGGGTAGGATTCATTAAGATGGTGTGTCTCATGGATCGAACACGGCTATGAAAGGGACCCACATTATAACGGTAGTAGGAAGGATTAGTTAGATTGATGAAATCGGTGTCGAGGAGACGTAAATCGGAGTGACGAGGTGTCGGATATTGGAGTGCAAATCAGAGTTGGAAGTAGTGTAGAGTGCATGGATTCAAATGTCGGTAGTGTAGAGAGTCCGGTGAATGTGTATAGTAGGATCCGATGGTCGGAGATACTGCGATGACGGATGCAACTAATTGATTTGTTTGGAGGCTATTCAATTTCAAAAGTGTTGCATGTAGGGCTTGTTCTTGGTACTAGATCAAGACAAATTGATTCCTTTCTTGTTGAGAGGGTGTTGAAATTTGCAACAAGAAACGATGAAATTGGAATCCAAAAGCAACATCCGGAGAAAATGGCATCCGAGAAATGGCTACCATGGAGCCTTTGATTTAACTATTTCTTAATTAAATTAGAAGAAATGTTTGTCGAAAAATCTATTTATCCCTTAAATAAATTGGACATTAAATTGTAATCTTATCTCTTAATGACACAATAGTTAGCGGGTGATACTTTGGGCCTAGGTTAGCTCATGAAATTCAAGTTGAGGGTGGTTGGTGAGGCATGTAGAGTGATTCTATTTGTTTTAAAGTCCAAGTTGTTGTTAGTGTGTATTATTTTAATGCATGATAAATCGAGTAACTCAATTAAGTGAGTTAAAGTAGGTCCTAACTAGTTGTAACTGATTGTTGCACTAGTGAGAGGTCAAGTGAATTAAATCAAATTTAATTCACATGCGGTGATTTTCAAGTAGTGATGATTTACTATTAATAGGTTTGCATGTATATCGGTTCGGTGAAGACCCGAGTTGAGACAAAGGTTAAAGGAAGTTATCTATCGATTTAGTAACAGAAAATTGTATGGGCACAAGTACATACTTACACCTTATAGGATGCCATGATGTATTTCACATTCAAGGAAGCCTAATTATCCTATTGAATAAGGAGATTAATTTCCTAGGGATTGCGTAGCGAAGAATTTGAGAAACGCGAGAAATTGGCTAAGTGTTGGTCGATTTTTTTTTTCCATATCGGCGTGAGACAATTGGTAGAGTGTATGAGGTTATGGTGAGAAAACATGCATTGTATTGTTTCATGATTCCTTGATTTGATTATACAATAGAGGTAGAGGGGTTTTGAGCGACAAGCTTTCCCCGAGAAAAATATCTTGTGTTGTGGATTGATTTTCTTTCTCTTACTTGGTGTGATTGTGCGATCGTGTTCAATTTCTCGCAAATTAATTATAGAAGGATGTAGTATCTTTCTCTAGTATATTGCATGATCAGATTGAATCCGTTGGTATACATATTTTTTTATAATTTCTACAGTTATTCTCATGACCTTCTCGAGTTGTTAATTTATTCTCCAATGTTGAAATTAGGGTTGGCTTATCTAGATTATCATATCGTATTCTTTCTTTTAATGCATTGGAATATTTGTTCGTAGCAATCATGCATGCTAAATTATGTTACGATCTAAATGTTTAATTAGATAAAATGATATTTTCATATGCCTTGCTTTAATCTTATGAATTTTTGAAATGAAAGTAGATGCGCTTCCCTACAATCACATATTTATATACTATTAAGCAACATGAATGTTTAATATTATCGATCTACATTTCATTTATACTAGCATAGATCCATCTTAAATATGCATCTAACGTGAGCCTAGAGGGATCAAATTTCTTCGAGTGCAAGCTTGTACAGAGTGCAAAAAAAAAAAATAATAAATTTTCTTTGTTTAAATAGTAACATGTACATTGAATCATTTTATCTGACACACATTAAAATGATTTTTATTTTAATAATATATATTTCAATATTAATTTATATTAAAATATCTTATTCATAACCCATAATGGATATTTTATTGTATACAACATTAAAATATTTCTTTTAACATTTTTTGAAAAATATATATGAAGTTGATATGTTTTAAAGATTTTGAAAAGTATAAGGCTTTACATCTTAATCGAATAATTTTTTTTTTTACTTCTAGTTACTTTACATGAAATTTTATTAGGTCATATGGACATCTAATTAAAAATGCATAATATATATTTTTGTTTTTATTATAGTCTTTCTATTTCGAGAATATATTTTTAAGAGAGACACATGTCAATTCAAGTTGAGCAAGGACATTCTTACATCACTTATGGACTATTTTATTCATAACCCATAATGGATATGGATGAGAATAGTGCAGCTCCAAAAAATCAAATTTCTCGAAGCTAAACGTGAAACCTAAGCAATAGCGTAGTGCTTGTGGGCGTATCTTTGATGCACTTTGTTTCACGCAAAATGGACTCCATGCAATTGGGAACATGATCTATTCACTTTGCTAAACATGAAAAATTTTGTGTGGGGATCACGGTGATGCGACTTCGACATCCATACAATCCGGTCAACAAAAAGGCATATTCTAAGGAATATTCCCATACGTGGACCATTTAGTGGATGACAAGTGTCAAGTGTGTCATTATTAGCGTTGAGATGGACCAATGAGGTCGCGACTGTGGAAAGCTCGGAGGTCACCCCGTGCCCCTCCCCATCGTACGGTGGAGTAAAATTTTGGACTCGGTTGGCGCGGAGGCATGGGGGTTCGACCGAGACCTCCCCACAAAGAAAATGCCACACCTTATCATTCCACCCCATAATAGTTATTACCATACAAAGGTTGCTAGATGTATTTAAGTTTTAACATATGGTATGATGGGGGAGAGGGGCCAAACCTAGCACATAAGACCAAGATCATAACCGTGCATGGAACTTCAACACTAATTGTGGATTTTAACACTAATCCACACTTAGATCATCACTAATCTAAGTTTATTAGCACAAAACATGATTAGCACATAAAGCACCGATTAATGGTTAAGCATGAGTTAATTAACACTAAACGTGCTTTCTTGCTAACACGAATTATTTAAAATTAAAGCAATTTAAGTTGGTGGTACGCCAAATCTAGCGAGCCATTTTTAACTCCGATTAGCCAAATTTAGCTCTAGTTATCTAAATTTAGGCCGAGAATTGTGGGAAAAATTGAAGAGGCCATAAATTTTGGAGTTAGGTAAAATCAAGTGCAAGAGAGGATAGATGACCATTCTTAGTAATTACGGACTCGATAGTGTAGATTTTAGAAGAAATGGAGCACTTACGGATGGGATTTTTCCCGACTTCAAGTTTAAGGGTCCATAAGGCCACTAGAGGTTGGAAGTCCTGTCTGCTTCACTGGAGACCGATTGAAGAGAAATAGAGGCTGTATAGCCATTCTTGGCCATTTTGAGTTCATTGGAACAATTTTTAGAACCATTTGAGCACCTCTAGATGGTTTCTAGCAAAGTGAATTCTATGGGTACTATGGACAACCAGCGTGTTGGGCTTGAGTTCTTAGATGATTTTGAGATGGAGATGATCTTGCAAGGGTCATCCAGCCTCCATATGTTTGTAGCAACAACCTTTGCAACAACGTTGTATTATTGTCATCTTTTTCTCTTATACGTTGTAGTGTAAAATACTATTTATGTGCTTGTATTGTTTTAGTACATGTTGATGCTATTCAAATTGGAGTAAGGGATCTTGATGCAAGATGCCCATGCGTTAACGTGGTTGCATGCTTGAATTCGAGGTCGAGAAAGTGCAAGGTAAAAGAAACTTTGTAGGATTTGTTTCTTTGTGAGAAACTTACCATTTCGGTTCAACACTTTGATGTACTCTTCGTAATGAGACATGAGCATAATGAGAGTGAATCATGCCTTCGGAAGTTGATTCAAGGAGATGTAGCCTAGTAGGGGTAGACTCCTTCAACAATAGATTGTGTATTGTTGTTTGATTCATATTTCCATTAGGTGTTTGATGATTTTATGTTTTTAAAATTTCTTCATGGAATTAACGTAAAGAACGCACAAGGAAACTCTTGAAATAACTTGTTGTTCGGTACAAATATTTTGCACATAAGAATCAAGCATGTTTATGTTATAAAGGGGAAGTTAGTATAGAATTTGCTAATACTCCTCCATTAGGATCACTTGGTATTAGAGCTACAAGTTTATTGTTAGCTTGTGTTGCTTTGTGCAAATACGGTTTGACTATTTGTAAGGTGAAAATGCTTACGAGGTTGAAACTCTAGAAGGGGAAGAAAACTTGTTGGTGCAGATTCCAAAGTTTGAACAAGGAAGAAGGAGGCCAAATTTTCCACAATATCCACCTAAAGTTTCACCTCAGCGAGAAGTTACGGGGCTTGACAAGCATGTCTCTAGGAGGGAGAGTCTCTGAACTCCCCGAGGGTAAAGCTTTTAGAAAGGCTTTCTATACATGTCAATGATGGTGAATGTCCTCTATGAAGGGAGGAACTCATAAATGCAAGGTAGAGGAGCCTGTACCTTCAAGAAGAGAAGTTCTCCAACAATGGAAGCAACCTTTGAAAGAGACAACGGTAGTGGGCCAAGCTCTTGGAAATAATGGCGGCGAAAAGTTACTCCAAGAGAAATTTCAGAGGAGAAAATTTTGGCTCTTCAAATGGAGAACATGGAATTGAGAATATTGTTGGAAAAGGGTAGAAGAAGGAGAGAAGAGGCACATGTGTTTTGTAGTGGAACAATTGTGATGAGAAAATTGCAGAAATCTCTACTCCGGAAGTACCCGGCGAAGGAAACCTCTAAAAGGTAAGCAAATATGTGGTCATGATGAAAATGGCAATGTTGCATGTGATTTTGCAAAATTATTCAAAACACATGTTTGCATGACAATGAATGAAATTGGATGGCTTGAGTCATCTACAAGTTGCCCTTCATCATCATTATCGAGGAGAGTGAGAATGTGAATGGTAAGCTTAAAGAGGCTATTCATATTTCCGGAGTGCTACTTCTTCTACCCATGTACATAGTAATACCTTTGCGGCATTTGAGAAACATACCAAGGGCATAGGTATGAGGTTGCTCTCCAAGATGGGCTATGAAGGTGGAGGCCTTGGCATAAATCATCAAGGAATTACCAACCCTATTTTGGTTGAGGAAGGCGAAATACATGGGGTTGGGTTATATGCACCATGAGTGTGGAGAGTGATCTAAAAATCTTGAACCACATCGAAGCCTCGAAGGATATTTCATCACCGGAGATGATTTTTCGTAGCAACAACGCCCCACAAAGATATGTATAACTCAGAAGGATAATGCAAAGCATGGTGATTTTGATAATATGTTGGAGAAAGAAATTCCTTGTACTTTTGTATGAATCTTTTTACCATTGCGTGGCTATGTGTGAGAGCATGTTAATGGTTAAGAGGATGGACCAAATTTGGGGCATAAAAATATTGACTCCTTTCATAAGAGAGAACTTTTATGTCTGTGAACAAGAAAAAGTTTTATGTGTTCATTTCCAAGTGCATGGACATGATATTGAACGTTGTTGGAAGCTTCATCCATAACTTTGTTCGAGGAAAGGTAAAGGATTATGTCAAATGATTCAAGGGAGATAAAAGGTAGAAAAAAAGGGTTCTTCACAATCCTAAGCGACCTCCTCAAGACAAGATGGTTTAAAGAAACCTGAAGCCTAGGAGAGGACAAATTTGGTAGAATTATTTTAGAGTTGTTTTGAAAGTTTTGTAATTACTTGTTTCATTACCTTTCGAAGGTACTTTTGTAAAGTGAAAATTATTTTCCACTATGTTCAACAAGTAGATGTTGTTTTCTTTGATGTAAATTTTTTTTCGGCTTGATAGTCCACATGTTTATGGACTTTGTGAATGTACACATTATCATTCGAGAAATTGTCTACTAGTTGTCTCATATTCATTGATACAAGTATTCGTGTTGAAACTTGTGTGTGAATGAATCTTGTTGTTAATATTGTATAAAGATAACTATGTTTTGTAGAGTAAAGCGAACATCATGAAAATTTTTGAATCAAAGTACTTATATGTACAAGCTCGGTTTGAAGACGCCAAGGGGTTGATTTCTTTGATCTCTAGGATGGAGTTCAAGTTTGTCTTCAGAGAGAAGCTTTACTAAGATGAAGTGTTTTTGGAGCCATGTAAAGATGATTTTTAAAGAATATGCAACAACGGTAAGAATTATGGCTCGATTATTAACATGACAATAGGTCTTCATGAAGAAGATAATTGAAGTGCCTTGATTCAGGGCAGAAAGGGAGCACCAATTGAATTTTACATTGCAATTGAGTTTTGGGATGTTTCGAGCTCTAAATTTTTCGATTTGATAGCGAAAGTGTTCTTTTAGAGACCAAAAGATTTCGGTGGGCGGTATGATAAGGAGCTCAAATTTTAGCTCAAAAATCAAAGTTCTCATAATGCCACAAAACCTAAATTACCACGTAGTTCTCATCGTCTTGATCTGTGCCTTTTGTTTCACCACAAATGGACTTTGTATGCTACGGAAACATAATCTCTTCACCTTTTTAAATAGGTAAATTTTGTGCGGGGGATGACGGGGGATTAGAAGCTAGGAATCCGTACGGTCCGATCAACAAAAAGGCATGTTCATAGATATTCTTGGAATATTCCATAGGTCGGGCCATTCGGCGGAGCTGACAGGCTGATCGAAATCTTGTCATTGTTGGTGTTGAGATGGACAGTAGGGTCACGACATGTGGCAGAGCTAACCTTGAGGACACCATGCCCCCCCCCCCCCCCATTATAGTGGAGTAAAATTTTGGTTCAAGGTAGGGAAGAACAGCAGGGTTCGACCTCGCGACCTCCACAAGCAAATTCCATGCCTTGCCGTTACACCCAAACAATAGTTCTTACCATACAAAGCTTTTCATATGTATTTAAGTTTTGACATATGGTATGGAGAGAGAATGAGCCCGATGCACAGGACAAACTCCCCATAACCACCGGCGGGCTTGACAACAATGGCAAAGTTTAAACTAATCCTCGTTAGATTATGATTAATCCAAGTTTATTAACAAAAATTGGATTAGCGGATAAAGCGTTGGATTAAGGGTCGACATGGGTTAATTAGTGCTAAATGCACTTAATTAATTTAATTTGAATTAATTAAAATTAAACTGAATTAACTTGTCGATTAATGAGCACCGGAGGCGCTGGTTTGACTCCGATTAGATGAATCTGCCTCCGGTTAGCTAAAGTTGGGCTAAAAATTATAGGAAAAAATGAAAAGGCCATAAATTTTGGACATTCCACACCAACTCGGGTGCGAGAAAAGGGCTATATGACCATTATTGGACATTTGGACTCAATGGTGCCGAGTTTTAGAATAAATGGAGCACTTCTAGATGGGTTTTCTGACTTAGGGTTAGATGCCTCGGGCCACCGGAGATGGTTAAGCCATATCCGCTGCAGACCAATTGAAGAGCAAAGAAGAGGCTAGATAACAATTCTTCGCCCTTCTTTGTTCATTGGAATAGGTTTCATAACCATTTAAGAATTTACCGGATGGGTTTCTGTGAAAAGTGAAGCCTATGGGTGTTATGGACAACCAGCGTGTTGAACCGGGCAGTTCATGGAGGATTTTGAGATGGATATGACCTTGCATGAGGTCTTCAAGCCTCCATGTATTTGCGAGAAGCGACCTTTGTATGAGTGTTGTAGCTATATCTTGACTTTCTCTTTATGCGTTTTTTAGATAAAGGTGTGTTTATGTACACGCAGTTTTTAGTACATGTTGATTCTCTTTCAAATTGGAGTAGAAGATATTGATGCAAGATACCCATGTGTTGCTGATAGTTGCATGTGATTGTGAGTCGGCAAGTTCAAAGGTAAAAACTACGTAGAAAAACTTATCATTTTAGTTCATCAATTTGATGTACTCTTCATGTTGAAACTTTGAGCATAATCGGAATGAACCATATTCTGCTTGGTGATTCAAGGAGATGTAGCCTAGGAGGGTGAACTCCAACAATGGATTGGGTATTGTTGTTTGGTTCATCTTTCTATTAGGTGTTTGATGATTTCATGTTTTAAAATTTGTTCATGGAATTACTATAAGAAAAAAGAAACTTAAAAGTAACTCTTGAAATAACATGTTGTTCAATAGAAAATATTATGCACATAAGAAAGCATGTTTATATTAAGAGAACTTGGTAGAGAATTACTAATACTCCTCATTTAGATCAAATATTTTATTCTATAAAACATTAAAATATTTTCTTTTAACTTTTTTTGAAAAGTATATATGAAGTTGATATGATTTGTTAAAATATTTTTGCAAAGTATAAGGTTTTACATTTTACTCACATATTTATTTTACTTCTAATTATTTTATATGAAATTATATTAAAGTCATATGGACAAATAATCAAACATTCATAACATAATATACGAACATATTTGCACATCACCCTTCACTCTAGGTTGTAGAATGAGACTCTCGACTCCAATTAATTTATTTGAGATCTTTTATTTGAATAGAAAGACATACACAACTTAAAAATGCACTAAGTTTGACAACCCTAAATATAATTACGAGGATATTTTAAGATTCGTATGTTTAAAAGAAAGATTCACTCCCTGGAGTTTTTTTTGAGAGAATATGTAATTTCTAAAATCTATTGTGCCTTCAATCGAACAACATTTCATAATTTCTGAGTGTGATCGATTGGAAGGGATTAACGACCTTCAATTGAACAACATCATAAACAAAGATAATGGATCAAATGATCAATAGCATCCAAAACTCCTTTTCTATTTGAAAACTTAATATTGCAGGAAAATAATTATTCTCGCCTTATAATTTGATGCAATAGAGTCCTCTTATTCTAAATATTTTTTATTCCCCATATTTTTCTACCTTTAGATTTGGGAAAGTTACCTATCCTTTTTCTATAGATTATATTGATCATTTGATTAGACAGTGCAATGAGAATAGAGTTTCGTTTGATAAAAAACATAATGGACATACCCATTATGCATCTCTTAAAACAAATAATCTTAACACTGAAATATATTAACCTCTGCATTTTGTGCTGGTTTAAAAGCATGTGATGGTTCTATATTATATAAATATATCCTATAAATCTTTTATGCAACATATTTTTTGTATGCTACAAGGTTTTTCGAGTAACATATTTTTTTCACTTGAGAGTGACATAGCAAGTGACATAGAAATGAAAAATGATTTGTAAAAATGAATTTAAAACATATTTTTTAAGAAAAATATCAATAAAATATTATAGAGTAATTATGAATATTTTACAATAATTAAAATTATTTTATATGAATTTTATTGAAACTATTTTTAATCTCGGAAAAATAAATAATATTGTTTAAACAATAATCTATTATGATTTTTAAGCATTTACGCATTTCATTATATATATTTTACGTAAAATCTATGTAATAGATTCAATATTGGATTCAATATGCTATCTATTAAATTTAAAAAAAATGTATTTTATGTAATAAATTTATGAAATATAATTATTTTTGTTCCGAATAAGATTTAATATATGTAATATATTTATGTAAAATCTATTTTATAGATCTTATTAATAAAATATATTTTATCGAGTTTATGTAAACCTATGTGATAGATTTATTCTATGTAATCCAAAAATTAGAACAAATAAAACAAAACCAACAAATAGACAGTAAATAAATAAGTATGTATATTAATAGATTTATTCAATATAAATATGTTGCACATAATAGATTTATTCATAGTAAAATCAATGTAGTAAATTAATTCAATATAAAATCAATGTTATAGATTTATACAATATTAAATAAATGTAATAGATTCTAGAATATTATATAAATTTTCAATGGGCATAAGTTAAACTTTGAATATTTTTTAAAAATAAAATTTTCTTAAACCCTATCATTTAAACTATGAAATATGTGTTTGTCATCCTTTCAAAAATAGGATTTCTTTTGAATCAAGTTATTCATTTGAATCGTGTAAATCATAATATTATTTGTTGAAATGACAATATCATAATTATATCAAGAATAAGGCATCAAAAATTAAATCCAAAAATTATAACATAAGTAAAACATAGAACTAACAAATGGATGGTAAATAAATAAGCATGTATACCAAATACTTCAAAAACAATTCTTATTCTTATAAAGGTACAACAATGAAATACAAAATATGCATAAGGCAACCTTAATTTGATGTAAATAAATCATACATAGTAAAAGAAAATGGTAAAAATATGCATAATGAAACCCTAATTTGATGTACATAAAATCATATAGTTAAATAAGTAATTTTAGTAATATTAATGTAAAAAGTAGTTTATTTGGTTATAGAAAACAAAACAATTTAAAGGGAAAATCTTAATATGATTTTATAGAATGTAATTTTAATTAGTGTGCAAAATTATGATAAGGAAATTCACTTGAACAATGTTCTAAAAAATAATAATATATGAAATAAAAATATAAAATTAATGAAAAGCAAATCTCTTTCATGGTTACTCTATTATATTTTATTGATTTTTTTTTAAACTATATGTTTGTTTAATCTATTTATATAAGTTATTTATCATTTCTATATAAATTTCATGTGAGAAAGGTCTATGTAAAATCATTTTATGTTATAGATTTATTTTATGTAATAGATTTATTTTATGCACTACATTTATATAGTATATTCGGTTTATTTTGATTTCATATAAAAAAAATTTATACTAGAATTTAGTTCATTTAGATTTAATTTGCATTGTTTAATTTTCATTCAATAATATATTAAAGTTTTTTAATTGAATAAACTTTATTTTATTTAATTGATAGGTTTTTTTTTTGTTTTATATATATATATATATATATATATATATATATATATATATATATATATATATATTTTGTGTAAATTATATATATGGCCAAATTGTATAAATTATATGTTGGATTTAATTTAGACATTTTTAATTACAGTGTAAAGCATTCCTCTTTGGAAACAACTGCCATGAACTGCCACTTGTACCATTGTGTACCGTTGACTTTGATTTTAGACAACTGAAATAATATCTACCTTAGGATTGATATTGTTATTAATTAGTTACACAAATAATAGAAATAAGGAAAACCTTTTTAGGTCCTCCAAACAATTGCATTTTATGCATGAAACTCTACACGTTCACTATCATATAAGTAGAGGTCATTGGCACATAGACACCATTACCAGACTTAGATTTGACATCTTCCCCAAGGAACTGCCAGTGGTACACCTCTTATTTTCCTTCATTCCTTTGTTACTTTACAAGGGTTTGAAAGAGTATTTCCAGTCAATTTTATTAGATTTTTGCATTTTGTTGGGTTAATGAACATATTCATGAATTCACAGGTGCTGAAGGCATTAATACACGAAGATCGGGGTTTGTTTGAGAAGCACCCAAATCTAGAGAGCGCTCTGGTTTGGGTATATTTTCATTCAAATGTCAAATAATTTAAACATGTGGCTACCTCCTTCATAATCTAGGCTTTCATTGAAATTCGAAGATGGGTATTCGACAGAGGCCATGCCCACCTCAAAAACCAAATCCTGGTTGCTGAATTAATCCTTGTAATGGACCACCATGTGAGAAACACCAATGGAATTAAATATTGTTCATAAGAATTCCTTGAGGTGCAATTAAACCACATTTCATGTTTTTATAAGTCTTTTGATCTAGCATGCATGTTAATATGTTTTTGTCAGTCTTGATTCTCTAAGAATTCCTGATTCGTGAGGTCATGTTAGTCAAAAGAATTCCTTGTAATTGGATTATTTAAATGTAAAGTAAGACTCTTGTAAGTCTTTTAAAATAATTCTTTCACTATAGATTTTAGAACTAGAATTTCTGTCATTTTTTCCTCCCAACAGTGGATTTATGTCCTACAAACCCACTTTTTTTCTCCCATTCTTCTAATCATTGAACTACAAATTTTTCTACCACCTCATATATACGAGTGCCCTCATATGTGTTAGAGCATTTTATCTGTTCAACGTTCCTTTCTGAGTGCTTGAGATCCAACCACTTTCCAAAAACCCAATCAAATCGTAAGATATATCTGGTTAGGCACTTGAAGCAGTGCAAGTGTTGATTCCAGCGCTAACATTTTTTGGTGCATCTGCTGGGAGATGAAGGCCTTGAAACAAAGTATTCTCCCGAGTCTCTTGTTTTAATTACTGAAGATCAATTCTTGAAGGTGAAGAAGAATTGATAACTTGAAGAGGACTGCAGTTTTTCACCTAGCGACTCCATTGTTTTGTATCCAGTGGCGACTTCACGGGGATACAAAGATCATATTTTCAATGGAATTTTTGGATAAACAGCTACACCTTTCGGAATTATGAAAGGGATATCATTGCAGAGGTAGAATTTAATGTTTTTCCTCATTCAGTAGCTAATGATTTTGAGTCTTCTTATAGTGCACACATTCAATGATTTATGAGTATCCCACATTGTGATTATTTTCATCATGAGCTGCACTATGTTATGATATGGATTCTTTCAGTTTTACTCTTAAGATTCAGATTCGATATGATCTTTTTTCAGCTATTTGAATGGTTGTACGTTAAGTTCCATATTTCATGAATATTTCCTTTCAAATCATATTAGAAGTAGAGGAATGAATAAGCTCGTTGTTATGAGCATTTTTTTCTTCAAAAAGTTAGACTTTAGTTTTCAGTTTGAATCCAGCCTCAGTTTGGAGAGACAAGTTGCAGGATTGAAATGATGCTTTTGACTCCATTACCCAATGGCTAGGCATGCTCATTTTTTGAGTTAATGAGCAGGATCACTAGTTTGAGAGATAAGATTTGAATTCAAGGCAGTAGTCTACGGTTCTTGATAGCTCGCAGGGGGCATACCATCCCCAATTAGAGCCACTATTAGCACTAGTTTTGATTTCTTTGAAAGTCTCCTTATCTATCATTTTAATTGGCCTCTAGCTCCTTATGCTTCAATTTTTCTCGTCACTTTTCACTACATCCTCGCCATCCTCTTCAATCCTTTCCTAATTTTCATTTTTTCCAAAATGCTAAAATGCCCTAAAATATTCCTATTTGGCCATTTTCATGTCTAAAAGATACCTAATGATATTTTAATGTTGTCCTATCTATTCCTTATTCTAGCCAAATCTTATTGAAAAGGGAAAATAAAATTATATATTAATTTTATATTTTTATATATAAAATTATTATAATTTTTGGCAAAAATTAAAAAATAGGCTTCATCGAGCTCCCTAGATCTCAACTCAAATCCTCATTAGACTACCAAGTGTCATATAACCGAGAGCTAGGTCCAAGTCTAAGCCAATGTTCAAACCTGCGTCGCGCTCATAATCAAAATCCTCGATTCCCCTGATTGCGATGTAAATGGGCCCCACCTTCCATTCTCATCACACATCGCACTTCATGAATTTTAACCTTTAACTCTCGTTCCTCATAAAAAAATTCCTAATTCATGATTTGCGGTATTGTATGGGTCCCACCTACCTTTTCTCATCGCATTTTCGCAATGTTAACTTACAACATTCACTTTTGCTTCCTCATTTCCCCGATTGCAATATTGAGTGGGACCCTTTCCTGCCACGTCATCGTTGCTAATTGCACATCGCAAGCTCTGGAGGATAGGCACTTGGGATCATGTTATAAACGCTGAAGTGCGATGTGCGATATTGGTAGGACCCATGTGATATTGGTGGCACCCAATCGCATATCGCAATTCGCAAGCTCGGGAGGATAGGTGCTCAAGAATTCATTCTAAACGCCGAAATACGATTGCGAATTCCACTGGCCGTTACACCTCGTGATCTTCCTCGCCCTTTGATCCACCGTTCTCATGCCTTTTCGGCCCCCTTCTCCATTTTTCTTTTAACGCTGCGGGGGCGGGGTTTGAAAAGTTGTTTTCTCCATCGCTCCTCCTACTATGTGTCCTCCTCTCCATATTTCATACCCCCCTCGGTCCAAACCTCCTTGCCACATCATCACCCCCATCAGAAATCGCATTCCCTCCTGCTTGTGTCTTATGATTAAACGTTTTCGACCCCGATTTGTGATTTCAATATATGTATAAAATGTTTTGTCCTCCCACTCATCATTTATTTAATAATCTCTCCCGCTAATAAAATGAAACCTCGCTACCTCTTTCAATCTGCCTCCATAACTTGTTTAACCTCCATATTTTCCGCTCCTCTTTTACTTCTCCCGTTGGCCCGCAATTCAATGTGTCTCCTTCTCATATCTTTCACATGCCTAGTCCTTTTTTTGAAACCTATATATGGGTTTTTCCACTCCAACAGTATTTCCATGTTTAACTCAAGACCCTATCGTGACAAACAAGAAACCTGTCATGTCTCCCAAATTTTTTTTTTTTTTTTTTGGGTGTATTTGCCTATTTATATATATTCCACCAGTTCATTTGAGGTTTTCTCATTCTCAACCCATTTGAATTTTAGTTAGGGTCAAGAAGTATTAACCCTTTTTATTTCTTTATTATAGTAGGACCTTTTCAACTATCGTTTTAGACATTTGTATATCCCAAAATCTATACATAAAATTTGTGATAATATTAAATTCCCCTTTAGGCCCCCATATACTTAAACCCAATAGCAAAATCGTGATCAATTAGTTCATTCAGCGCTTCATATATATAAATCTAAATAAAATAGTCCACGTAGACATTCTTATGTATAAAGTCTTGATATGATAGCCTACGTAGACATTTATATGTATAACATTGGCCAACAATAGTACGCTGTCATTGCGATGATTTGGTATACCGTGTAATGGTTTTATGTGTCTACCCATATGTATATCGGCGTTGTGTATGTATACCCTTAGGCATAATTACCGATTATGAAACCTACAATTTTTCATACGTGTTGCTAAGCCGATTTATATTATTCCTTACGTATGATTGAGGAATCGATTTCCGATCAGTGAGATCGATAGGTTTGGATTGGAATACCTCGTCCACGTAACCGTGTTATTGATCAAACCCTAATTGCGTGGTTCCTCACACTTTAATGACATGTACTTACACGCCCCGAATACTTTCGATCTCAGGTTTATATGTGACAGACGGTTTTCTGGTTGTGATAACGTTGCGTGTCTGAGTATGAAAAGATTGTACAAATCAGAAAACCCTCATTTGGCTGGGAGAGGTGCACGCGTCCTCCCCTCCGTCGCCACAATGTTACAGACTGCAGATTAGCGTGCCTCCGGTTCAGGACTGGGACAATTCGATTCAACATTCGTACCACTTCTCCTGCACTGAAAACACCTTTCATCAACAGCTAGATAGAGGAGATGGAAAGGTCATTTCGGTAAGGATGAATTCGCCGGCAATCTGTTTGCCAAGTACCATGAAAAACTTAAATAATATTTAACTTATCAATTTGTACCGAGGTTGCTGTGCAACGTGATTCGTGAAATCCCCCTCGGGATTTTATCAAAACGTGGGGTCGCTGCGTCCATTCCTGAATCCGGATTTCACATGTACGTTGGTTGATTTCATCCTAGGGTTCGTAGTTCTTATTATAATCCCTCCATTGTCCAGGATTTCTTACTGTTCTTCTAGCTCTTTTTTTTCTTTTTTTGTTTTATTTCTTCCAAGCCTCTCGGCGTTTAGTTATTAGTGGGTTCCCTTTTTCATAGAATGAATTCTTTTCCCTATTTTGTCCAGGCACGGTGATTTGGTTGGGTTTTGTTTTTGTAAGCTGTTCTTATCATGCTTTTCACGGTTGCTGCGCGACTTCGTGGCATGTTCCAGATTTCAGGTTGTAGGTTCCATAAAATGAATAAGAGAAGAGTAAATAGAA